>CM032663.1:13700709-13728182 GCA_019095985.1 Streblospio benedicti
ATGGAGGTAAGTCAGGCAGATTGTGGACAGACCTGTGCCTGAGGTTAGTGTACCAAAATGCTACACTTGCTGCTGTGTATATTACTATGATTTAACTTGCCAATTTAAAGGGGTTTATTCTTTTTTGTTTATGGTTGTCTATGAATCTATGACACTATTGTTAAATGGCAGAATATTAGTGAAGATTTTCTTAATCAAAGCAAAAATATTTTTCTTTTTAGTCAGTCAAAAGATGATGCATTGTGCAGGGTAGGGATTAAGAAATGCTGGAAATTGTGATGTCATTTTCTGAAGAATTCCTAAGTTGTATTTTAGTCGTATAATTTTGTTAATTGTTCTGAGTATGAGGCCATGGCACAAAATATAATCCTGGAATTAACTTTTTCTCTGTAAAACAAAAATATCTAAGGTCTTGTAGATAATTATTTATCCTTCTTTATTAGGAGACCAACCAAATAGATGAGGAAGACCGACCTGAACTGGCTTGGTGGAAAGTGAAAAAATGGGCACTGCACATTCTTGCAAGATGTTTTGAGCGGTATGTATTTTCCCTACTAATGTTAAGCTGGTGATGACTTTTGTAATAGAGTTTATTCTATATCGAGACACAACTTATGAACAGGAAGAAGGCACGTCCAACATAAGAGAATACACAGAATGTGAAAAAACACAGAAGTAGTCAACACAATACAATATAATACTTCGACAATACATGTATAAGTTCACTTTATACACACCAATACATATTATACTCGGCAATAAACTGGCATTTGATAAATATGTTTTTCTGTTTAGACATTGTAATATAGATAGCCTGATAATATTGAATAGTGGTCGAATAATGTAGTGGATATTTTAATGTATTTTAATTGTTAATTGACACAGTTACATGAGTCCTGGATTGGTTGAACTCAAATATGAAGAATTTGCAAAGTGGGCTTTCAAGGCGTTCACGCGTAGCTATTAATATGGAATATAACTTTTCTTACTTTGTTTTGGTTTATGTTTTGTTGTTTTGTGTTAGTTCCTAGTTAAGTATTTTCGTTAATTTTTAGGTATGGCAGTCCAGGAAATGTGCAGAAAGAGTACAAAGAGTTCGCTGACTGGTATCTGAAGAGCTTTTCGGGTGAGTTCGGGTGGATACATTTTCAGCTAGGACCTACATGTACTTAATGATATTCCTAACACTAACAGTGAAGTTTGTTTGGTTCAATCCTTCTGTTATGTATATGGTTGCTTTATGTCTTTTCAGACTATTAAAATTCACATAATGTACTTAGCATATGGCACTGTGATTGAAAAGTATAAGTAGTTCAAAGAATCAAATATGTGTTCTAAAAGGTCTTGAATACTATGTTTTCACTTGGATACTATTTGATGGCGTGAGTGTTATTTTAGTTCTGAAATGAAGTCATACTGTAATGGATAGGAAATGTGTGCAAGTATGTGACTAAACTATTGTTTTACTTACTTCAGCTGGAATTATGCAAGTGCTCCTGAAAGTACTCGATCAGTACAGAACTAAACAGTATGTGGCACCACGGGTTTTGCAGCAGACACTCAACTATCTCAACCAAGGGTATGTATTTTATGCTAAGAAGCTTTTGCCTGTATTTTTTATCACCATAACTTTTAACTGAAGAGAAATAAGACAAAACCAAGAGTTCTTACTAATTTTTCACCGCAAGTCAGTCTCATTATGGAACTCATAAAGGTGCATATGACGTTTTTCTCATCACTTATAACCAACCTACTGTCTTATTCCTCCTAGTGTGTCCCATGCTTTTCTGGCTATTCAGGAAGCCTCACATTGCCTTTGGCCCTTTTTCCTAATGTGTTGCAAGTAATAGTATCCATATAATTTTATTCCCATGGAAGTCAATCCCGCGAAGACTTACATAACTTTAGTCCGTTCTGTTTTCTCAACGTTATCTAAACAAGTGTCTTTTTTCCACCAGTGTGTCCCACGCTCTGTCCTGGAAGTTCATGAAGCCGCACATGGCTGCGCTCGTGCAAGACATCATCTTCCCCCTGATGTGCCACAGTGAAGAGGATGAGGAACTGTGGCAGTCTGACCCTGTCGAGTATATCCGTGTCAAGTTCGGTAAGTTGTGATATATTTCTTGAGCATTGTGTTATAATACGAATGGCAGTTGAACCTTGTCGCATCTGCCTCAAATTCAGTACATTGTGTGATAGATTTAATCAAAAGAATGTAAGCACTATTGGTGAAGCATTGCACTGGAGTAGAAAGTTATAGAGGTTTAAATTGTTTAAGTCGAATGTACTGAAATTCACTTTAGCTTATTTCAGCCATTGGTTTCTTTATGTTACTGGGCCTACTGAAGTGATTTTTTCAAATTTCTATTAAATGCGTGTGGATTTGCGATTGTACTACTACAAACCCTGGTAACCAGATAGCAAACATTCGATATATGGCTCCGTAAAGACATGTGCTCTTATAATTCCCTTGTTGCAGATGTGTTTGAGGAGTTTTTCTCGCCGGTGACAGCTGCTCAAACTATGCTGCACTCTGCTGTCAGCAAGCGCAAGGAGGTGCTGCAGAAAACCATGGGCTTTGTCATGCAGGTAATACAACGTGATGTAAATTATCACCATGTTTGGGTTATGTCTGAACAAACAAAATCAAGATAAGTGTGTAAATCCTTTATTGGATTATATCTGTAAAGTTAAAGCTAAGATACGTGTGTGAATCACAGTTTGACCCAACTACACCAACTGTGGATTTTAACCTTCAATACCTCAGGCCACAAAGAAGAAGGCAGGGGCCATGAACATGCTGAGCGCTTTGGCTCATAGTCATAGAGGTGATGCCATGGTGAACATGGCCATGAGCTAACTTTGTGTACATTGACGATTGACTGATCATATGATCTCATTGCAGGTGCTGACATCAGACACCCTGGACCCCAAGCAGAAGGCTGGAGCCCTCCACATGGTGGGCTCAGTCGCCGATGTGCTGCTACAGAAGAAGATCTACAAGGATCAGGCCGAGCTGATGATCGTCAATCATGTGCTCCCAGAGTTCAACAGCCAGCACGGGTACCTCCGGGCACGGGTAAGTCACACATGAATAGAAGGTTGTAACATGATTTCATACTAGGGACATGTTTCACAGTTAGCAACCTTTGAATATCAATAGGCCATTTACTCATTCTAGGGGAAAAGTATCAACCTTCTTTCCTAATTACAAAATGGCAAGATTAACCCTCATCTGCTTCCATAGGCTACTTGATTAGTCGATGGCAATGATAATGTGGTACAGTTATTTACTACATGTTGATGTATTTTCTTGTACAACATTGTTTTAAAAGAACGTAGAAAACCCTTGTTAATATTTACTGTGTTTGTTATGCACTAACACGAGAAGTTTTTGATTATGAAAACGTAAAAGTACATAAAAAAAGACCCCCATGGTCCTCTTGTTGTTTTTTTTATTCAATACCTGTGAAATGAATTAACCCATTTAAAAAAAAAAATGCTTTTCATTTAGAATAGACAGTGCATGAATGGTCATAGAAAAGACTTGTTATTATTCAATGGTGTCACAAATTTCACAGGATCCAAACACTTCATGTGTTTAGTAGACACTGTCTACAGTTCTGTTTGGCTTTTTCAACGTTCTATATTTTCGCATGCGTATATGACCATCTGTTAAACTCCCAACACTGACTACAAATCATCGACGATGTGTACTGTGTTCTGCAGGCGTGCTGGGTGCTGAACAGCTTCCACGAGGTGAAGTACAAGAACCCTGCGCACCTGGAGAAGGGCATGGAGCTGCTGCGACTCGCGCTGTGTGGGGACAAAGAGCTGCCCGTCCGTGTCGAGGCCGCGCTCGCTATACAGATGCTGCTGTCAGTGCAGGACAAAGGTACATAGGGGTTCATGTAAATGGGGTTCAACCAGTTGTGGGTTCGAATCTTAGTCTAGATAGGTGGTTAGGAACAAACTATGCCAACAACTCCCTGTCTGGTCTGTGTGAAAGAGGCTTAAGCCATAGAGATGTCAGTGCAGGACAAAGGTACATAGGGGTTCATGTAAATGGGGTTCTACTAGTTGTGGGTTCAAGTCTTAGGTAACTCAGGTTAGGTATTGGGTGGAGGTCGCACTCGCTGTACAGATGTTACTCTCAGTGCAGGACGATGGTACCCAATGGCTCACATTTATGAGTGTCAGCAAGTTGTGGGTTCGAGTCTAAGTGGATGTTGAACAAACTAAGCAAACCGCTCCCTTGCTATGTGAAGGAGGCTTAACCTATACAGATGCTGCTCACAGTGCTGGACTAGATGTACCTAGTGGCTCATATGTATGTAGTTCAAAAAGTTGTGCAAAGAGTTCCCAATCTGATTTTATGTTGAAATGTTTTATTGGTTTTGTTCAGTTACTGTAATTACGTAGGGACTGACACACTTTCCATGATGTGGTGTAATTGAATCACATGTTTTTTCAAGTCACATCTTAGTTCTTTTCGCTTCTATTTCAATTTGCACAAATCCTGTCTTCTATTTTCAGCTGAAGATTTCCTGCGTCCTCACATCCGTGTGGTTGTGTTAGGTGAGTGAAAATTATTTTTGTTAGCAATGTTAAACTAATAATGACAGGCACCTTGGGTACATTCCATGTACATAATTATCAGTAGTTGTCTTAATCAGAGAGAGAAAGAGGTTTTACTGTAAACCAATTATGCCTGTGAATATGAATAGGCCATTTACTCATTCTAGGGGAAAAGCATCAACCTTCTTTCCTAATTACAAAATGGCAAGATTAACCCTCATCTGCTTCCATGGTTTACATGCTTAAGCTATGGCAATGATAATGTGGTACAGTTATTTACTGCATATTAATATCTTATCGTGTACAACATTGTTTTATAAGAACGCAAAAAACCCTTGTTAATATTTACTGTGTTACACACTAACGCGATAAGTATTTGATGATAAAATGGTTTACCATAGAAATCCAAGTATTAGTAAGTTTTTTACTCCCAAAAATCATCCTAAATCTTAGGTAGACTTATAATTGGGTCGAAACAGCAGCACAGTCGGCGATAATATAGCAACCATGTTTTATCAATACTTTTAAACCTATAACATACAGTTAAAGCATTTCTTTATCCAAGTCACATTCTATAAGGAATAATTCGACGCATTAAATACATTCACGACTGGTTGTGTTTGCCGCAGAGCTGCTGAACATCATCCGTCAGACGGAGAACGACGATCTCACTCAGGTGATGCAGAAGCTGTGCTGCACGTACGTGGACGAGATCGTTCCGCTCGCCGTCGAGATCTGCACACACCTCGTAAGTGGCAGCGTATTTCTGTCACACTGCATTGATGCAATATCTACCCGTGCATTTATGTGTCTATTTCTGATGGGGGAAACTGCTGGGTTTCTTTCACACTGCATTGAAGCAATTATATCTACCCATGTATTTATGTGCGTATTTCTGATGGGGAAAGCTGCTGGGTGGATGGATGTATGTGTCAAAGGTGAAATCATTAATGGTTTATATACATGTGTATATAGAGATGTAAGCTTGATGGAGATCAAGGCTTGGTCTTTTGATGGATTGGCTTAAGTCATGAGACAACTTCTAGCATAAACAGAGCCTTGAACAAGTTGCTTTGAATATGTATTGAGCTTCAAACGTTTTTTATTGAAAAGGGCGCTTTGAAATTTTTTTTTTTTTTTTAAGTTTTGAAAATTTAACAATGTCTAAGTAAAGCATAGGATTATGAATAATAGCCCAAAGCAAACAGAGTATTAAATAAGAAACATGAAGTTAGAGAATGTTTAGGACGTATTATGATGAATTTCTGCTTTGCTGTTGCAGGCGCAGACGTTTGGTAACGTGATAGAGGCTGACCAGGAGAGCGAGGATAAAGCGATCACGGCGATGGGAATCCTCAACACATTGGACACAATCGTCACTGTGCTCGAGGATAAGAAGGAGGTGAGTAACGACTGTTCGACCATCAACACAGTTGTTGTTTTTGCATCAAAACAAGTAAGGAAGTGACGGGCACGAATATCATTGTGATAGCTGAATGTTTTCCTTACAGATTCTTGTCCACATTGAGGGAATCATCCTGCAAGTCATTGGCCTTATTCTGCAAAACAACGTCATCGGTATGTTGACTTTTTTGTCTTTCATGCATTCACAATAAGAATTTGCCACAGTTCAGATACGTTGTGTCTTATGAATGAATATTGTTTTAATTATTAAATCTATAGTGATCATGCATTTGATGAAGTTAAAAAGTTAGTTTTTTGTGTTTTTTTTTTTAAATTAGAAATAAGAATATAAGTGACATTATGTAAAAACTTGTGTCTTGTTAATTATTTGAAATAGTCACGGAATGATCATTTGCATACGATTTACTCTTTGAAGTTCGTATTTGAAATAAATCCAAAATGCTTTTATTGCAGTAATTGACAGATGCTGTTTGGCATCTACATAATTTTCGATTATTTGTACATGATATGCTACTTCAGAAGATGCCTTTTTACAGAATTCTATGAAGAGATGATGTGTTTGATTAGTGGGCTCACAGAAACTGGCATTTCCCCTGATATGTGGTCAGCTTTTCCCATGCTGTATGACCTTTTCAAAAATGACAACATCGATTATTTCCCAGGTCAGCCATTTCCCAGCCACCTCCCTGCTGGGATCAAGCTGATCCACGATCAAAGCTCAACAACCTGGTTGTCAAGGCTAAACTTGTACTACTACTACTAGTTCAAGTTCAAATGAGCTTTCTTTGACATGACCACACTAAATCGTATCTGCATTCTGATAAAAATTATACTTCTTAAAACGATTGAAGTATCAGTGTCCTCTATGTTCACTCAAGATATGGTGTTTTTGTAGATGACCTTGAGGACAATATTTGGAGTTTCTTTGACAGCCTCACACATACTGGTATTTCTCCAAGGATGTGGGCAATTTTCCCCGCCGTGTATGAGGTGTTCAAACGACCAGGGTGTATTTATTTTTTCAGAGGTCAGCCATATCTGAGACACTCACTGCTGGAACAAGCCCTTTGACCAAAGGCTGAACAATTTGGTTGTCATAGCTGCTAATTCCAAACAGTTATTGCCAACTGAAGTCAAAGGCAGTCCAAAATTGACTGTCTACAATAAATAATGTTTTACTGTGCAGATATGGAACGGCAAGTTGCCATCGAAGTTGGAAAGTGATAAATGCACTTGAATAGTGAAGTGTTCGACTGTAGAACTTTGTGTCATGTTTAGCAACCAGGTTGTTCAAAAGGCTTTGTGACTTGTGTCCTTGTTCAAGCAGTGGGGTGATGGGAGTTTTTTTTATTGATTCTTTCAGATTTTTATGAAGAGGTTCTTTCGTTAATTGCAAGTCTAACACTCGAGTCAATTTCAACTCATATGTGGAGTGTGTTCCCAATGATTTACGAAATGTTCAAAAATGATGGCTTTGACTATTTCACAGGTTGGTAACAAATTCCTGGCAAACAGGGACACTTATTATCTGTGAAAGATAAGATATCAGATTGTTTTTCTAAACAAATGTGTTAATTTTTTATTCAATTGGATATTTTTTTTTCTGATTTTACAATAAAATGTGTTTTCATGCATGCGTTGATAACATTTTGATTTATTCTAGTTATTTTAAAAGGAAAATCTTTTTCTTTTTTTTTTATTTGTTTTTTTTTTTTTCTTATCAACATTATTGAATATAATATTTGGAACAAATAATTCAGAATTTTTCAAAGATACCTAAACACATAATATGATAATTAGTAAGTGTTAAAAGTTTCAAATTTTAATTTTGGATCATTGAGCCAATATTTTGTTGTATAAACCATCATTGGTTTGCCTCTGAAATATTAGAGGATAATACATGAAAGATTAAGTATTAGAAAAGAACTTTCCTTAAATGTATTGCAATGCATAGCTAATAAACATGCTTTAAATGTTGCCATAATTTATATGTGTAATTTTAGACATGATGCCAGCACTTCACAACTACGTCACAGTGGACATGGCTGGATTCGCTTCAGATCCCAAACATCTAGAAATCATATATGACATGTGCAAAGCGGTAGGCATTTTGTATACAAGATACAGGGTGTGATATTAACTTTTATTAATATTAAGTCCTCTGAGGCCACTGAATACAGCCATCTCATATTCCTACTTCTATGTGATTTTAAATGTTATTGTGTACACATGCCAAATAAATATACTATTAAATTAATGTTCTTTGTACCATGTACATATGGCAAACAAATACTGAATAATAAAAACAATGGAAAAATCCTTTCAGCTAAGTCAATATTATAGTATATATGTGTTTCCCTGTGTTTGCGGATACATTTTCAATCTTCAAATATATCATAGTGAAAGGACCATCCTTGCAATAGAGTAGTGAGATGATCAGAATTCATGATTCTACCACTCAATGTTATTACCTGCTTTAGTTTCAAAAAAAAATTAAATTTTAAATATGATTCTATGATCGATTTCGAGTACTACAGGTTCCTCTTCAGAATTAAATAACATGAACAGAATCGAATCGTAGTTAAGTCTAAGAACACTAAGCACAAGTGCGGCGTTGTTGCAGGTGCTGACAGGTGACGCGGGTGAGGATGCGGAGTGCCACGCGGCAAAGCTGCTCGAGGTCGTCTTGCTGCAGTACAAGGGACAGGTGGACTCGGTCAGTGCTCAGTTGTATGCATTGTCTGTTTTACGGCTTTATGATTCAAGCTGCCTCCACCCGTCCATGTTCATTATCAAGCCGTGGGTGGAAGTAAAGGCAACTCTTTGCTGCAGTGCATGAAAATCAATACTGCGCTGTTATTATAGAGCTTATCGTTCTTGAACGTTTGTGGGGCTTCTGATTGGTTGGATTTTGGGACCTACTTTCAAGAATTTTAAGGGGTTTGAATCACGGCTATATACTGGGTATATATGACGATTCGTATTTTAAAAGTGCATGTTCACACTTTGAGAAAGCATTTAATTATATGCTACTTGGAATAAATACACACAATAAACTGTATTTTTTCTTATCCTTTATTTTATCCATAATATATTCTCTACTATCGTGTCCGTTGCATTGAGATTATTTTCGTCCAATATGTGCAAGACTTTAATTTTGGAATGTGATGCTACAGGTTGTGGGTTCGTTTGTGGAGCTAGCGCTGGAGCGTTTGACTCGAGAGGTCCGGACGTCAGAGCTACGCACTATGTGTCTCCAGGTATGAACTGCTTACGGGAAAATTCTTTCAAGAAGATAGGCTTTTTTATTATTTTTTCAGTTGATGGTATGATATTCCACATTCCTCCTTTTTTCAACAGTTTGATAAGTTTTTCTGTCTTCTTTTTTTTTTAAATTTAATATATTTACATTAGATTCCAGATTGAAATATTGTATACAGAAAATGTAACCCGTCTTATTCAGAATGGAAATTGTAAGCAATTTGTTTTTGCCAGGTTGTCATAGCTGCACTGTACTATAACCCCCTTCTGCTGCTGGATATCCTCAACAAGATGCACCTGCCTAACTCGCAGGAATCCATCACCAAACAGTTCTTGGAACAGTGGTTTCATGACACAGACTGCTTTATGGGGTGAGTATTCTGGACATGTTGAAAAAGTGCAAACTTCCACCGCTTATGAAACCTTGTAATAATGAACTCTGGTTGTTTGATGTTGCTATAACCAGGTACTTTGTTTTGTTTTTTTTTTTTTCCTTTTGGTGGTATGAATATAAGTAGAACATAGTGACAAGTCAGACAAAGTGGGTGACACATATACTATCTCAATTTGAAGGAAATGCAAATGACTTAGTATTTTGTTGTGTATATTGCAGGCTGCATGACCGTAAAATGTGTGTTCTTGGACTTTGCTGTTTAATGGATCTACCTGCAGAAACACGTCCGGAGTGTCTTTCGGCTCTTTCTCAAAAAGTCATGCCTTCAATGATTATGCTTTTTACTGGCCTTCAAAGAGCATATGCACGTAAGTGTTCCACACTTGATTTTTTTTTCATCAGGTTACTTGTTTTTGAAAAAGAATGAGGTCCATTATTAAAGTAGTCATTTACAAATGAATTTTATTGCATTTGTGTATACAGTATTAGTGCAATAGTAATGATTTTTCTCTACGTTTTTAGAAAAAGCAGCATTAGAAAACGAAGACAGCGATGATGACGATGATGATGACGATACTTATGAAGCAGGTAAGTTTTTCATAGATTTTAAGGACTTACTGACTTCTTATTACATTAGTTCAACGAATGTTAGTTTTTTCATGGTCCTAATGATCTGATAAATGGAATGAGAAGGATGCAAGCGGACTGGTTTGAATACACATATTAAATCTATAAAATGTGTCACAGTTATGTGAATTGTCACCAGCGCATACATGTATTGGTAATCTATTTCAGAATTGGATGACGACGATGATGAGATTGATGAAACCGGAGCAGAGTACATGGAGAAACTCGACAAATCCATGAACGGAGGTAAGAAACAACTCATGATCTACACTTAAAACAAGGAAACGCTTCACCCAAAAATGATCCGTGTTCATGGTCTTGGGTGGTCAATGAAATTTGTGCAGTGTGAAATAATTTTTGAAAATAGAATGTTGTGTTTTCAGAAATGTACAGAAATTAATTTTGAACAATAATCGAGTATAATGAATTCTTGATAATTTTAGGTATGACTGAAGCTGATCAGATTGATGATTTAGCTCATCGTGTATTTTGGAAAAGTTTAAAGCCCACCTCTAAATTGTCGTGTTGTTTTAGGCGATGATGATGACGACGACGATGATGAAGATGTGGACGAGGCCGAAGAAACAGCGCTAGAGGGTTATGAGACGCCACTTGACACCGAAAATAACGGCATCGACGAATACCAGATCTTCAAATCAGTCTTCGAATGTACGCAGCCGCCTCTTTTAATTTGATTTTTATGTTTTTATGAAATGAACACACAAGTTGTATGGCTGTATACATATATATCTATATATATTTCTCATCTTCAAGATATTTAAATTTGCTACTTCGTGACATCATTCCATGGGTGTGATTCCCAAATTATCTACGCAATGATGTGTAAATAGTAATTTTTATGCCAATCACACAAAATTGTTGCTCGTGCACATTTTTCCTTTACAATTCACATGTTCAAATGTATCTTCATTTGCAGCATTGGCAGCAAAAGATGTCGCTTGGTTCCAGCAGTTGACAAGTAGTCTCACTCCAGATCAGCAAAAGCAAATCCAAGAAATCTTCAAGTGGGCAGAACAAAGGAAAGCCGCATCAGGTAACTTGAGATCATTGATATATATTTTGATATTTCATTAATGAATTGCATTTGGTCAATTTTGTGTTTTTGCGTATTAGGGTTTCGAAAATGTTAAATGTTTACTAATATGCATTATCATCTGTGAAAATTGGCTGCGTTTTCTTGCAAGTATTTCTCTGCTGTTCAATAAGCATGTACACACATCATTTTAGTATAGCCATGCTATTCTTGTCCTTAGAAAATGCAATATTTTTGTTAAAACACTCCTTTTATATCAAACTAATGTGCTAATTTTCTTTCAGAATCAAAGCAAATTGAAGAGAAAGGTGGTTACAGTTTCACAACAATGAACGTTCCTCAAAATTTCAACTTCGGCTCTTGAAAGAGACTTAAAACGAGGATTTTGTAAATAGTGTTCATACTAGATGCGCCGCCACATTTTTAAAAGAGTACACCTGCAAAATCATCATTATCATTATTTTCATCCCAGTTTCACATTGTATAGTACAATACAGTCAACATTTGAAAGAACACTTAGTATAAATGTGATTATATATATACATGATATTTTTTAGAAATGCATTGAATGTGTATTTAGTATCACGAAAGTGGCAAGAATACACTACACGAATGCTCATCTTATTTTGTGATTTGCTTTTTGTTATGAATGTGCAGTTTTCATTTTGTATTTCAATACCATGATTTTAATTTATTGTTCGCAGTCTTGAAATACAAAGTTTGTATTGAACTACTTTGATAAACAAACAAGAGTATGTAATCGAATCGAGACATTGAAAATGTTAAATTTTGCCAGACAATATAGTCAATATAGATATGAAGATATAGGATATATACATAATGTTGAGAACATAATGTGCGCACGCACAATTAGGTAATTAAATACATATACAGACTTCCATGATGGTGACTGTGATACGTCTGTTTTTTTCTGCATTTATGGATTTATTATAAAATTTTTGCATTCTTATTTCGACTTGTATCTTTCCTAATGCACTTCAGTATTATGTTATCTTCTTGCATGCCCATTCTATACAATCATTATAATATGTGGTATAACGACGAATGTGGCAAAATTTAATCCTCCATTTTAGAGGATAGCAAAATTTGTTTGGGAAAATATCACACCTGTTGTGTGACAAGTTGTATTTTAAATATCACACAATTCCGTATAGTTGAAGAAATTTTGCCATACTTGTCAGTGTTATGTGTGGCATTTTCTGTACACATTGCAATAATAAAATGTTCATGAAGATTTTGAAGTCCTTTAGTTTAAAGTTTATTAAACCAAACAGATAGTAAATGTACATTTATACTTACAAATACCATAGAAACTTTTGTCAGTTATAACGACAGCAAAAACTTCAATACTGGAAGCGGCAGATTTTAATTTCTATAGAACTAACTATCCTAAATAATTTTATTAATATTCTCCATTGACAAAAATTTCTATTACCATCTCGACAAGAGAATGTAGTTATTGTAATAGACTAAACCAATACTTGCAAACTTGTAGATTGTCCATACCGAAATCATAACTTAAGACATGGTTATCATATCAAATATGGAACATCCAAATAGAACCTGAGAAACCACACTAAAAAATTTCACTGTTTTTCTGTCATTTTAATAAAACATCAAGATAAAATATATGACTACATGCATTCAACAAAAAATTATCAGTTTTTTTGAAACTCCTACTTCACTAAAGTAAAACACTAAACCACCATATAACGCTAAATAATTTATGATACAATTTGATATACTGGGAATTAGCATGATAAATGTTGCACATTTCATGATATAATAATACTGACTTCAATCAGCCACAAATCAATAATCCCAATGTGGTAAAATATATTAACTGCTTAGAGAACACTTGAAAAACCATTGCATTATACGTTGAGGAACACTCAAATGACTAAATCAAATTAAACACTGAATAATAAATTGACTAAAATAAAAATATATATATAATATGCAGATCTTCAGAATATTTAGAATCTTCAGAGATCGACACCAATTTCAAATGGTAGTAAATGCACCAATGTTTAACATATCACCTACATTTAGTAGTCTGCTCAGCTATGTGTAAAATGGCACCATTTTATAAAGAACAAACAGGTACATTTTGTATTCATAATTTCATAAATAATGCATTCAAAATACTTTCATACAGATCTAATACATAACATTTTCACTATCTCATATTATGCCTAAAATTAGACGAGACGAAAAAAACGCTAGACCACTGATAATCGCCTATTCCTTTTTATCTTTATTTTTCCAGGTTGGTATTGGTACTTTGCTGACAACAGCTTTTGTACCAGATACTACTGCCCCAGCTGTTGCTGTAGTAGCGCCATATCCCTTGCCAGCAACCCATTTCACACCAGATACACCAGCACCAACTGTTCCTCCCACAACTCCGGTTGTCGTGTTGTACAAGCCACTTCCAACTCGCCAAAAAATGCTTCTAGGTTTCTCAGGTTCTACAAATGTAAATTTAGGATTTCGAATTATATGTATAAAATTGACTCAATATTCCTGTCTTATTAAGAATGCTGTAATGTTATATATTTTGCTATTAAATGATTCAATAGTTTACAAATTATAATATTTATTTGAACTGTCTTGACACTGGATAATATAAAACTTGCTAAAAGCTTACGCCTTTCAGCCATTTCAGCCATAGCTGTGGCCTTGTCCGCTATGACTGAACATACTGACTTATATTAGTTCATCTTTCTTTGCTCACAACACTAGATTTTTTTTTAAATACATTTACAGTTTCGCCAAACAACTGTTGGCATCCTCAGAATGTTCTTCCCATGCAATGTCACAAGTCAAATATTCTTATATTCAAATATTTGACTTGTGACATTGCGCGGGAAGAACATTCTGAGGATGCCAACAGTTGTTTGGCGAAACTGTAAATGTATTTAAAAAAAAATCTAGTGTTGTGAGCAAAGAAAGATGAACTAATATATTTCATACCAACACAATGAACACATTCAAGAATAGAGAACATACTGACTGTTTAATAATATGACACAAATAGTGTGCATAAAAAAAAGTCAGGATCTTTTTAAGATTAACAGTTGGTGATACACAATCTGTGCAGAAAATATGTTACATGAATGTTCATTTACTAATGAACAATTCAAAGAGATACAGACAAAACCTCTCCACAATCTGTTTTTTTTTATTTACAGCAGTAATATTGGCTGTAAATGGTATGAACTCCTGTAATAAGGAACATTTGTGATAATGTTTCTCATTTCTATATATTGTATCTATGTTTTATTCATTCTATGGACTTTTTTCCAAAATAAAAATACTTATACTTAAAAGATCTTGACTTGTGATGCCAACTATTGCTGTAATATAAATATTAAACAGTCAGTATGTACAGTGTACAAGGACACAGCTATGGCTGAAATGGCTGAAAGCTCTTAGCAAGTTTAATATTGTCTAGTGCAAAGACAGTTCAAATAAATACTATGATACCTGCATAATGAATGTACATAACTCTACTTTAAAAATTAAGTGTCTTACCAACAACCTCGTCGGTCTTTTTGTCTGAACTTAATTCTGGGGCATCATTTTCTTTAATAGTGTCACCGTCTCCTGTCACCTCAAGCGTAGGCTCGATGTTTTCTGCCTCATCAGATTTTCTCCATGGCTAAAAATGTAATTTTTTTGTTTAATTACATAAAAATTTGAAACCTGTATTAAAAATTGTTGGAGGTGAAGTACTATTGAATGTTGTTAGCTTCATGAAATAAAAATTGAGATCTGCTCATATTTATGTAGTAATGATATGTACATGTATGTAGTAATGAAATAGTGGCCACTGGCATTCAGACTTGGCTCCCAAAAATTCAGAGTTGGGAGCCAAATGCTCCCTCACTCAAATCCTGATTTTGTGCCCTGTATATATTTGAGAACTACTATTGAAAAAATAATACAACAATCTATTTGACACCCAGAATCATAGCAAAACATACACGGGTGAGCGATAAGGAATGCTGGTGTTTTCTACGTGTGTAAGTTATCTTTGTCGACATACTGTATGCTGGAAAGTTACTATTGGTGAGTATATTGAGGGTTCTAGGTGGGATGCCCCTTATCGTTGGAATTTGACCAGTGCTCTTTCAATATCATCTGCCAAATTTTGGAAGGTGCTTATATTTGGCTAGTGCTCTTGTAATAGCTCTCGCCAAATTGGCTAGAGGTGTTTGAAATGAGAGTAATTCCGTCGTCGCATCATGGTTGGTTGACCATGACACATGTTTAAGATTCAGACCACAAAACAGCGTTTATGACCGTCTATGCCCCAAATTGATACTATTTGTGAGTACTCGTTTGCAGTGTTTTCAACCTGATATATTTGGTCATTGACACCACCTAAATGTTTTTAAGACCTAAGCGGTCGCTTCCAAAGGCATTGCTTATCCAGTGACAAAAATTGGGGAGTGGCCCAAACTGGCCAGACGGGCCAGTGTTTTGAAATCTTCACTGGCCCTTCTGATACCTTACTGGTCCTACGAGTGGTGAAGGAGCTAAACATTACTAGGGTGGTCTGGGGGCATGCCCGCGCCACAGAATTTTTTTAATCTAAGCGATCATCAGAGGCCATTTTAAAGCACTTTAAAGGGTTTTAGACAAAGCAAAAAGGCAACCACATGAAATTTAATTATACTTATTTGAATATATTTACAAGTGTAATCAGAAGAAAAAAATCAAAGTAAACCATTGAAAATGTTTGCTGAACCAAAGACTCCTGATTAAAAAATCAAGCGCTAAATGTATAGAAATACACAGCGCAGATGACTTTTCAAATAAAATACCACAAATATGATCAAAATCAGACTAAATTTTATGTTTGCCATCCGGGCCAATGTTTAGGAAAAGTTACTGGCCCTTCCAAGGTTATACTGGCCTCGGGCCGACGGGCCAGTGCCAATTTTCGTCACTGTAACTTATCCTTATATATTATTGATACACTACACATTTAGGACATTTTTCATGAGATCTAATAACGTCAAGCTGGCAAACAGAACGTCAAAGGAGGCACCTAATCATTGAACGACACTACTGGCAGTACTGTCCACAGGAGCAATTTATACAGATATGTTGCTGTCTGACTGATGTGCAACCTAAACATCTTGCGAGGTTAGATTACACGTCAGTCAAACAGCACAGACATCTGTATAAATTGCTCCTGTGGTAGCAAGTACTGCCCTGCAGGTGTCCACTGCCATGTCAATCATTGTCCCATGAATAAATGAATACAAAACATAGAGACAACTTAAATAGAATTCACCTCTGGCGCACACGATGAAGTAACAATGCTTCTGGACATTTTGGAACTTTAGATTAATTAATCAATAGCAGTTTGGGAACATATTATTTCTCCCAGAAAGTTCTGCAGCTGTGGCAGGTCAACGCGATTTACAAATGCTTTCCACTATTACCATATGTTTTGATAAACATTGCACATGATATAGCTGTCCAAAATTTATACAAATGTAAATTTAAGCATCAATTAGTTTTTGTAGCACCATAAACACAATTATAATTGAAAATATGTAAACTTTTTGTTTCAACGTCGTTTTGAGATACGTGGTAATTTGCGTTTAGAACATGCGATTTTCCCATTTGTTATCTTAATTACAAGTGGACGTCAAATATACTTAAAAATGTAATGAATTAGGACGTGACAACAACTCTTGATGATGGGGAAATAGGCATAACACCACGTTCTTAGCGGACGTCTTATTGGCTTATATATAGCAGGTGCTGGTTTCTCGACCAATTGAATAACCTCTACGTTTCTTTAGAACCTGTTTTGACAGCCTCGTTTGGACACCTAAAAGCACATTTCACCAAAAACAAAACTTGACAGTTGGTTGTGTAATAAAAAGTGTCACAATATGCTGTTAAAATGTATCTTAATATGGACAATGTGCATAGCATTAGTTTCTATGGAAACTATAGAAGACTATCTAGATCGAAGATATGATATCTTACTAAATGAAAATAAGACCCACACCGGATCAAGTATCTCTTTAACAAGTAAAGAAAAGAAAGTTAATGAGCTGCTCACTTTTCTTAAACACAAAGAAATTAAACAAGGATTAGAGACGGGAAATTATCCAACGTCTCTTCATTTATTCCATGCTAAGAAAGACATCGAAAAAAGTGATGTTTTTAAGATTATTAAGATATTGCCCAAAGGTAAGAAAGGAAAGATTTTCACCATGAAAAATATGAGTTTGGACTGACCACTAATTGCAACAATAGGCTATAGCTACCGTACATTATTGAATAGCCGCCCAGCCTTGATATACTGCTGGTATTTTATCATATGTCGGGTAAAGTAGCTCTGTTATTAATATAATCTCTGGTCTTTAAAGTACTGCCGGGTCTAATCGTTAAATGTTTGTTATAATATGATATAATATCCTGTAGTGTATGATGGATAATTTCCCCGCATAATTTTCATTGAGCCACAAGTCAGTTTAACCAACAAACAACTCAGCATACCTCTTATTGAAATCCTTTGATATTAGCAGAGATGCCCCATTAAAAATTAATGACACACATGAGGAAGCCACTGTGCCTCAAGTATACTGCACAAAGAACACGTACTGCCCCTCCCTGAATATTATGTACAAGAATGTTTACATCAAAATGATACATCGAGAACAGAACAGAAATCAACAGAGAACCTTTGTAATAAAAAATAACCTTTGTAATATACATGTATGAAATTACTATGAATGCACCTAAATTCTGAGCGCAACAAACATTTCTTTGGAGCATGTATTGATATGAATATTCCTATAAAGGTGTAGATATTCATATCCACGATGTGCTTAGCTTTTAATTAACTGGTATGTTAATTGGCAAAATCGGAAAGTGAATAACCAAGTTACAAGTAAAATGCCACCTCGTGTTTTAAAAACACATTTCTCAACTTGCCGCCAGCAGGATTCTCTTTGATAAGCGCCTGCCTCGTAATATCGCTGGCTTTGGATAAGTGTGAATGAGCTGTTTGAAATTAATAAGCCCCGGGACAGCTATTCAATAAAATATGGTAATACTATTAGGCCTTTCCATTACATTATATCCATTAATTAACAAAATCAGCTTCATCTTATAGGGCTATTACAAATCTTGTTAATAATTGTGTGGTGGTGATTCCAATCGTGATCTGAATTATGGCAGGCTGCAAACCAGCTCCAGTGTGAAGCTCACTTTGGTCATGTGGCCTTGAGAGTAGCGTTACTGGGGCAGGTACGGTTATCTTTATTTGGTAGATGCACTCGTCATCATTCCGACAATCGTTTTCAAACTGACACGTCATTTGAAAATGGGTGTTGGAATAATGGGGCATACATCTACTGTTGTAAATTTTCATGTTGTAATCAAAATGTTAATTTAAACCATCATTTTCATAAGTATTGCATCTTTTTTAATAGGATTGTATCAGTAAACTTTTTTGATGCTCAGTCAACAACTGAAAGTTTCATGGAAAAGGGCCATGAATATACAGGGAATATCTCTCACTCGTCACTAGCCAAAACCTAGTGCTTAATCCATTTGGCGAGTGGGCTTCAATTTGCACCTGCCACTTTGGCGATTGCCTTTTCAAGTTTTCTCTTATCAAATACATGTATGTGTTAAAATAACGTGTGAAATCATTGAAAAACAAAATATGGTATAAATAACTCCATTTCATCAAAATAAAAAACCTACTTTCTCAGAAAAGGAATGCACCAGAGAGCTTCTAGACACATCCATTTCAAAATATTTCTCGGGGAGCATGCCCCCAGACCCCCTTAGCTATACTTAACGCCTATAGCACTTGTAACCGTGCCTTCGGCGCACCCCTTGTCAGCAACTTCAGATTTTGGCCAATGCCCTTTAGATATCACCTGCCAAATTTTGGCAGGTGCCAATAATATTTGACTAGTGCTCCTGTTATAGCACTGGCCACATTGGCTAGAGGTGTTTGAAATGAGAGATATTCCCTGAATATAGAAGAAAATCATACTTGTCTCAAGTTGTCTGTAAGAAGAGTATTGTAAAAATTTATTTGTCCTATGTAACAACTACTCATCCCATTAAATAAACTCTGTGTAAATGCAATTGCCCCTTCAATTTGAAATGATTGGGAATAGTTATGGAGAATTATTTGAATTATTCAACCATCTGGATGCAAAATACATGTAGAATTGTAGATGGTCTTGTGCCCATTTTTGACTATTCTCAAGTATAGCCCAGTGTCATACGTCAAGTGATCACACATCCGCAAGGGGAAAACATTGCCACGTGCCCATATAAATGCACGGGAAAGTAGTTGGTTTTCACGTGATGTTTCTGTACTTAAAGTTGCTATATGCTGCTAGTTGTGAATTAGAATTTGTTGTAAATATATCATTGTATAACATACTGGACATTTTTTAGAGCGGAGGTTGCTAATGAAAGTTTTCGTGGGCTTTGACATAGCCGACCTTAATACAGCAAATGCCTACGGTTGCCAAACAATCATGTGAATTCCTGTACACCAAACGCTGTTTCCTTTGTTAAAGAAATATACTACATGTTCTAGGCGTTTTCTTGTTTACATTAATACAGGCACACATGCGTTTTTTATCACCAGGTAAACAGGAAACGGAAGCGAGGGTTTTCTTGAGAATAGTATGGGTATTTAACTGTGGCTCCATTTAAGATTTTACAATGACTATCCACGATTCTTATATAGCTCTATACTAAAGTACATATATTGCTTTTAAACGGCACATATAAATGCGCTTGCTGGCAAACCGACAAATGCCGACAATTTAGCATGTCACTAAATTACGTATGTGTCAGTTTCTGCACATTGGTTTGCCGGCACACACATCTATTTTTAAACATTATGTGGTAGGTCCAGACATTGCCTGATTAAAATTCAGTGGGGCTGCGGGGTGTGATTTATTTTATGCCCAACTTGGAACTTCTATAAATCAAGGGGCATCTTTTATCGTGCTGTTTTGAAGTTTGTTGAAAGTTTGACAGGTTTTAATGTTTCAGCATATTCTATTTGTTTGAATTAAAATAATATATATACACGGCCATTGGGGGCCCTTTGTTTATTTGGTTTTCATGTTGATAATTAAAATAAATTAAAATAAATAAAAATTTTGGCGAATTCCAGGAGGCTCCTCAGTGTTGAGGTCCATGGGTAGTAGCCCTCTCCGCAACCCCACCCCCAGCTGCCTCACAATAGGTCACTTGGCCTGGAAACAGCTCTGTGAATCGATGCCATTATTAAAAATCAGCATTAAACTTTAGATTTTTAAGTCACACCAATTTGAATTATTTATAGCACTATAGGGCTTTAACGTCAGTGGGTGTCTGGATTGAAGTCTTAAAATCTATCATATAATTTTTTAGTATATTCATTATTGTAAATGAAATGTGATTGAAGGTCTTAGATGTTTTTTTATTTCTTAAACATAGGTGCTGCTTTACATGTTCATGACATGGCCATGGTAGACATGAACTGGGTTATTCAAAAGATCACATACTCTCCAAACCTGTATACATGTCATAATGCAAGTGGTCAGTTTTTTTATTTCTACAAATCGGCTCCAGCATCAATAGGTAACATTTTCCTGTACTTTTCAGTTTTCTTATACTATGAATTTGTCCATATAGTACCACATATAAAAATCTTTTTGTAAATGGATTTAATATTTTCATTATAGATTGTGATTGGAGGAGTGTCTCAGCTTTAAGAAAGATGTATCCAAATCCTGAAGATTTTGACAAAGGGTAAGTCCAAGTTGTTATATTAAGATAATTTATTACCATATATTCATCTTAGGTCATGAGTGTTTGCTTTTTTTTCACTATTTTTTTCATAGGACACTCAAAAAAGGTATGCAACAAGCAAGGTACTATTACCTGAGGGCCCCTCACTGGCTGATTTCATCCAAGACAGGTTTATTTCAAAGGTTTACGGACCGATGGGCAGGTTGCTTGTCTTTCTTTTTAAGGACGCTCAATATAATATAGTCATTGGGATGACATATACTACATCTCTAGAGATTTCCGAACGAGCGAGAATTTTCATGTGTTTGATATACTCTGAGATATCGCTATGTTAATTTTTGTGCTTATTGAAAATTCCATCAACTGAAACAGTCAACACAGCGAGTCTTTCTGTATGAAAAGTGGACCCAAAAAGAGGTCTATTTTCGCATCAAATGCCATATTTTCAACACGATTAAATACGATCTGGTTACCTAAGGATTAAAACGAAAGTGTTTAACAAGTTGAAATAAAGGCTTCTGTTGCTGCTTTGTGATAGGATTTCAGTTTCAAACTCGCATTCTATGTCTTGTCTGCTGACATTGCTAACAGACTAGTTTTCTGTATACCCCTTCATAGTAATTTTTTTATGTGAGTGTCAAGTGAATTCAGATGATTGAATTTGGAGTTCAGTTTGATGTAGGTATCAGCCCCGTGAACACCAGTCATGAAGATTTGGCACATTTTGTAACGACCACAATGGTCCCTATTTGGTTCCATTGTGGTTGTTACTTGATTTTACTGTAAACACTGGCTTGCCGCCTTCGGTGATGCTTTTCACATTTTCAAAATACATTTCTAAATAGCTGATATAATAGTGAAACGACTTAACAGATGATTATGTAACATTGCATCTAAATAATTGAATATTACACACTAACAATTTAACAAATGAAATCCATGAAAATCTTTTTTAACTAAATGACTCCAATACTCATCTCCTCAATTTTGAATGTCTTTTCATTTTATTGATTTTAGACTTTTCAAAAACCTTACTATGGTTGTGGATAATCCAGAAGATGAATATCCTAATATTAAAGTTGCTTGGACCAAATTCCTCAGTCTTTTCACGCAACTGCGAGGACTGGTATTTTACAAAGAAGTTTTTGATGAATTTTTCATGGAAAGTTTGAAAGAATTTAATGATGACAATGTGCAATTTATTGAATTGAGAGCTCTTTTAGTACCTGTAAGTAATATTTTTATAAATCACTGTCATTTATGTTACTAGGAACTCTTTTTAAATATTTATAATTTCCATCTTCCAAGTTTCTTTTTAATGTATATGCAGGTAACAATGATATTGTACAAATTGTATTTATGATATACATGTATTGAATAAGATTAACTTAGACAGGATTTTTAACACATGGCGTTTTAATTGTTACATTATCAGACAATATCAGAAAACCAGGGATGAGCTTCATTGTCTTGGTGACACTTATTATTTTCATATTATACTATCGCTGGTTCACTGTATTGAAGAATTAGATTAAATTTACCCACTTCCCACCAACTTTAGATGAAAATGAACTAACTTTGGCCTCAAAATCCTATATTTGTTTGTGTCATACCACCCACCATCAATGCATCATGCTAACAAAACAACTGGAAGCAAGACTGTCAGCTCCTAAAGATCATAGTGAAACTACATGTGAGGCTAAGCGTGTGTTCACACATACGCAGATATTATACTATCGACTTGGTTCACTATGGCATACAGGCGATATTTTATGTATATCATATTTGCATTGAGTGATCGTTCACACATACGCGACGGCGCTTGACGAGGCGATATATCGCTTTCACTTAGCATTTTTTTTTTAAAATTCATGAGCGATAAAATCGCCTCATCGCTAGGCGATTTCCTGGAACACGATCGTTATCTCATGTAGTCTAGCATTTTTTTTAATTGATCTTTTATATAATTATTGACCAGCACTGTTTAATTGATTTTATTTGACGCTTAGTACACCCCACAGTACACCACACAGTATTGAATTTTTTTTAAATTTGCTTGAGAAAACCAAGAAAAAGAAATAATTAACTTGGATAAAGTCCCCCCAAATAAAATTGAAAAGCTAATATTGTTAGTAAAAGACCGACCGAGTGTGTATGATTATTCCATGAAAGACCACAGTAACAAACAATTCATTGATAACCAGTACCTTCAATGATTCAGTATCGACCAATATATATAAACTATCTGAAAAAAATAATCAATTGGAGATAAAGATTTTTTAATACATTTAAGGAAAATCGCCAGTGAAAATCGCTTGCAAAATCGCGTGTGTGTGAACACCAAATCGCCCATCATCGCTGTTCAAAACTGTCCGTCGCTCAAATTGCGATCATAGGTTTAACTGTGAGGCGTGCGTTAAGGTCACATCGACAGTTGAACATGCAGTGTATAATATATAATCTACTTATCAATAAATATGTATCATATGTAGGCCTATCAAATATGTATCATTATGTGTTAAGGTATATGATCTTGATGGTAACACGTACGCAGAGGATTGGGTTCTTGAAAGATATTTCAACCTATCAAAAGCCTTCACTTCAAAGAATCCAGAAGATTTCTTCGGCACAAAAATTATATTTTCAGATATAAGGTAATATTTTGTATCACTATTTATATTGTTTGAAATAAACATTTTGATAAATTTGTATAAGTCTATACACTACCCTTTATATTATTTTGTAATTGTAGAGGTTTTGATAAAAATGTTATAGAAGAAAGTATTCAGAAATATATTCGACTGAAAGACAGATTCCCAGACTATCTTCTTGGCTATGACTTAGTAGGTCCTGAAGAGTCAGGCCATACGCTGCTTTATTTCATTAATCAATTGTTACGTCCCTCTGAACATGGGGCCAATGTTCAGTTTTTTTTCCACGCTGGAGAAACAGGTAAAAACATTCTATTATGTTATCCTAGAATTGATTATACAGGCTTTAATTATTCCTCATTATTATGGTCCTCAATGACCATTACTGTTTGCCAAAATGTGAAGCCACTATGTATTGTCAACGTAAGCATTTTCGTCCTGATTCAAAATGTTTTTGGTTCGCTTTAGTAATCACTGAAACAAAGATAATACAGTCAAAAAGAAATTTTTGTTCTGTAAATATTAGTATTGTATTGATAAATTATGCCTTTTCAATTGTAAGTGTGATGAAAATAAGTCCTATTTTTCATGTATAATAAATATTTTACATTGAAATCATGGAGAAAATGCCATGCTGTCTTGTGTACTAAAACACGTGGTCATGTAATTATTGAATGATTTTGCCAGGCGTAACCGTGCAGTTCCAATGGCAGATGTAAAATTTAACATTGGGGAGATCAGTAACTTTTTACGTGCACCTTGAAGTTACGTCTGACGAAAATCATTTGGTTGACATTTCTCGCCTACAAGTGTTTTGGCAGTTACAAAACTGGCCTTGTACAGTCCGGTATTTAAATTGCTCTAGTTATTCTCTTAGTTTGTTTAAGGAATGTTCAGAATGCACAAAACATCATATCGCTTCTATCAAAGCATGGTTGGTTGGCCTCTGAGCATACATTGTATTAACTCTAAGTCTATGACAACGATATTAATTTTTATTAATCATCCACATACTAGTATTCTACTTGAATGTAATTTTAAAAGTAAAATGCATTGATTTATATATTACAACTGTTTATCAATTTTTAGCTTGGAGTGGTACAGAAATCGATAAGAACCTTATTGACGCTGTCTTACTTAATACAACTCGCATTGGACATGGGTATGCAATCACAAAACATCCCATTGTGAAAAAAATTGCAAAAGAACGTGGCATTGCGGTTGAAGTGTGTCCTTATTCTAATCAGGTGGGTTTTTTTCTGTCTCCATTGAATTTTTTAAAATGTGCAATAATATCACGTCATACGTGACTGAGTGAGTTAGTCTGAAAGTCCAGTAATAAAAAAACAACATACAGATTAATATGATTAGATTGAATTGCATGGCAAATATTAAATAAAGCAATCAAAGTGTTCATAAATGTAACCCTGTGGGTTCATAATGTTATTTTCTACATTTAGACTCCTAATTTGCAAAGTATAAACATACCTCTTCGTTGGCATTGTATTACGTTTAATCCTGGGCTTAATTAAATAGTAGTTGGTCATGAGATTCAGAGAGTTTGATAAGAGATTGCATGAACAAATTTATAGAAAATCTAAACTAAATGTTTACGACCATATAAAGGCCCATGGGCTTTTAGTTAAAAATGTGTAAAGATATGGGGTGGCATTTACATGAATGTGCATTTGCATTGAAATTCAATGGCCAGGATTTTGATATGGTGCAACATTTGGGGTGGGCCTTTACATGAGCATGGGCTTTTAGATGGTTGTATGCAGTATATGATATATATTTACTTTTGTTATTAATCTGTTCCAGGTTCTCAAACTAGTACACGACATCAGGAATCATCCCGCAGCAGAACTTCTTGTGGAAGGTTTTCCCGTAGTGATCAGCTCAGACGATCCGGGTCTCTTTGGCACCAAGGGTCTTTCTTACGACTGGTATGCTACATTTATGGGCATAGGCGGAGGATGGGCAGACTTAAAGATGCTGAAACAATTGGCCATGGATTCTATAAAGTAAGTAGTACTTGTGTAGTAGCAGAAAAGAAAAAATAATCTGGCAATGTCCATTGTGGATAATTGGTTACATAATTTCTGCAACCTCAAAAAATTTTGTGTAAGAAACATATTTATGGAATATTTTTACTGACAATGTGTTATATTATATTGAGTATGCTATATACTTTTAACAGGTATCCTATAATGGATATAATGCAACAAAATATTCATATTACTGATGTGCTGTTTTTTATTCTTACATAATTCTCATAATTTCAGATTTAGTGCAGCATCGAACGTAGAAAAAGACCAATTATACAAACTGTGGGGTAAAAAATGGGACACATTTATTGACAGGGTCATTGTGGAATATAAATTATAAGTGAATCTTACAGACTTCATATGGTAAGGAAAAAAATAGGAAAAAAAAGAAAAACAAAGGAAAAAATCAAAATAATCATCTGCATTATATATATTATGGATTCATGATGAAAATAGTTATAATGTGAATCTGATCTGTATTCAACATATTTGCACAGGCTGAATATTGGGATTGTGCATACAGAAATTTATTCTTTATAATTTGTTTATTACATGTAAGCCACTTTTCATATATCGTTGAATTTTACATTTTACACATAGTGTATACAATCATTACCCGGTAATTTATTTCATTCCAGCATTACATTTATTTTTACCAATTTGTTACTGATTATTTTTCTATTCTTTGTGAATACTGGTCTTTAAGTTTGTTTCGTTATGGTAAACCATTTTGTTTTGTATACGTATGTTATTTTTGTCGCTTTTTCTCTTTGAACAGCAAATAAAAAATTGGATGGGATTATATCAAAATATATTCTTTCTTTTGATTAAACTTAAAAACACTGTGCAGAAGGGAGGTGAGTGGTGACCATTACCTGCCTCATGAACAAAACTAAACCACCATGGCAGAAAATAAGCACCAATATTATTTTAAGCTTTATTAGAGGATTGACAACACTATTTTTGTGAGAATTAGTCCTGTTATTTGATTTGGATATACTTTTTATGTGTACCACTTACTGTGTGATTTAATGTCTCAAATTGGTCTGAGGAACATTTTGTGTACCCCTGATGTGGGTGACTTTTTGTGACTTAGCTGTATTTTCTGGTGAAATTTACCTACATGAGTCGGTGCCAAACTAAGCATTAAATACTCGTTTTTTTCAATTTTGTGTCTTGACATAGATTATCTAATTAAAATAATTAAAATAACATGCAATAGTAAAGATAGTTTGTGTTTCAGTAAAAAAAAGAGTTTTTACATGAAAAAAAAATTCTTTTTGGTTTATATTTGTTCATAGGCGGGTAATGGTCGCAACCAACCTTGCTTTTGCACAGTGAGAAAGGAGATCATACAAAATGTACGATTAGAGAGCTTTAAAAAAAAAATATAGTTTTATATTGATCAAAATTATGTACATATCACTATTTAACTCATCGTTCTCTACAGACATGATATAACTCATATCGTACCCAAACACATATGATAACCCTTGAATACCTCTGACATTGCACAGGATGTTTATAAATGAAATCATATGTAGATGTATCCTGATGGTGCAAATTTGGCTGAAGTTACCACAGACCATCATAATGGCTCATAC
>CM032663.1:13735329-13752255 GCA_019095985.1 Streblospio benedicti
ATTTATCCCTCTAATAACCCTCTCTCCAGCTACTCCTATCCCTGGTAAACACGTGCAGACCATCAAATGTTCATCTCAATTACCCCCTTTCTGCTGCTGCTCGGGTTGAAATTGATGAGATCTCGAACATATAAAATGCTCCTCCCTGCCTCACCACCAGCCATGTCTGCTCCCCCTCTCCCCCCGCCATTGAAGCAACACGCCCTTTCTGCCAACACCCCTCCTTAAAACAGGCCCGGAGCAGATAAAATCCATCACACCACCCTCACCAGTTCCTTCGTTGTATGACTGTACGTGTGACGTGCAACGCACGTTTGACATATACAAACGTTTAACGTATTACGTACCTTTAACAAACATGGCCCTGTAAGGAACCTTTCTAAAAAATTGCTTTTTCTTGTTTTTATCATTAAAACCAATTTGTTTGGTTTGAAATGTGACATTATAACGACCACTAAGCTGTCTTGATTGTACATGCATAATTTGGAGTGTGTACATCTTGTGGTTAAAAAGCCTTTTGTGACGCAAAAAATCGCCTCTTCCTTTATATATATAGATGACACTGTTGATTTTTTTATATATATTTCCAATTTCATTAACGCAAATGACATGTAGGAAAATAGATTATATTATGTAATGCATCATCAATATCTTAGATGGTTGGTTTTATTTTTGATATTGATTATCAAACACTTATGTGGTACTCCAAAATCTTTGAGTGGGACTCCAAATTTTCAAGTCATGGAGTCCCAAGGGACTCCGTCAGCCAACTTCCTAGCGCGAACACTGGTCATCGTATAATATTGGAATCATGACCCTGGATGTAAAATTGACCCTTTCCAGGGGTGCATCTAAAACATTTTGTATAAATTGAACCTGTTTCATTATTCACCAGGGCACCTCTCACTTGATATTAAAGCGAAATTTACGCGTGCAGGTGAGCACTATTAGGACCCTAATGTATAAGCAAGCAAATCAATTTCTGAAAAACCCACCACCACAAAATGATATGTCTAGAGAAAAAATTAAAACTCTTTTCAAGGTCCATTCGATCAGTTGCCTTTGCTTTGATTGACACACAAATAAGCTGCTATATCAGCAGGCTGGCTGCCATATTAGACGATTTTGCAACGGACAGCTAAAAATAGCTTGCAGCAGCGAGCCCAATATTGATTTCCCGTCAGCAGTAATCCCGGTATTAAGTACTACTCTTGCTTAGTAAGTAGTAGCACTGTTGCGTCAAAGGACTCCTCAAGATGGTAAGACAGTGCGCCATTTGAGATTTTAATGCGTCTATGGCGCATGGCGCATGGCGCATGGCGCAACTCTAACCTATAAATATAATTGTCTATATTTGACAGGTTCTGAGGCATGGCCACCTGGATGTTGTTTACGGTTTACTCAAGGGGAACAGTTTGGACATAGGGATCGTGTAATGATTCTGGATCATATGCAACCTGGTGCAGAAATCAACATCAGTGTAGAAATGGTCAGTCCATCGACCACTGGGATGTATCAGGGACAGTGGAGAATGCAAACTGCCACAGGTGTCCTATTTGGAGGTAATTAGCTGCTTTACAAAACATTGTCTTAAAATTTTATTCCTTTTTTGGTATGTAAATGAAACCCATACAAGCATGGTGGTCGAGACATGCATCGTCATATCTCACGATTATGTACGCAGTATATAGGAGTGATACCACCATATCCAATTCTGTGGAACATACGCTCAGAAACTGACCAATCAGAAGGCCCACTGCGCAAAATGTCCAGCAGGGAATTCAAACGCCAAACGTACGATCTCGCTATATAAGTAAGATGAAACCGAGTATTGATTTTGTCTTTGACGTAAGTCTAACCGAAAATAATTTTTCCACATAAAAGCTATAACTGGGCCCACGGGTTGGTATGAACAAGGACTTAAGGCAGTGTGAGTGATCAAGCCGTGAAAACCGATGATGCGAGACATGTGGCACGTATGAAAACAATACTTCCAAGTTTAACAGTGAACACGAATATTTCCAGAATTATAAATGTATTTTCAGCATAATCCTATGAAAATATTGAATAAAGCATTTAATGTGCATTCAAGAAAAGCTGTGTACCTTCATATTATACTGTGTACCTTCATATTATACATTTAGGCTTACTTAAATGAATGCCTTTCTTTTTGTCCTATCAGATATGGTGTGGGTGATTTTACACGTTGAGGAAAGTGGCCTGCTTGGAGTCACACAGCAGCTATCAACGATAAACACAGAATTCAGCCACGGTAACTCGGAGCAGAACACCGCACCCAATCCATTTGCATCACCCGGCAAATCCTGTGGGGATTTTGCTCCTACACCTGGACAAGTTTCTCCAGTAATCCAAAGACTGTTTGGCTCTCCAACCCCTTCCCTAATCACGCATCATGGCAGTCTCCCTTCATCCCCGGCGGCTCCGCAACACTCCCCCAACACACAACCAAATGGCTCCGGAGCTTCACCTGGTGCTGCTTTTTGTACAGCCCTGTTTCAGGTATAGCTGCAGTAAAATACTATTTTTTTTTTTTTTTGTAACACATCTTTAAAAAAAAATATCATGTTGGAGTTTTTTAATCTGTTTCGTTAACTTTGATAATTCCTATCATGCTCTGTCAAATAACTATACATGTACATGCACTGTCCTAAAAAGCCATGCATATACTGTTAACACACATGATAAAATAATTTATTGTAGACGCCTAGTGGTGCAGAAAGTATGTCAGAATGTCCATCAACGCATATGGAGAGTGACATGGATGCAGAAATGTCATAGCAATCGAGGGCTAATTTAGAGAAGACTTTAGAATGCAAGATTGGGTGGTGAAGATGTGACATGAATAAATGTATAAATTGAAAGGGTTAATTGAAGATTTGGAGCTAATTGTTGAGTGAATGATAGGTGTTTCATGTTCTAACATTGTGTAAGAGGATATTCTTATAATTCAATTTGGTTTTTGTTTAGAGAAAAATTATGATAATTATAAGGAAACATTATTGAGCGTTTTTCATGTCACATAGATATTTGTAATTTGATCTCTTTAATTAAGTATTCTCTTGATTTTTAAAGGGAATACTCTTTATATCCCCATTTGTAATGCAATATTTTACAGTTATATATAGAAACGGCGCCTTTAATTCTGAAGAAATGGCTAATATCATGTTTGCAATTAGTACATTTATTTACCGCTACAGAAATACACATTTTTCTTCTTACATGAAATAATCACGATAAAATTGTGTATATATTATTTTTAGAACAAATTGTAATAGATTAGAATATAATCATAGTTAAATTTATGAAAGTTTATCTGCTTGCATCTTTTTATGTATTTGTTTATTAAAAGAAAATAAATGTGCTGATAATTATTACATTTGTATTCTGTGATTCCATTCAATTTAATTCGTTAATTTCAGACACAACATGTACATATGATACAGTTCTCCATAGCTAACTAGGAATAATCTTATAATAATAAAATATAAAGAAAGTGGTAAACAATTGTTGATTATGAATTATGCACATAAACAAATTATAAACACATTATGGCACATCAAAATTAGCATGTAGCAGAATCATCCAATGCAATCTAATTCTCGGCTGCCTTCTAATATCAGATGATAGGGCCGATTGGATAATTTTACATTTTGAGATTATCAACTCCGTTCATAAATCTAAACACTAAATTTCTAATTATAGTATGACAACTACTGACATTTTTTGTAGGCAACATACCACTAGCACATCTTTTAGATGGCATACAACTAGCACATCTTTTAGATGAGATCTCAGGCTATAATTGGGTACGCGCGTGTCATTTTGACTTCAGGAACAGCATCGATAAATATAGTAAGATTTGCTAAAAACATATCCAAAAATATAGTAAAATTTATTTCAAGTAAACCCATATATTTATCACATAAATATACTAAACCCAAAGTTCATCCATAACGAACCACGGAAATAGACAATGCGCTCATGGTTTCCTTGCAGTACAGCAGATTTCTTTTATAAGTTTTGATCCTCCAACTTTGGAGCAAAGTACACTGTTAGGAAATAGTAAATAGTAACATTTTTACAAAATTGCAATAAATAATTAGTTAATTAACAATAATAATTAACAGTATTATAAAAGTAATAGTATAGTAATAATAATAACAGCAATAGTAATTACAATTAAACAGGAACTCTATCTACATTATAAGATTTTTAAACAATAATATCCAACTTTTTGCATCGCACACTGTGGACATAAATTTCTAGTAGCTCTTTCAAAGCCTTCAATACAATAAGATGGTAAGGAGATGTGTTTAGTTATAATAGGATGAGTAGGATCTAGAATGAAATGGGTCATTAAATTGTAAGCATTAAGAACATTGCTTAAACCAGGCAGAAAATGAGGAATAGAGTCCATCACTCTATTTAGATATTCACTCCTTTCATCTTTAGTACTAGGGCACTTCAACAAACAGTCACTCTGAGGATCAGAGGTTCAGAATGTTCAGAATGAACTCTGAGGATCAGAGGTTCAGAATGTTCAGAATGAACTCTGAGGATCAGAGGTTCAGAATGTTCAGAATGAACACTGAACCTCTGATCCTCAGAGTGCAAACAGTTGGTTAAGTCCTCGTCCTCCATAATTCTCCAACCTCGTTCCGTTCCGTTCCTTAGAATATAACAAGCCCCTTTGGTGTTGATTTTTTGCGCAATGGAACGGAAGCAGATGTGAAGTCTATTTGAGTGATAGACTATATCACTGGGCAGCTGGGGCAGTCACATTACCAATGAATTATGGCATACGATATTGCGTGATTAAATTGGTCAGTAATCACATCACTTAGATATGTAGACATATGAATTAAAGCTATGCCCACATGTATGTTATCCAAATAATGTTCATTCAGACAGTTCTATTTATTACCGGCATTCGGAAACAATATAGCAATAAAAATGATCATATATGCAATTTATTCTTCCAAAGTGAAGGTTTACCTCGATCTAGTCCAATCACAGACAGCTATATGGAAAGTTTGTGTAATGTATGCGGTGGTTAGGTGACATTAATTCGTCATTAGGCATCATTAGGCATCACTAATAGGACCAAGAATGTCTGATCATGCTGATACCTGACAACCAGCCACACATTAGATTAGTCACTGTGAATGGACAGTGTGTCTACCTCGTGGAAATCTTGTTCCGTTCCGCTGATTCCTGTTCTGTGGAATATCATAAGCCCATGAGTGAACTTGTATCCTGTGGGTAGACATTTAGGATACAGGACACTGTACTTTAACCCCTTCAGAAAATATTACGTGAGACATCATCCATAACACACGTATGACGTTACACTAATACATGTGAAGTACTGCACTCTGTAAAGTTTACCGAAAATACACTAACACTCCAGTATGTTGTAATGTATAAAACTGTAGCTATTTTGCCATGAATTCTGTCTAACCTCACCAATTCTGCACCACAGGATGTTATGCGACAAAAGGTGGGCATAGATAATTAAAGTATAAAGTACCATTAATTGATGCACCACGCCGTAACCCGGGTTACCGTGATACCCCGGCGCGTGAAAATAATAAAAAATTCATTTTTGAGCTCATTAATTATTTTTTTCAACATCAATACCCCAGCATACCGTGATGACTGGTAGGCTGCTGTGGTATTTAATTTTGTTAATATTCATAAGTAAAATGTTTAAGTTTTGTCACAATAAAAACATCTTATTTATTCTTAATTTATTAAAACTCCATTTCCAACCTAGTACATTGTGACAAAACGAAAATGCACATCGCCGTCATTCTTTTGGTGGTCTGCCTTTTAGCAACGACCGATATATCACGGGCATTACGACATGCCGGGGTTTGCATTTCATGGCACCCCAGCATAGGCAGATCCAGGGGGGGGGGGGGCCCCTTTTTCCCACCAAAATACTTCATTTTCATAGGGTTTTTCATGAAATCCCATAAGTGCGCCCCCCTTTTTCCGAAAACCTGGATCTGCCTATGCCCCAGGGCATCATACAGACCCCCTGGTTACGGCATGGTGCATCAATTGTTCTTGGCAGCAGCTCTATGGTTACTCAATATTGAAGAGCAATAAGATATAAAATTTTGTTGAAATTTGGAATGAAATAAAAATATTTGATGGCTATTAAGTTTTGCAGTTTTACCATGAAAACAAAATTCATCAATTGTATTATATGGAAACATTGAAAGTTTTAAATTATTAACAGCTACATGCATTGATAACACAAACACCTCCATACAGAATGTTACTTTTTTTCCCCACCAGGAATTAATTTTTACTCTTGAGTACAATGATACTTAGGGCTCTAAGATCGCATTCTTTTTTCTTCTGCCCCATATTTAAGTTTATGTAAACAATGCATTACTAGAATTTAAGAAGTTTAAAGGGGATCAAAATAAATAAATCCTGTGTTTACGCCATCACAACTTAACTAAACATGCATAAACTGCTACTGAAAGTAATAGAACAAATACACCATATATGTCATACATTTATTGAAATCCTGCAGTCAATAAAAGTGTAATCTTAACAATGAAGATGTCCATGTCCTTCTGGATTCACCACAAATGTAATACATAGAATAAATAGTTCATATGTGAAGAAATAAAAAACATTAAATGCAACTTATTTTATAATAAATGCAAATGATATTGAATGTCATATCTTTGATACATTCATCTATAAAAAAAAAAAAAACATTTTATGAAGCTTCCTCACCATCTTCGATCTTGGGTGCCAAGTAATAACGTACATAGCCCATGTCTCCAATTTTGTATTCAACAACAAGTGGAACTTCTGGTGACATTGACAGAGAAACCTGACCAGACAAAGGTGTTGCCTTAGTAAAGAAATTGAGGTATCTCAAAGCAAAGGTTAGCGTAACAGCTTCCTGCATTTCGATGACAACAGCCTCTTCCTCTTTATCTACATTGGCAGTTTGTGCCAACTTAACATTACCCGTACCCAAATCACCATTAGCAGAAAATTTAACACCCTCTTTTGTACAACAGATAACAACAGACTCTCCAATTTGGCTCAAGTCTCTGCAGATTCTCTGGAATTCAGCAGCAGGCATTTTGATCACACAGCTGTAATCGGTTTCAGGGATTCCGAGATGCTCAGCATCCAGATCCATAAGCTTCATTTCATAGTCCGAAACTTTCTCTCCATTTGGTGACTCGAACATGAAAGTGACAGTGTCTGCGTTGTCTCCGGCTTTGACAGTGATTGCGTCATCGTTGCCTGCGCATTTGAGGATCTTTGACATGCTGCCCAGGTTGATGCCCATTGACAGGTTTCTGTCGCATCTGTAGGTGTCGAATCCATCGGATCTCAGCATCAGGGACACCAGCGAAACGTGGGAAGAGTCCATAGCCTACAAGAACAAATGCTTTTGATTAGAACTGAGAATATATAGAATAGAAATTTCGTTTTGTAGAACTGGGTTGGAGAAACATGTTAGGCATAGGGATTGTTTCGTGCATGTAATGTTTTTTTTCTTTTTTCTTTTTTCAAATAATAAAAGTTCAGAAATACTTCACAGATATTTCATTTCTGGATTGTTCCTTTTCCCTCCAAAACTGTTGATCCTCTGTCAAACTAGTTGACATTAAATTACAGTTGAAAATTGCTAATTTCATGTGACACTTTACAGTGCTTGACGTTACAGACGACTACATAACCAATTAGATCCAGAATTTCACAGGATAACCATTGGATAAGAAAGTTAATATTTAACACTTACTTGGAGACTCATGCCTGAAGAGTTGCAGTCCCATGTTCCTTCATTTAACAGATCTTTCACTGCTTCTAACACTTTCTTCAGAAGTGAACCTTGGACAAGTCGTGCCTCAAACATTGTGCTGTTGGTGTATTGCCTAAATTAACAAATTAACGAAATAAGAAGACTAAAATTTGTCGAACACTACAACTCCAGCCAAAGCCTCTTTTGCTGCCTTTGCAATATTTTCCCGCGAGTTTTCTGGGCGCCAATTGACATCACGTGACAGAGTACCTGTTTCATCAACCTCAATCAACTGTAAGTTTCCAACATTAGTTCCATCGAAATTGACGACGAAACAACGTCGATTAAGACACACAAAAGTACTAAAAACAAAACATTGACACACTTCCTGTTTACTTCCTACTTTGTGAAAACTCTTCAAGCGTAGACTATGTAGATCTAAACCAAACTGATATGGTGGAAATTTAACATAAAAATGGAAGGAACAGTAGACTTGAAAGCATTCATAGCATCTTGTAATAAATGCCAACGCAGTGATGGCACGCTATCTACTGATCATTATCTATATTTTTGCAATGAGCTGATTCGGTGAGTGTGCTCATAACTCCTGTCACCAATGATTTGGTTTGAGTTAAAGATCCTCGAGTTTTACAGAACCTCTTCATATGTGAATTCTAATGTATAGACTATCTTGGTTGACATACCTATAAGAATAACAAACTGACATTAATACGAAGGGCTTGTAGTGCTCACTTCTCTATTTAATTAGCACTTACTTGGGTAGCAAATATGTTTGCCTCTACTAGACTACAAAACAATACATCTCTTATTAACACATATAATATGTAGACCTTATAAGTTTAATGGGTGATTATAAATAATATGTCACTTAATATCGCAAGTACAGTTGCCGAGACTAGATCTAAATATGTATTCATATTTTTTATATAAAGCAATAGATCTATATGTCAATATGCTGTTTCTACATGATCATAAGTACATTTTGAAGAGAAAAATAAAATTGGCAGTGTCAATGCAATTTTAGGACCTGTTTTACATGTATCAGATAAGATATAGATCTCTATGTTTAAATACAAAGCATAGATATTCAATAACTCTAATAAATGAATTTTAAACCTTTAGTAGTTTATTTAAATTCCAGATGAAGATTTATTCTAAACGAACAATGTATGCTGCATTCAAAAAGAATTATTTTGAATGATGTATGCTGCATTGAAAATGTTCATTAGTTCAACTAGCAATATACCACTACTAACGGTAAAGCGGTATTTTCGTAAAAATTATCTATGTCTCTAATCCAGCTAACAAAACAGATTGTGACTTCGCAAAGTAGTGTATTTGTCTGAATTATATTTATGGACGTATATCTACTGAAAAATTCACCAGTTAATGATTGATAGTAAAAGATACACTATTATTTAAAGAGAAAAACAACCTGCTTTGTATGCAATTCAGTGCTTGTTCTAAAAATCAGAAACCTGCATGGGTATGTTTGTCTTCATACAATAGTTAATAATTGCCTTAGGAATTTACATTTATTACCCAGTATTATTATAACCATGCATACATTACAATGTTTCTTGTTATATTTAATTCTAGATGAGCAAGAGGACGATGCAGAATGACTATGGTACCAGTATACATGTTTGAAATTGTAATGAATATTTGTGTGAACATTTAGTTTCAGATTTTAGTAGATTTTGCATGAAATGTGAATGAATGTGTAAATTTTATATTACTAATTAGTTTATAAAAATAAATAGTATAAATGTTCATAGATATGAGAATGCATGTCATTGCTTCATTTGCTTTTAAGTAATAGCTTATAAAATTAGTTTTATTTGTGGAAATAGTGTTAATGCAGATTAAATTGCTTTGAAATAACTGCTAATTAAATTTTTACAAGGTATGTTTTCCACAATGAGTATTAGTGTTAGTCGTTTGAAATTTAAACTGTTAAGATTTTTCTTAACTACTTTGAATACATGAATTATAAATGTTTTCATTGGTAAAAGTATTAAAGATATTGTATTTAGAAATAACTGCTTTAGGTTGTGTTCAGCAATAGGCCTTTCACCAGCTCTTTATTGTGCAAAAGATGCCATTAAGACACTGGAAGTAAGAAGGGTGATGGGAGTCAGTAACCATTACAACACACTTGGCCAAATGCTTACGGTATGTTGCAACACAACTACTGCTAAATATGTTAAAAATAAATTAAAGTTACAAGAAAAGCACTTAATGTCGAACGTAGAGCAGTAATAAACTAAATGTGAGAAGAGGCCCCTGGTGATGTACTAACTGTATAACTAACACCTGAAATTATTTTTAGTATATTGACAATGTTATTCCCAATTTAGTATGAAGCAGAGAATGGTCTTGCCAAATCTGGTGACAAACTGCAATCTGGAACAAAGGCTTGTCTTGATCTTCACAGAACCATTAATTTCATAGTAGAATATTTCAAAGCAATCAAACGATGTGAAGATGAAGGGCTAAAATTCAAATTCAAACTACGGAGTGAAATATACGAAGTGAGTTTTCCTTTGTTGTTAACAAGTAATAGCTTTAGTATTACTTTTTTTATCTTCATTTCACAATATGGATGATCAAAGCAAACATAAAAGATTGTGTTATTTTTCATTATTTCATATTTTTTCAGGATACACTGGCACCACATCAGAATTCGCAGACACAGCTATTGGTGAAGTTTGCTCTTTCTCAAGCACCAGGAAAAAAGAAAATTGAAGAGCAACTTTGTAAAAGTTGTACTACAGATACAGATAATGTACTCAATACAATATTACTATCTATTGTGCCATTGCACAATAAAGTCTCAGACACTATCAAACAAATTTTCTTACAATTTTACTAATACAGGGAAACTTAATTTTACGCATTTATGTAAATATTTTTATTGAATAAAATTGAAGATGAATAGTTAATAAACATTGATGAGGTCCAAATTGTAAGTTCTGCTTTGCAGGCCATTTGGAACAATCATTTGAATTGAATGTCATGACTACTGACCAGACAATAAAGATTCTTCTACAACGAAGTACATGCGTTTGATTTTAAAATCCATGGTAAAAAATAAAATAAATGCAAAGTTGCTATTTTTTGTGGAATTTTTAAACGGACATTTTCATAGCAATTTTAGGATGTGGGTCATAATCCTCTAGAGAGAAATCATCATAGGTAAAGTCCTCTATATTCTCCACTTTCCTCTTGATGACTAACTTGGGAAATGGGCGTGGTTCTCTTGTCAACTGAAAAGAAAAAAAAAATATCCTTATGCTGTCCTTGTTAACATATGTGCGATGGGCGGGAGCATACAGGTTCTAAGAATGAGTTTGTTGAAAACCCATCACCAGACCTGACTGGGAACTGAACTCATGACTTTTTGGTCACGAGTCCAATTCCCTATCCACTGGGCCACTGAAACACACAAAACAGTCACAAGAAGGGTAATGGTTATTCAAATTATATCCATAAATTCGACTCATCAGTTAAAAAAAAACAGTCGAACTGTATGAATCAGTCTGGTATGAATATAATTATGAATTTCAGGCAGATTCTCAAGATGCTGAACTTTGAGAATAAGTTAATATTTACCTGCTCCTTTAATGGTTCAATGTGGTCAAGGTACACATGCGAGTCTCCCATGGTGTGAACAAAGTCACCAGTCTAAAATGAAATTAAAAATGTCAGTAATAAACAAAGGCTTTCTTTTGACCAAATGAAATAGTTCAGAGTTGCTATTACAATGATTGGATAATATATTTCGAAGTCAAAACTCAATTTCTCAGTATCATTTTTTGTCTTAATGACAAGACTTCAGAGTGTTAATCAATAATCACTATTCTCAATTACAATATACAGTTTTTCTTTCTTATTACTATAGGAAAAAAATAGACCGACTTCTAACACATTGTAAATAAAAAGATGTAGATTACAGATGCTGGTATCCTTGATAATTAGGTGCCTTTACGTTATTAATCACCAATACATACCTTTAATCCAGTAATGTGTGCAATCATGCAAGTCAGTAATGCATAGCTTGCAATGTTGAACGGAACACCCAAACCCTGCAATAATGATGGTAGATTTATTTCTTCACAAAAAGTAAGCTACCGTACGGTACTTTCTTTCATCAAACTAATTGCAAAAATTCTTTTACGATTGAAAGGCATTGTACCACCTGTCTAGTTTAACGGACAAAAAGTCTACCATAAAATATATACATATAGATATATAAAACTCTAATACCATATCAGCAGATCTCTGATAAAGTTGGCAGGACAGCTCTCCATTGGCCACATAGAACTGTACAAATGCATGGCAGGGAGGTAATGCCATCAATGGCAGATCTGAAAGAAAAAAAAAATCATAACAGAACTAATGTACTGACGGCAAGTTCACGGAGTAACATTTTCATAACTAAAAAATGGTAATGAAGAATATTAAAAATATATATATATAGGAATGAAATGCTATTTTTTGCCACACCTACATTGCAATTTTCATATTTTAGATTGATTTACATAACAGTGAACATTTACATGAAAATGGCATTTTTCAGTCTCTGTCAGAGACTGGGTCTGACATTTTAAACAAGCCTAAATTGGGGATTATGTCCTGTGATTAGAACACCAGTATTTTACTTTGCATACACATGGCTAGTCACTCAAGGGATACAGCCATGTGTGTGCAATCAGAAATATAAACAAACTTTGCTGTTCTGATCATGGGACGTAATACCCAAATTAGGAATGTGACTCTCTCTCAGATTAAAAAAAATTGCAATTTTCATGTTAAGTGTTCACTATTATGTAAACCATTCAGAAAACCAAAAAATCAAGTAGATGTGGCAAAAAAATAGTGTTCCATTCCTATAATCTTTATTTTAATATTCATTACCATTTTTAGTTATGATAGAAAATATTACTCCATAAACTTGCTGTCAGCACATAAATACATAAATATCTATGGATAATTGTCAGAAGATAGACATTTCATAATGGGCTATGCCATTTCAATTCAGAATGGTAAAGATGAGTATGAAAACACCATTAGGTTTTACAACCTGCTTTAATTGAAAAAAAAATAAAAATAAAAAAATAAATTGCATCTGCGTCAGTAGCAAATCTTATTACAAAACAAGTGAGATGTGTCTCACCAACAATGGGTAAACTGACAATGCTTATAGAAATACCATTACTTTTATCAGAAACCATCAGTTTCTGCTTTTATGAATAGACATTCAACGTGACCTGTCTTACATGGACACGGCCGTGAAAATTCTCCACATAAGACAGATGTCCTTAATAAGAGGTGTCCACAAGCTTGTAATTTTAGGGTCACCAAACAACTTGCAATAGTTACATCCAGCGGGTAGGCCATAATATATAGCTGGCATATTTTCAGTTATTAAAAAAAAAAAAAAAAATAAAGAAGCAAACCTTTAGGATTCCAAGCACACAAGATTATTCTCCTGTCGTTAGGATTGGTTTTGATCTTTTCAATGACCTGGGCGAGTTGATCAACACCTTGACCTGTGTAGTCGGTGTGCATGTCTTTATATTCTGCTCCAAAATGACGCCACTGAAAACCATACACAGGACCCAAATCACCTGCAAATAACAAGTAATTGCCAAATCTGACTTCATATGACAATAATGTACCAGCAGTTAAACTAATTGCAACGTTCAAGATTATGCATTGGCAGTTAACAATAACACAGTAAACAAATTTAATAATAATTAAGATGAGATGCAATAATAAAATTTTCAATATTAAATTATTGAAAATTTTATTATTGCAAAATTAATTATTATTAAAATTTTCAATATTCAATGGATTGGCAGTTAACAATAACACAGTAGCCTAGTTGCAACCATTCAAGTCAGTACCATTGAAGATTATAGTATTATTATGAATATTTACCTTCTTCTCTGTGTGTGAGACCCAAGTTGTCTAGAAATTCCCTAGAGCCATTAGCATCCCAAATGTGCACATTTTTATCTGTTAGGTCTTTGGCATTTGTTGATCCTTTTATGAACCATATAAGTTCTTCAGCAAGTCCTCTGAAGAAGACTCGCTTAGTTGTTAACAATGGAAAAGTACCTGTAACGTATACATACTCTCTGAACAAAAGGTGTCAACTTCAACAACAAAGTGAAATACGACACTCATAATTTTTGGGCATTCTCTCAGTTTTTGACACTGTGTTCACTGTTGCAATCAAACTTTCACTTACCATCTCTTAAACTGTACCTCATCTGCATGCCGAAAATAGATTTAGTTCCTGTTCCTGTCCTGTCACCTTTTTCAGCACCATGATTGATAATTTGTTCGATTGCTTCCAAATACTGATACTCATCATGTCTACAACAAAACAAATTTCTTTTATTCAGTAGCCACATACAGTAAACAGCAAAACAATCCACCCTCCATTTTTACTTTATTTTGTCACCACAATATGATACACCACGCCGTAACCCGTGTTACCGTGATACCCCGGCCCGTGAAAATAATAAAAAATTCATTTTTGAGCTAATTAATTCTTTTTTTCAACATCAATACCCCAGCATACCGTGATGACTGGTAGACTGCTGTGGTATCAAATTTTGTTAATATTCATAAGTAAAATGTTTAAGTTTTGTCACAATAAAAACATCTTATCTATTCTTAATTTATTAAAACTCGATTTCCAACCTAGTACATTGTGACAAAACGAAAATGCACATCGCCGTCATTCCTTTGGTGGTCTGCCTTTTAGCAACGACCTATATACGGAAATATCACGGGAGAAACGGGGCATTACGACATGCCGGGGTTTGCATTTCACGGCCCCCCACGGGGCATCAGACGGACCCCGGGTTACGGCGTGGTGCATCATATACACATACCTTTTAATACATGACACTTTTTTCTTCTTAAGTTCTGGTTCTTCAGTTACTAAGTGATCTCCGGCACCATTGGTCAACATTTTGCCTGATAATGTAAAAACAATTTTTCATGAATTAACACCATTGTGGATTGAAAAAGGTGTAAATATGTAGGTAAAAACAAGTAGTCGTCGGGAACGCCATAAATCTCCCCTTCCCCGATCTCAGGCCATTTCCCCGATCAGGCCATTTTAGGTCAATCAATTTTAAAATTAGTAATTCAAATTCATTGTCATACAAAATGTCAAGTTTGGTGATGATAGGTCATAAAGTCTTCCCAGGAGACAGATAAACACAAATTCATAATAATTTGTTTTTAAAACACATCGTAATTTTATCAAAGGAAGGCCAAAGTACACCAAAATCTAATCAGCCCTGGAGAGTGGTACAACGAAGCTAGATATGATGTTTGGTAGAGTGGTAACAAGGTTCATTACGTAATGCTCATAACTTCATAAAAAGTAGGCCAAAGTACACCAACGTCAATTCAACTGTGGAGACTAGTATAGTGAATTTAACTGTAAAGTTTAATGACCATAGCTGAAATACTTGTCCCAGTGCAGTGGTAACAATAGTTTTATTCGCTATTTATTTATTTCATCAGCTATTTTCCCGGTGGACCGCCAGAGACATAGCGGGCAGCCCACAAGCTCGAGCAACAATCGCTAAAACCGGCCATACACATAATCCGTGAATGTTACATATGAGGTGAAATTTAGTGACCTCTGTATCTGTATAAATACACTGCTAAAAGTCCATGAGGCACTTGGCAGCGGGAGAGAGAGCAGCAATCCTGTTACTGCATGCTCTGCAGCATGTCATCCTGGAAGATGTCCAATGACAATGACTGGACGGTGTTGTCTTCCAGCTGGTTCCAGTCTCTAACAGTTCTTACAAAGAACGAGTTCTGGTACTGCTTCGAGCGAGAGTGTGGAACAATGAACGGTCTGCTGTTCGTTCTTGCAGAGAAACGAACGATATTATCACTCTGAAAGTCTGCAAATGTCTTGGCCCGGACTGGCCGTTTGCCTGGTCTTACTGGGGTGAGAAACGAGTCTGGAGATAGGGCTTGAACTATCCCATCCATCACCTTGCGCAGAAACGTTAGCTGTTTCTCCTGTCTCCTCGATTGGAGAGTTTCCAGTTCAAGACCGACGAGCATTGACGTGACACATCCCGGTGCTCTGGTTCTGTAGTCCCCTGTGATGAATCTGGCTGCACTTCTCTGAATCATTTCTAGGCGATCATTGTCAGACACAAGGTAGGGATCCCATACAATGGCTGGGTGCTCCAGAACTGAGCGTACAAGTGCAATGTACGCTGTCTTCTTGTACAGCTTTGGGCACCTCCCTAGGTTTCTGCGGAGGAAGCCTAAAGTCTTGTTGGCACGTTTCGTCACTTTCGAGATGCACGTGGTTGGACCATTTCAAGTCCTTCGACAGTTCCACACCTAGGTAAGGATGGGCGTCGACATGATCAAGTATCGTATCGTCCAACTGGTAGAGGTAGGGTCTCTTTCCGCGCAAGGAATGGATGTTGCACTTTGCGGCATTGAAGCGCATACCCCATTTTGTTGCCCTCTACAAGAGGGAATTCACGTCCTACGTAAAATTCGCAGATAGCGTGTATGACGGAACAGCGCGATTGATCTATATACTATCTAGGATCATAATATGCACAGAGGAATACAAATTCCTACTAGAGGTAAGGTATAGCGTTAGATCTACTTAGTAAGGTCTTGTATCTTCACAATATTCAACTTTCAAGATGAGTGTCCGGGATAACTATGACCCTTAATTTCGACATACAAGACATCTGGCATGAAGTATAAGCCATATAAAAAGATTTTCCACATAATTTTGAACCGATTGAGTACCATGTCATCAGTTTTGCTACGTTATTAAATATAGTTTTACCTAGAAAACGAGAAAAAATTTTTGACAATGGTGGAATTTAATTTTCGCGCAAACATTACAAGGTCAAGGTGACTTACTCTCAAAACTTAAATAACTTTTGATGTATTTTTAATTTTATTTTATTTTCTATAATATCCCCATCGAATCAAACTAAATGTAAAACATTTCCAAAGAATAACCATGTCTTCTTTTATAATCACACTTTACTTTAACAGTAATGTATTTTGAGACT
>CM032663.1:13752355-13830161 GCA_019095985.1 Streblospio benedicti
TACCAATTGCAAAGACATTTTGTAAGGCCATATAGGGAGCAATCCTTGACGGTGGTATCCTGATCTTATAATGCTTTTTTCCCCACCTAAGACTTATCCATAAGCAGTTGGCATCATCTTGTTTCGCAACTTTAGATTTTGAATACCATGAAAGAAGTAATTGTCATTTGCTAATATTCACTTTTCTTCATTGCAGAAAACTGCCACCGCAGTTGCCCACTGCAAAAGAGGCACTGGCGTGATCCGTGTCAATGGAAGACCTTTGGACAACATTGAACCTCAGATGTTGAGAGCTAAGGTAAATATTATAATTAACTTCCTCAAAAGTGAGCCTTGGTTTAATATGAAGGTCTAATGGCTATAAATTTAATCAATAGGTGACCAGGTACTCTAGCAAATGATGCCCCTGTTCGCCCCTGTGTAATGGTATCATTGCAGTGTTCTCAGTATTTGACTCGACCACTACTGACTGATCCATATTACCAGACCCAACTGATCTTGTGAACACACGCAGTGAGATGGTACCAACACGGAGCATTCCACTTGTTGCCAAGATCTTTTCATGCAATGTTTAATTTTAAGTCCCATATGTGACGTCACTGAGACGTATTGCAGGGAATGTGACTCGTTCAGCAGAACACTCGCCTTCTGTGGCGAGTGACACTCAATTTACACTCGCCATGTTTAATCCAAACTAGCCATCCTTAGTGTTGGAATCAAATAATCATACTCGCCGATTGTGGCGAGTGACTTAGAATTTACACTAGCCAGGGCCGAGTGGCAAGTGCCTAATCAACACCCTGGTATTGCATTCATGACAGATTAATCCATTTCCGAAGAAAACAAAATTATTGTCTAAATACTGTACAACCTCCAATTAAGACCACCTCTACAATAAGACCACTTTTCAGTCCCAACCCTTCATAAAGCTACCGAAATGGACCTCTGTACAGAGACCCAGAGTTGATAAGTATTCCGAAATTTCGGAATCATTCTGAAATTTGACTGTTATTCCGAAATTCAGTGGAAATAACCCAAATATTTTAAAATGGTGCATTTTTTTTCTCAAAATACCCATGGTTTTTATCACATATGGGCGCCGCCATTATCGAATGTACTCGATTGAACCACGCATCCTGTAAACACGTTTTTACCGGCGCACAAAAATGCACTCGATTTAAATGACGTGTCATAACAGCGATAGTCTCGATCAGCGAAGCCCAGTTTGTGCGTGTAATGATTTATATCGTAGTCAGCCACAATGATTGAGACTGACAGATTCTGCTTGTCATGAAATGCACAATGCACCTGCACCACAATACCTATCAACGATATATGAAAGTAAAACTAATGAGAATTATTGAAAATAAATGAATTTTTTTGCTCTCCAGTATTAGTATAGGATTTATCAATCAAGTTCTGGAATATCAATACGGTCATGATTTTCGTCTGATTTTGTTGAAATATGTAACATGTACATGTTCAATATTTTCAGTTGCAAGAGCCCGTCCTTCTGCTCGGCAAGGAGAGGTTTTCTGGAATGGACATCCGCATCCGTGTGCGAGGTGGTGGTCACATTGCCCAGATCTACGCCATCAGACAGGCCATCTCCAAAGCCGTTGTTGCTTACTACCAGAAATGTAAGTAAATTATGGTCATACCTTTTTTTAGCTGCTTTGGAAACAGTATTATAAGTATAGTCAACCCAATATAGGTTTTTGTTTTTATGAATATATCTTATGTTTTAAGGATAGTTTTATATAAAAATGTCTAAGCGCTATTTGTAAGACGTGACACATGTATTATTATGAAAGCTTTGACTGAAATTTGTATACGCTTTGCAGACATTGATGAGGCATCCAAGAAGGAGGTGAAAGACATTTTGGTGGCTTACGACCGTTCCCTGCTGGTTGCTGATCCTCGTCGCTGCGAGCCCAAAAAGTTCGGTGGTCCCGGCGCCCGTGCTCGTTACCAGAAATCTTACCGTTAAATGGAATTTGTATATTGTACACTATGAGAATAAAATATTTCTCAGAAAGTTTGTGTCTCATTGTTCTTATTAAAACGTACTGGTAGTTGTTTAACTTTTACATATTCATTGCTTCTGAATGTGACATGGTGTGTGGAGGTGAGGTCTTTGTTGTGGTCTGGAATTACTAAATGGATATTACGCTGTTTAGTCTGGAACATGCCTGTTCTTTCTTTATTTAAGGGTTGTAATGAAACACTATGGCTTTAGAAAAACAATCACCTTTGCAGGGTCAGGATTAGGTGGGAAAACGCTAATATATTCACTTATCTTCCTTGCACAATCTCTACAAATGTTCATATATGCCCAAATTGGCCAGAATTCCTACTTGTCAAAAGGACAAGTTGCTAAAACTTTGCACTCATCCTCCACTAGGTTTACCAGTCCATACGAGTGTCTAATCCTGACCCTGCCTTTGTGAACAAAAACCAATGCATGAATAACGGTCGTAACAGACCACACCCGGAAGGCAACTTTCAAAAATACTTTATCCTCTTGCTTTCTTTTTAAATAGGCATAGAGGACTGGACCACTACGTACCACATCATATGACAGGGTGACCACGGATAGGGAAAATCAGGGAATTTTGTGAAAAAAATTTCCTGACTGGAAAAATAGGGAATTTTTAAAATAAACTTTTAAAATAATTGGGGAATCTAAAAATATCAAAAAATACATCAATGCATATTTGGTTTAATTTGTTGGGCTTTAATAAATTTTTTAGACATGCTGTTTTTACAAAAACATCTTTATAAAGTGAACTTGGCATATACTAACTTTTCACACCCAAATATAAACAACAATAAATACTATGATCAAAAAGAGGTGGTAAAGGTGTGACTGTGTCTTAAAATCAGGTCTAATTATTAAACGTAAATCAGGGGACAATGTCAAACAATCAAGAAAAATCAGGGAATTCCATTTTCAAACGTCTGGTCACCCTTAATATGTATGACAAATATGTTCTACAAAAGGCAGTGATTGTCCTGGGCAAAGTTGTATTTTATGTGTATTTCCCTCGAGATCTGGGCGAGCCAAGGAAAATTTTGATATAAAAGTTCTGGACTTAAATGTTCTAAATTTTGTGCATTATTCAGAAATATACAGGTCATTAATGCATTTTGGTTAAGTCACCAGCAGTGATAATGGATCACGTATGGTAAAATTTCTTTTTGAGCTCTAATTTATTCCCAATTATAAATATGTGTAAATCTATAAAAATCCTTTTTATTTATATGCCTATTATATAGACTTTCAATTACAATCCAAATACTGTTGAAAGTAAAGTGGACAAAGTGATAAGTACAGTGTACAACTAAAATAACTGACAGTCAAAATTATACTCTGCAATATAAGACAATATAACACTAAAACTAGATTCCATATAACCGAAATGACACTACATTGTACTGATCACACACAAGTAGGCCAGATTACATTTCAAATTAAATTGGATCTACCAATCTTCATTCATAATGGATCATAATGGAGAAATTCTTATCTTACTATGGGTGAGTGTTCATCAGAATATTAAAGCTATATAGATCTAAATTCTCAAAAGAGTAAATTATTTGATGTAGACTAATTTCATGATTTGTTTCATATTCACGGAGAACGTTATGTTAAAAAATACAATTTTGCGGTCCCTGTATTTTTCGACCCGCCACCTATCGGTAATTACCATCTAACTTTTTCTGTTTGCGTTATGAACAAGATAATCCCAAATGCAAATGTGTAGTAACGACTTGTTGGCATGTTTACGTATTAAGCAAGTTGTGAACAAATATAGCGGCATTTCAATTCCTTGTGTAGTAGACAATGCACTTATTAATTTATAAAGCTTGCCTAGCATTGCACAAAATCATTTGATATTATTCTTAAGCACTGCATTCATGTTTCTAAGGTAGTTAGCATATGCCATATTGTCTTGGTGTTTGTATTTCTTTTTATATGCTTTTTATCCAATATATGAAAATATATACAGAATTTATTCAAATAACCGTTTCGACCTGGGTCCTATTCATACAATATGTATGCTTACGTGGATAGGGAGTTGGACTCGTGACCAGATGGTTGTGGATTTGATTCCCGGTCGGGTCTGGTGGTAAGTGTTGAGCAAACTTACCTCTAACAGGTTGCACACTGCTCCGTGGTACCTACACGTTAAATAGGTACAGGTCAGGCGAGTGAACGCAAATGTGAATGATTAGCACGTCTGCGCCGCTACGGCAGCAATTGTGCTGTATGCTCCCCGTGGAGTTGAGAAAGATATAGTGTGATAAGGATCCAACGGCCTGGTGTGAATGTAAAGTCGTGAGAGCACTAGAATCATATAAACGACCACATTTACATTAAATCATTACAATTGTTTTTACTTTAAGAGAGACCAATAAAAGTATGGGTCATACATAATCCACCAAATATGTAGGCATTATACTCTGCAATATATAGCAATAGATTGGACCACTATCAGCCTGTTATTGACCGAACAATGTTCACCAATATATTGTAAACAATTGCTTCCATTACTTCTTTATGTAGTGCTTGTTGACCAGATTGCGATTCTTAGTTTTGTTCATATATTGCAATAATAATAATAATTGCAAATTAATGATTGCGGGCTATTCATCATAAAGCTTTTCGATGTAAATTTCTCTTAGGACAAAGTTTCTATGAATTTTTTTTTTTTTTTGTAACATCTATTTTCACGACCAACACTATTTCAAGGACCACAAAAAACTGTAAGGACTAAATAGTGAGATTGAAACGAAAGTCAGTGTTGCTTGTAAAGGTGATTTGGAAGATCGTGGATTCGAACTCACGACCTCCCGGCTATGAATCAGACAGGTCTTATATGTCATAGTCGGGTGTGCTAACCGTTACACCAATCTCCCATGACGAAGGACACACACTTCAACTTCGCCTATATGCTGTGTTGCGCAACCACACTCTCTGACACCTGTTGCTATATTTAGCTTCACCAATCGTGCCAGCCTTTATCAGACAAGCACCCTACCGACTTCGTTTGTTGGCATGCTGTGATCAATGCAGGATGCATGGTCTCTGAAGCACTTTCTTTACAGACTCCCCCAACTCCCTTCTCTACAACCTGCCCACTTATGTGACGATCTCACTTTCACAACAGCCCCGATTGGGTACCGTATTCAACCTATCCCACTAGGGATCCGGGCACTACCCAGAGTCGCCATCACCTCGTGCAACTGGCTGCTTTGGAGAGTGAGCTAGGGAGTTTCTATACTACGTCAGTGTTTCAGGGACACAGGGTTATCAGATCAGGAATTCTCCCGGAAAGAAGACGTCCCATAGTCAGCTTTCGATGACCGAGAGACCCGTAAGAATTCGCAGATCTAACTTTCCCACCATCCAGATCACACATACCCAACTATCTGAGTTTGAAATTCCCGGGCGGTAGCCCCCTCCCCCAGTGTCTTGCACACGGGGCCAGCCCCACTGGACTAATGGATAATTTCACAATTTCACAGGGCGACTACCCGGTGGCTTCTACCGAAGCACCCAGGTCCTTATGTCTTCCACCAATTGAAACGAAAGTCAGTGTTGCTTGTAAAGGTGATTTGGAAGATCGTGGATTCGAACTCACGACCTCCCTGCTATGAATCAGACCGGTCTTATATGTCATAGTCGGGTGTGCTAACCGTTACACCAATCTCCCATGACGAAGGACACACACTTCAACTTCGCCTATATGCTGCGTTGCGCAACCACACTGACTCCTGTCACTATATTTAGCTTCACCAATCGTGCCAGCCTTGATCAGACAAGCACCCTACCGACTTCGTTTGTTGGCATGCTGTGATCAATGCAGGATGCATTGTGTCTCTGAAGCACTTTCTTTACAAGAGTAATTATATTAGCATTGATTATATTTGTTTGCCTCAGATTGAAAAGAAAAACAAAGTTAATTTATGACAAATAGTTTTCATTCCAGTTGGCATTATTTATGTTCTGAAAATGCAGTTTGATTATCACTTAATTTATATTGTAACATAAGTCTTGCTCACTAAATCATACTCGGCAGTCTTTAACAGAACAAATTAATCAACGTGGAACAGTTAATTACAATATGATTTCAAATAGAGTTAGCTCTCCGTAACATCTCAGTACACCTTAGAGTACACTACTGTATGCTAGAATTAGAAATGTTTCAACATGATCACATTAGGGTTCAAAATATCTGAAAGACAAATATGCCACTTATTGCTTTGGACCCATGAATTCATATTAACTCAATGCTGATATTATTCAGTATGCAAAGTATAGAACATTTGTACTGCGATAAAGTAACAAAATACATCATTGACAAAAGTTAACACAATCAAAAGCAAAGTATCATATAAAACTAAACAGTGCTCTATGTTATGAAGTAGCAGTACATCAAAGTTTATAATCATGAAATGTTATATTTGTACAGGCTCTACATTTGTTAATTAAATCAACTAAAGAATTATTATCAGCTATAATGCATAACACAGTAGAATACATCATAGTTAAAATATCACAATTTTAAGAGAAACCATGCTCATCAACCAACCCAATTAGTATTCATATGTTAAGAAGCTGTGTATATATTTTGTTCAAATGCATTTTTTATAAAAAAACAGCTGTAGGAAGCGCATAGCAACCAAATTCGATACAATTCACATGACAACCATTTACAACAAAATCATTTAAGTGAATTCATTTACACATCTCCAAACGTTGCACACCATATCATACTCCTTTTCATGAAATTCAACATTAATCAATACAGAAGTAATATAAATATTGAATATCAAAAATGTTCAACGGTTAAACATCACTTGTTTTTAGCATTTTACAATAAAAAGCTGCATCACTTAAGTAGCTTTTTAATTTCTTCCTTTTCTGCACAGTCAATATACGAACTTCCATCAGGCGCTTTTCCATCTTTGTTTGCACCCTGAAAGTTTTGGAAGAGTATATTAAATTGAAAGCATTTTTGTTGTTGTTAAGAAAGGAATAAAAAGGACTTTACAATCACACAAATATTTAGGTACAAAATATTTTTCTTTGATACTTGGTCAAACCAGTTCATGACCACATACTGTCTAAACGATTCATACCTTTGAAAGAAGCTTTTTGACAGTTGCTGTGTGTCCTTCATAAATTGCTGATAACAGGGCGTTATACCATATTTATCACTGACCTAAAATAAAGAAAACAATTTACAGTAAAATTGCAAGTGATTTGCAGATTAATAAATTTTAAAAGAATGAATAAGTTATAAAAATCATCGAACACTGTCTCAATACTAGTGGTGAATGGTGATGTTCTTTCAAATAATTTAACAAGGAAACAAAAATTACATAAAGTATATCTTGTGGTTTCCTATCCTAAATTAGAGTACATTTTTCAAGAAATCTTCGTACACATGAGTTGTCCATAATTCCATGTTTACATCACAAATTTAGGATAAATGATAGGCAATACATAACAGTTCTTACATTCACTTGCGCACCCTTGGAGAGCAAATAGTCGATAACATCCACTTGGTTGTAGTCTGCAGCAATGCACATGGCTGGCCTTCCATTTGGGCATGGCTGATTTACCACACCATCACCATTCTGTAGAATTAGAAAAACAACAAAAAATCATATTGGTTTAACAATGTCAGGCATTTTCATGATTGATTTACTGCAGTAAAATCTTAATGAACCAAATCAACAAAAGGCGAGAGACTCATTCTTCTGCATTGGTTTAGATGCAGCACATTCATTGGCGTAAGTAGAGCATACATTAGTGAAAACTTAAGTATGCAATGATGTTTTCAGGCCCTTGTAATAATTGGATATAGAGGATTTTCTCCAAAACTATGACCGTAAAACATTACTGTAAGGCTGAGGTTTGTGGAAAACATGTTTATAAAACAATTTCCAAATGTGAGGAATGAACACAATCTAGTAATATATAAATTTTACCATGAATCAAAACAATGATTAACCTAGATCTAAGCCATCTAAAGCTCTTAACTATGTGTAGAGTACAAGTTAATAATATAATTTCAATGCGGGCATCTGTTGTTAAATGGCTCAACCTCTGGGTAAGTCAATATCAATTACAGTCCAAACCAACGACAGAGCACCAGTCCAGTAGACTAGAGGAAGTGTTCAAGTAATTGGCAGTGCTCAAGTTATTGGCACATCCAACATAGGGTTGATTATTGCTTATTATATCCACGGGAACGCATACGTTTGACGTAATAACAGCACGTAGTAAGAGGGAACAATCTAGAGATTAATTGGCAATATGTTTACTTAATCAAAAATTAAGTCTTAATATACATATTTGCTCATGAACATCAGTAGCTATGACTTGGGCAAACTGTTAAGTAGTGTTTCCAATCGGCGAGACATTTTACTGCATTCACAACTACACCTCATGACCTGCCAATAACTAGAGCAATCTTTAACGTCGAACGTAAACAGGTGAAAACGACCACCAAAACAAAAATTAGAATTTATAGTACTTATTTACCGAAGTTAGTTCTCTAGTATCGTGAAATGATAGAACATTGATTATATTTTGATAATCTGGTAAAATATTTCATATTTTTCTATAATTTATGAACGAAATTACAGAAGAATTGCGATAACGTCGTAAACTGCCAATAACTTGAGCACTTCCTCTAGAGAAGCGTGGTCCTCAATAGCTCAGTCGTTTAATAGAGTGTACGACCTGAAAACGTGATTTGCCTGTTTCGCAAGTTCGCGCCCGGTCATGACAGACACAGTGTCGCCAACACCGTTACGTCGTGCGTCTGCCACTGAGTTGCTGATCTCCACCGAGCATGTAGTCACAGTACAGTGTTACTACTAGACGGTGGCGACGCCAAGCGGGAGGTTCGGAAGCCTCGTTAAAAGGCGTGTCCCGTGTAGAGGAGAGCCACCGTAAAAGAAATCACCTAGTTTGAAAATAGCTAGCGTGATCCCCCATCCCCGAGGCTCAGTTGGATACGTAGCCTGCCTCGGGAGAGGTACATGTACAAACACCACGTAGCCTCCCCTCCGCGTTTTGCCCTGTACGGGGATTTGCGGAGTATCATACAATCCAAAAGCAAAACCAAGAGATTGGCATTGCCATTGCACTGCAGGCTGCGACTTCTGACGGACACGGTCACTGAGTCCCAATGTTTAGATCTACACCGACCTACTACCATAGGTATGGTAGGTCGGTGGATGTGTCTCCGTGTACCGTGTTGACGGGAATCCAGTGTCTGTCAGTAAGTGTAGTCACTGCCATATGCCAATGTGCGGCCTTCATACTACTAATAGAATCTTACCTTTTCAACTATTTGTTTCAAAGCTTCAGTATCTCCATTTGTGACTGCCCACTGCAACTGTTCTCCACAGCTTGTTTCTTTATCTCCCATCTTTATTCAAGAATTTCAAATATTTACTGTTTTTTAAAAGTGGGTTGGGTACACGGAAGTAAAAGTTGACAGCCGGCAGGTGGAATTGTATGAAACCACGGATACGATTGGACCAATGAACGAAAAACCATCCAATCAAAATTGCTCATACTTATTACCCAACATTATATTTCGATAGAAGAGCTGTTTCGTCGGCTATCAAAAAATCGATTTAATGAACGTATCCATGACAGTTTTAAAAATAAAATATACAAGGGCCCTCTTTAGTTTTTACTCACGCACAAAATCAGTGTTGGTGGCAACCACCTCAATGATATACTCCGCTGGGAGGTATATGTTTCCACCCTCATTCTCATTTGTCTATTACTCATGTACTTCGAGCACTTGCATACCCACCATGTGACCACCACCTTGCATCAGTTACAGCCCAGATGCTAGGTACTTTTAACACTCACACGCAGCAAGGTAATATAATACACAAAGACTATTTCATCATTTATATTTCAAATACAAATTTTATAGGTCTAGTGCATTTTAAAAAAACTTAAGAGTCTGGCAATGGAGAGTAATTGTGCTATTGAATGCACACATCACCGCCAGTCCTATAACTTTGATCTGTGATGCTGTAGATGTGAAATCGACCATTGATGTCAAATATAACCAACTCATTTTCTCCATCACCATAAGTGACAGACTGTATGCCAGGAGGCATGTTTGGAAATGGTGACATGGAGCTGGTGGTAGGTATTGCAATCCCGTTGGATGTTTGTATCTGTCAAGAAAGAAAAAGAAATACGACCAGACACTTGAAAACAAAATAACTCTAAAAATGTTTTTTAGGTGTTGGTGAGGAGAATGTTACATCGTTTTATTTTTTATTTAACATATATAAGAAAGAGCCCTCACCATCTTTATATAAAAAGATACAATAAAAGTTATTTTTTCTTGTCAACTTCAAGGCATAGGCATTGTTCATAATTTTGAGAATATCTACCATAACTATACATTCACTTTACCAATCTCATACATGATTTCAAAGCACCGGGTAACTTTTAACCTACATACCATGTTGGATTTGATGGTGTAAATTGAAGTTGGCGTGTCCATAATGAAAGTATCAACATCGGTTGCAACATTGCCAAAAACTTCCTGCAAGAGAAGGGTGAATGCATTGTGAAAGAAGCTTATTTCAAAATGCAAATGTATGGGTTATATCATCTGCTATTGATCTTATCAACTCAATCTTATAGGGTGCCACCATAATTCACTCACCATAATGGGTCTGCTCTTATGCTCCCAGTCGAGCTCTGAACATGTATGGACATAGCGCTTCTGGTTGGCATCCCAAGTAAGGCAGAACACCAAGTCCCCTAAATCAGTTGTGTGTGTAAATTAAATTGTAGAACAAATGAAAACGGAAGCAGCAACATTACAACCTATTGTTGGAATGAAAAAGACCTGTAAAGGAGAATACATATGTGATAACCTATCCAAAACTAGAAAACAGCACTTACCGTTAAAAACATAGAGATACTTGTTGCTGGGACCAAATGACTCTGCTGCCTGCACAGCACTTGTCGCCTGGATCACCTGTGATTTTGGGATGCCAGAAACAACCTAGGAATTCAAGAGGATGCATTTATAAATTGTACAAATATGTACACGTGTGAATGTGAGCAGCAATCATGCACAATATAGCCGTCATCTACTCATTTGCTCTTAGATCCTCTTAAGCTGTGTGTCATCGTTTGAATATTATAAATTTCATGTAGTGGCACACCCAATGTTTTCTAGAAGTGGATTTGTGAAGGTGCATGGAATGCATACATCTTGCTATCCAACCAGTCTAGATCTGGTAATCATGATGGCAAATATTTTTTTAGAAGAGGCCAGAAACCACCCCTACTAATCTGCCACTGGCTTCATGCATGCATTCTGGAAGGCTAGCATATATGCGACTATCATATTTGTTACCACGCGACTGATTACCGGTTGCTGGCAGATGTCACTGATGCTGGAGAATGTGTACATCCAGTCACCACTGAAGATTGCGATGGTGGAGTCAGGCAGCCGGAACACAGCCTCAGCCGACAGCATCCGCATAGTGCACGAATCCAGCGGAGGGCAGCCCAACCACTAGAATTTTGTAATAATCTTCACAGCATATGAGCACGTCTCACTGACTTAAACATCACGCTCAAATGATTATGGTGACAACGCCACCAAGGGCATAACTAGCTTTTTAGTTAGGGGGAGTTCTGCAGATAATTCCAGTGGGTTCACATGGCTATAATATTAAAGAGATAGAAAATTGAACAGGGGAAGCGGGGCAAAACTTGTTGGTTAAAAATGTCTGTTGGACCGCTGAAAGAATCTTATTTCACTGATAAGAGGTGTATAATACACCAGAAATAAGGGATCTTGTCCCAATGTTCCTGAATATCAAAGAAAGTGATATATAGGACTAGTACAGCTGGAGATGGGCAATTCATATTGACAACAGAAATATGTGTAAATGTATGTGACAAAAAGGGTGACAATCAGAGGACTATCAGAGAATAATACAAGTAACCTGAAGAAACCCTTGTTTATTAATAGCAAGAGGTTTATGATCACCCTTAACACATTCTTTGTCATTTCGAAAAAGAAAATCTTAAATACAATCAACAAACCACCATCTGTGCTGTGCCTTACATTGGTGCCACCGTTGCTGGTGTCTCGGATGGCCATGAAGCGAGCCCCTCCGGCAGCTTCCAGCACCATTTCACTCACCGCGGCCTCATAGAGGCAACACAGTCTGCACAGACACAGGTAAACCAGAGGAATGTGCACATTTAGTTATGCTATCTAAACTAGAGATAATGTAATTGTCACTTAACATATACGCACTAATTGCCGTGAAAAGCATAGGCAGATCCAGGTTTTCGGAAAAGGGGGGGCGCACTTACGTGATTTCAAGAAAAACCCTATGAAAATGAAGCCCCCCCCTGGATCTGCCTATGAAAAGTGTTTTTTTTAAATAGAGGTGGTCTCAATAGAGAGGTGGTATCAATTGGATATTCTGTGTGTATTGGTTATTTCAATTGAATAATCAACCCTAATGGTGAGTGGTCTTGACATCTGCTCCCAGCTCCCAGCCACACCTGTCATCTAGTACCACAGCAGTGCACGATGTCCTCTCCACACACATCATCACGCACTGCAGCAGCCCACGCGACGTCATCGCTTGGCGAGGAGGGTCACTTGGCCGAGTGTCATGTGATGTCACACGGTACTTGCTCATCACCACAGTTGAGGTCATGGCTATGGTTGACAACATGCTGCAGGGGCAAATATGACATTGATTTTTGTTGTTGAAATCTATAGTCTTTTAAAACAAACAAGTTTTTTTAATGGCGCATGGCTTAATCAGTATTTATTTACCGTAATATTTCTCATTTTTCATTTTTCCATACCACCCTCCCCATACTCCCACAACAAAAAAAGAAGAAAAAAAGAGACGGAGAAAAGGAATCTGCATTTCGAGAAGTCACCTCAAAAGGGCAAACAAGGGTCTAGTGCAACTGCAAGAAAATATTTAATAATCAATCTTGTACGGTGGAACCTGTCCATGTTGGCACCAGATATATCTGCTTCCAAATGGCTTAAATACCTGTGTATAGTGGACATATCAAATGTTCCCACTGTATTTAAAACAAAGCAATATTTACTGGTAAAGACTACTGTAGAAACATAGATTAAAGGCTTGTGGCCTTAGCCACCAGGAGGCATTGTTATGCTGCTTAACAAGCAGCAGCAGCAGCAGCAGCAGCAGCAGCAGCAGCAGCAGCAGCAGCAGCAGCAGCAGCAGCAGCAGCAGCAGCAGTTAAGGCCAACCATTGTGCTAATTTGCAGAGCATGTATTATAATGTAATGGATGGAGTACACAGTAATTAATACATGAATGTTCTTACTAGTTGTTGCATGGTCATAAACCTTTTTGTGGCGAACATTAATTAGGAAATTAAAACTTGTGTCACTTGGTAGCATTGCTTGAGATCACTGTTAATGCACCGACATTCTCACCACCCCATCTGTATAATATACAGTGTATATAGACAACCATGCAGTTGCTAAATTGTAAGTCAGTCAGTTGATCCTAGACATTAAAACATTTACATATGATAAATAAAAGGTAAATTACTTTATAGACTGTAAAAAAACATCATCCTGTCAAACATGTCTTTTGTGTACAATATGTCTTATGTGGAGACTTTTCACTCCCCACGAAGGTGTCCACATAAGACAGGTTCCATTGCTCAAAGGTGCCAAACGTATCAGATTCGCTTTCATAATCATGACACTACTATTTGTATTTAAACAAAATTAGTAGTTAGCATACTGATTAGAAATAATAAATACCAATGCAACGTGCAAGTTTTCTTTATTTGCCTCTCACTGTTAATCAAGAAGTGAAAGTATCTCACCTGATGTTCAAGAAGACAATAGAAGTCCATGTAAAGTTAAGTAGCAATCCTTGAAACACCATTGTATAAATCTCCTATTATTATATACTTCAAACCTGTATTAGTTATTTGTTTTGTTCACATGTAAAGTCATACATGACTGCATTACCCCGAAGATGCAGTGAAAATGATAGGATCCTGATCTCTAGTCCACTAGTGAGAGCATGAAGGGTTTATTGTGCTCACTGAGGCATGGACGTTGACATGCAAAAGGGTGATTGAGTAAAATATTTACTAAACAAAACATTTTTGGTGTTTGATTTCATAATATGAGGTCTTATATGTTATTTTGTGTATACAGAAGAATCTCACTAGTATTAGAGTACCTCAAGGGACTGGCCTCAACTGACCTAAATAGAGAGGTAATCAGAGGTGGTCTCTTTGCAGAAGCTCAACATGGTCAGTTGATTGATGCTTAGGACCGTGAGAAATGTTCTCATTATAGAGGTAGTCTTAATAGGTTCTACTGTATTGCTTTGTACAGCACATATTGTATTTAACCATAATGTTCCACACTGTAGCCCATGGATTGAGATGCATACATTTGTATTATTATACAAATAATGATTAAAAAAAGCTACCAAAACATTCAATACACTTTTGATACTCAGACAAACAAAAAGAGAAAAGAAAACCAACAGAAATATAAACTGCACTCATAGCTTACACTATGTCATGCTAATTCCTCATTTGTGTTGGTATTTTATTGTTTCCTAAATGAACAAAATCCATGGAACTGAAGATGATTGTCATTCTGAAAATCAAGAGATCTGAGAGAGAATTTACAATTAGCAGTAGACTATATGTACTGTATGACACAATGTAGAAGAGACAAGTCTCATTATTTTTCAATTCTTTCATTATTGTTGAAAAATGCCATGGAAATGATATAAAATGTGAAATGTATACAAATAGAAAAATACCTGGGCAATTTATAGGCAAGAAAAGGCATTGAAATCTGTGACATTTTGTTAAGTTAATCTCATATATGCCATGGAAATATAAATTGCTGCTGTGAATTTATTAGGAATAGTAAAAGTCGGGAGGTATATTTCAATGGCAGATCCAGGTTTTTGGAAAAGGGGGCGCACTTAAGGGATTTCATTGGTTTTGTACACGTGATCGATGGCAGAATGCCAAAAACCCTACGAATATGAAGTATGTGCTTCCCTGGATTTGGCTATGTATTTGTAAGTTCTTGATTTGTTTTCACCACGCACGCTTACAAGTTTAGCTGAGTGCACACTACAGACGTCCACATGCATTTATGAATATTTTGACTTTTTAGTACAAAGCATTAATAAGAAAAAGCTGTCAAGGTCTCAGTACTTGCTCACTCACTGGGGAGGAAGCAGTCACGCATAATAAGCCTGCTAATTCGCCCTGCACTTGATGACAGGAAATGACAACCGTGTCTGCCATTGATCTAAAATGCTGTTTGCATGTAGCCGAGTGATTTGGAGACATGAAAAGGTTATCGTGAGAGTGGAGACAAAATATGCATCTCCAAATCTCTAAAACATGATATCTATCTAAATTATCTAATAATGCGTAAATTTGAACAATAGCGGCACTTAACTACATGTATTATATACACAATAGTATTGTGCACACAGTATGGAACTCTAATATTGATATTCAAACAAAGATAGTTATTTTAACACACACACACACACAATGTGATGCTTTTGGAATTAGTATATAAAATTATCATGAAAAAAGAGAAACAAATGGTTCATAAATCAACCAACTTTATTCCCTGGAGTAAATTGCATAAAAAGATACAATGACGAGGGTTATTTAAAAATCAAAATTGATGAACAGCCACAATGAATGAAATTAAATAGTACCTATTCTCAAGAAAACCCTCTCTTCCGTTTCCTGTCCGTGCAGGTCTAGCAGTGACAACAAACGCACGTGAAAACACACGTGTGCCCTATTGACATAAAAAAGATTACGTCTGGAACGTGTAGCATATTTCTTAACAAAGGAAAAGCAGCGTTTGGAGTAGAGTGTTACACGTGATTGTTTGGCAAGGCACGGTATTTGCTTTATCAATTTTAAAACCCCAGGAAAGTTTCATTAGCAGCCTCTGCTCTAAAACCTGTCCAGTGTGTTATACAATGATACATATACAACGTATTTTAATTCATAACTAACAAAATCTAGCAACTTTAAGTACTGAAATATCACGTCAAAAAGGGTCACTTTCCCGTGCATTTATATGGTAATGTGTCAATGCTATCACCTCATGGGGGTGTAATTACGTGATGTATGATGCGTGGGTTTCCTTGAGAATAGTCTAAATATAAACGCTACAATTGACATAAAACCGTGCTAATAAATATTTAAAAGATATTTCATGGGTGTATAACTTGAAAGTTTGATAGTGACAAAATATTCTTAAATTTATTTTAAAGAGAAGATCTGTCAATCGACAAAATATTTGATGATATTAAATAAAACTCATTTAAATCATGATTCCAGTTTGAATCAAAAGCAAGAAAGGAAGATCAAATATGCTAGATTCCCTAATAATGTTAATAAATGTAGTTATTACATGACAAAGTATATGTATATATTGCTGAATACATTATGAAATAACATTTTATAAATAAAAATAATACAGCATGCTTTTCTAATATAGATGAATCATTTTGCAAGGTAACAAATGATTTGGATACATTTGGTGATAACATGTTTGCATTAAACCATTATTAAGACATTGGCACCAACGATACAAGTTATTTCCATTGCTGAATTTACGCCAATGAATCACTCTGTATGATCAGATTAATAAAAACTGTACCAATCTCTACAGAAACAAGTTAATTGTACACTACACATGAATACAATTAATTTTTCCACTATTAAAATTACAATGTAACACTGAAGAACACTTTTTATATAAGAAAACATCTACTTAACGTAAATACTGTACATGAATGCTAACACTACAATAAAACAACGATATGAGGTAGTAGAGTTGTTATACTAAACAATATTATGACATTCAATAGTTGATTTGGAACACACATAATCTTGATTCCGAATCATGTTAATGTTTTCAGCATGATTTTTATTATGTGGTAGATGCGAGCCATCAATTCGACACATGTTTTCAAACAGACACATCAGAAAAATGTTCATGTTTCCATTTGGAAATGCATGTTGGAGTGACGGTGTCCACATCTACAATCAATAATAATGTGGCAAAAGGCTCACAACTTTACGTTGTCCTATCTGCACATGGTATTTAATCTGCTCATTTTTAATCAATTCAGTTACTACGAAGCTTAGATCGTGAATGGAACAGTTTTTCGATAAGAACTTAGTGGAATACATTATTTTCCACATAAAAACTAATTAAATTCACTCTGTGCATGATAAAAGACTATATTTGTGTTGCAATTATAAATCTTTGTCCACATGGTATGTTTTTCAAATTTTACATGTACAAGGCCTGGTAACGACCAATGCTGCAATTTTTTATTTCAAATTTTTTAAATCACTAATCTAAAATCAATGCCATAAAAGAGCACTAAGTTCTCTATCACATATAACAAGTCATAAATCTACTTGAATAATGACAACAAACACATTATCGTATACAGCCATCCAAGAGCCCGCCACCATGAAAATGCTCATCAACCAAATTGGACCCATCAAAAATCTAGACCAATGTGAAAATACCTTCATGTACAAGCCCGTCCCCTAAACTGACACTTTCTCATTGTAATAGTGGTTTTGGATAGTCATACACGGTATGAGCTGTTCTATCAGCCGATAGTGGGAATAACCGGCTCCTGATAGAAAGTTACTTTACACACATCTACAGTGTTGTAAATAAAATCAAAACACAACGAAAAAAGGAAAAAAACACAACAACGCAAAACGTACACATTAAACAAATAAACCTAACTGAAAACAATCGAATGCACTTTGTTGCACAAATCAAATTAAACAACAAAAAATTACTGCCGGAGTTTCCCGAGGTAATTTTGTATAATTTTCAAACATAAAACATAAAATATGTCACATAAATATTCCTGAGTTTTCATAATATATACAAGTATATCATGACAAATGGATGATGATTCTAGGCTTCAAAAACTAATCCACACACACAAAAAAACACTACATGAAAATGTTCCCTGTAATTGCCTTATAATGCCAAATTTTGGTGAAAAGGGTTAACAAGGCACACTAGGTAAATACTGGGGTAAATACCATACATAGTTTTTCACGCCATCACCATTTCTGCATGTTTGCATTGTGGTTGTATTTTCCCCTTTCCATGAATACAACATCTACCGTATAGGACCATCCAAGTGCCCACCTTCCTATAACAGCCCCCCTTTTTTCTTAAATGTCCTTAAAAATTATGAAGTAACTGCACTTGGATGGTCGTATACAGTATCTGGAAAACATCGGAACTTTGTACTCTGTTTGTGAATCACGCAAAATACACAACAAAATAGCACGTCAGTTCATTCAAGCATCAATGTGTTTGGCCATTTAGATTTATCTGTATTCTTTGCACAAAGTGTAAAATCAGCCAGTCATTTCCATAAGCATCATCATTTGAAATCATCAAAATAATCTTCAGAGCACTGGATCCATGAATGATAATATAGATTTGAAATGGTCATGATTCTGACTCGGATTGCCAAACATTTATGATTCCAACTCTCATGGCTGGTAGTCTAGAATCGTAAATCAGTCACTCAGAAACCAAATTTTTTCATGTACTCATTAAGAAACATAAAACTTGTAACAGTGATTGACCTCAACCATGCTTCCACTGTGCCAGTTCCACAGCGCAATCCTTCAAATATTACTGGTTGAAGTAGTAAATGGTCGCACAATTACAGCTAGGCATAAAGCCTCACAATTATGCACAATTCTAGCACAATTATGGATGTCCGATTAACCGTCACTGCTCTTACGTCAATCTCACATCCATAATGGTATATTCAGGCTTACTTTAGACTTCATTCTAGGCAGCAATAATAGGCATCAATGAGTAAAGGGTTAACATACAGTGATGCACATCACATTATAAGACCTTGCATGGTGGCAATTCGCTTCGCAATTGGCCAATTACCGACGAGTTGTCTCTCCATGGCAGAACGTACTCTCCTCCTTCTTCCACTTGAACAACAGTCGAGTCCGCAGCGGCAGTGGCATTGCGGTGCTGGTGACTGCTGCGAGATGACGACGATTCAGAAATTATAGCAGCAACTGACGACTTCGTCTTGGTCTCATTGTCCATTTGAATGACCGTGTGAGGAGAAGCTGACTTTCCTGGAGACCGTGGTCGCTTCTTCTCATTGACTGCCTCCTCCTGTCCAGAGGCTGCTCCCTGCAGCCGGTGCATGATGTGGAAGAATTTCTTGAAGTGTTCACAGTTGTGGTTGGGTAGTGGCGGGATACGGTGAGGTGCCGGCTGCGGCTCAACATCAGTCAGTGCCGGCTGAGTGCCAATACTGAAAACACAGACACAATTCCGTCGTAGCTAAAGATCTTTTGGAGATAAGGAGCAAAGATGTTCAGCAAATTAATATGTTAAATGATGGTGAACTACACTACTATTACGATCACTTGTCCTAATTTCTTTTATTAAATCGGTATATTGAGGTAGTTCATTCTAGATGCTGGTTTACAAGACAAAGAAGGTCGAAATGATCTGTTGTTCCTCTGTACCATCAGAATTAAAATGAGGATATGTTTTACTTGATTAGGATTTAACACAGTTAACAAAGCAAGAAAGCAAAACAAGAACTTTTTATTCCAAGAGAAGATAAAACCATTTAACCAAGCATTTTTCATTATTATTCTAATTAAATATAATACTAATTAATTGATTAGATAGACAGTCTAATTGCACAAACTTGCTTCATGAGATACTTTATGAATTGTTCAATAATACACGTACTTGAAGTGTGTTGTGTTATACACATATGTGTACAAGTGATTCAAGAACTCGAGAAACGCATCTTTGGTAGATATAATATCACTGCCAATGTAAGGAAGATACTTCAGCAACCTAGTAAATAAAGACAGTAATATGAACTTTAAATATCGTTATCATTTATTACATTGTCATCACAAATATTTCAGAACATTTAATGTTATCATTATATGCTGAATTTATATGTTATTCATGGTCTCATTTCTGTTTTTGTTGATAAAAATATTACTGAATAATAATGTTATCAATTTAGTAGGTTTAAAGTTAAACTTGTTGAGTTACAAGCCGTTTCATTACAAGCTAAAAAAGAAAAGAAATGAAACATTTCTCATAAAACAAATCTAAATACGCAGTAAAATATATAAGCATGGTGTTTCTAATTTCATCATGTCGCTGATAAAAGGATTTGACATTTTGAAATTCCATGTTCATACATACATGTTGATGTATATTGAAGTTAATTAGTTTAAGTTATTTAAAAAGTAGCTCCTTTTATAAAAAAAGAATTCCAAACACTTTCAATCATCTTGGTGTCCACCATGTTTACCTCAAAGAGTAGCCTGTGGTGAGTTCAAACGCCATCAGATAGGGTAATATCATCCATCCGGTATACCAACCGGCCCGTGTTTGTTTAAACCACTTCCAAATCCTATACTCTGAATTTTTATCTTGCTCCACTGCTGCCCTTAAGACTGAAAAACAAAAATCCAAAAGGAATAAAAAAAGTCACATTAAAAAAGATTCAAAACCAACACAATTTATCAGATTTGAAAAAAAAAAAAACGAAAAAACATATAGAAGCAACATTTGTCATTTAGAAATCCATGTAAAAATGTGAAGCATAGTTTTCAATCTGATAATAAACAACAGTTTGAGTATCAAGATAATTTGTCATCAGAATTTGCGCATGTAAAAAACACACAACTGGAAATTCTAATATGTAGCAGTTTGTCACAAAAAAGGTTCACCGAATATTAGTGTCAATATGCTTGTCTGTGACCATTCTAAATCAGCCACGTCTGGCAAAAAAAAGTTCTGCAATCAACACATAAATTACATCGTATCGTATTTCAATGGTGGTCAAAGTGTGTTTATTTCATACTCTGTTTTCTTGTGACAATGAAAAGTGCAACTTAGGTGAGCATCCTGTGGACTTCCTTAAAGGTTATGCTCAGTGGACGAACAAGTATGCTTGTGGAGAAGCAATATGATGTGTTCTTTACATTCTGAAATTTTCTTTCATTTAAACAGCATATTAATGTATGTACAGCAATTTATACAGGGTATGAAATAGAGCTTACCCAGCGGCCCGGTGCCGGCTGACTTTGGCCCGGGTCGGCTGGTTTTAATAGTTCACGGCCCAGTGGGTAGCCTACTTTTTGGAAGTTGTGAATATGAACACAATGAAGGGCCGTACACTTTTTGCCAGGGCCGGCTACTTTTTATAGTTGCCGGCCTTGTGGTCTGTAAGCAAATTTTGATGAGTTTCATACCCTGATTTATATACTATGCAATAAGAGGTCAGTATAAAGCCACCAAAACACGTGAAGGCGAGAAATGTAAACTGAATGATTTTCGTCAAACGTAACTTGGACAGTGCACGTAAGAAGCCGCCTATCTAACCCCATGTTACATGTGGCGTCTGCCGTTAGAAATCCGTGGTACGTCTGGCGAAAATCATTCGATTATGCAATATCACCTGACTTTGCGTTTCAGCTGACAATATATAACGGTATTTTTATAGAAGTAATAAATACTACACATGAAAAATATGAATCTTATGTCCTTATGTCCTTCCAATGGAAAAGACATCGTTTATTGATCCTGGATTTTACAGAACACATATATTTTTGACTGAGCATTATCTTTAAGCAGCACAGGGACAACAGCAGTGGTGTTGGTGTGTACATGCATGAGTGTTACTCACCCCTTGCGACTGCCTTGGGCAGTTTGTAGGTTTTAACACCAGTGTTGTAGTCCTCACAGTCCTTACAGTCGTTGACGAGAATCTTACGTTCGTCTACATGCCAGTCGTCGTCAGAGTCAGACGACCTGAAATATGGAGCACAACATTAAGCCGATGCTGTACTAAAAACTTTATTATTTAGTATTTTATTACAATCATTATTTACAGTGACAAAAGAAAGGCAGTCAACAGTTTCAGTGTGATAAGTATACCCCGAAAACCAGTCCAAGTACTTGACGAAGATAGTCACTTATTCCTTGTCGTCCTACCCCAACCCCTCCCCTCGCCCGGTACTCACTCGTCATCCTCCTTCATCTGCCCATGCGCTTTGAGCCACTCTTCCCCCTCCTTCCGGTCAACAACCTCGCTCTGCAGCCTCAGCGCAAGTTGGACGGGGCAGTGGCAGGGGCAACAGTCAGTGCAAATGCAGTCACTTGTCGCATCAGCTGGCGGCACCTTCAGGGGGCGCAACAAAGATACATTACTAGCGTTCTTGCGCTTGGATTGTAGGAATGGAGTCCAATAGCTGAGGGTCAAATAGTGATATTTTTTGCATGGCGATGTGCGATTTACTCGACAGAAATGAGAGTTCCATCTTATAAGCAATAAGCGCGAACCTTGCTGTTGTTGTTGGTGGCCTTGAGACTCTCGACTGCTTCTTCTTTTCCGAGCAGCGTGATTCGCCGGTAGTAGTCCTGGTAAAGCTGCGCACGCTCTGTCACGTAATCTTTCAGGTGGCGTGGGCACTGCAGCAGGTCTACAGGTGAAAAGCGGGTGGGGTTTTAAAAGATGTAGGCAAAATACAGACCGGCTAGCAACGTTTCTCGAGGCCAGTCTGCTTATGGAGTATTTTGGCAACCATTTGGGTCTGTGCCATATTGAGTTACCTTGTGAAGTAGGAGCTTGTTTGGCAGAACAGTGAAAGTAGAATTAGACTTGTAAAGTACATTTTAATAAAAATATATGATAAAAATATCTTATTCTTATATTATCTTTCAAAGATATACATTTTTCTTGTACAGTACAACCTCTTGACATCATTTAATATCGTGTGCACATGGCACATGCCATAAAGATATATTTTGCAATAATATCCATTAAAACGCATGGCTTTGTTTGTTACTAACTACTGGAATCACATTTGTACACGAGTAGACAAAGACATGCCGAGTGCGTCCACACTCCTATTTGAGTATTGGATGATAGTTGGGAGTCCATGGGGAATCTACCCGCGTGCATGTCCACAAAAAAATGGGACTATAGCAAAGCATCCAGTTGATTGAATTATGCAGATTAGGGATATACAGATAAAAGAGTTTGTACTATACCTACATTCACCATTAAACTTCAGCTTACAAATATTTCTCTATGACCATTTTATCATCTCTCATAAAATTGTGTATCACTCAAAAAAAAACTTCCCATAAAATGTTTTAACTGTATAATTCACTCTTCACACATTTATACAACAATAACCAAAGGCTTCGCGAAATGAGACTCGAAGTTATCCTCTTTTATGACAAGGTTACAAATAACTACATGTACTGATTGCATTACAATAATTTGCTCTACTTACTGTGCATCCGCAAGAAACGTAATGCGTCATTGAAGCCCTGATTAGCGAGTTTTTCGAGGCCAGCAGTATTCATTGGGTACAGCGCACTGCTCGCTCGGAACAAGTTAGCTGATAGGGAAAACAGAATATTTACTGATAGCGATCTGGAGTCAATGTGAAGTTCATGAACTACATGTATGTACTAATCTGACACAGATGACATCTTAAATTCAGAATGAATCTAATTACTGCACGAGCAATATTATACACAAACCCCGCACTACACATGAAAATCTACAATCAAAACGTTGCCCTTCAATGATTAGGTGAAGTGCATGTACACTACACCCTTAAGATGTTTAAAGGTAATGGGGATAGAATGTCAGACGTAAAATAGCCATGTGCCTGGTTACTAACTTCCATAAACCGTCTCGGTCTAATGGAATAATTTTTTCATACATTTTTCAATGGCTGCAGAAAACATTTCAAACCATACCAGACCGTAGATATATTCGGTGACGGTCACCAATTGTCAAACCCTAATGGCCCCATAATGTACAGCATGACAACAATACATATACAATGTACTATATGAACATTAATTTAGAACGGGTTTGTGCACAACCCTCTTTGTGCAAAATTTCTTCAATTTCTTTTCACAACCAGATGATTTACTTCCTAGAGGAGCTACTCACCAAGTGTGAACTGTATGCTGGTGCCCGCGAACTCTTTTACAAGCATCGTGTCAGCATTGTCGCTAGGGCAGATGTCGCACTCGCCTGAGAACGGGGACACACGGATGGTGTGCTCGTCTAGGATCGCGTTGTTGGCTGTCAAACCTCCGTCGATATATTTCTGTGGAATGGTGGATGATGAGCAAGAATTAGCTTTTATATGGTATAGTATACATACAGTTCATATATGATAGCCGTTGTATTGACGCATCACAAAAACAAATGATACAAGCCGTATCATGCTACTTACTGAGAAATATACACTGACACACGGGTGCTACAAAGTCAAATGTTTATGTTTATTGATCTGAGTGTACGTTATTTGATTTTGTAGGTGCTAATATCTATTTGGTTTATGATTCTCATAACATTATATTTTACTGGAAAGAATCATCGAGATAGAATATACTTTATCATCATTACCTTATCAAAGTTTACAACAATGTTGATCATAACGATTACAATGTTCAAATACATGTAATCAGATGTTCTTAAACTGATAAGGTTCTGACGTTCAACTATGACATCATAACTTAGTAAAAATCAAAAGGTTGAAATATTTGAATACTTCTTTTACCAAATGTGAGAAATTTTAAAAACATTTTTCCCTGCTTTTTTGTTAATAAGCCTAAGCAGCTTGTCGATTGCTTATTTATCAACCATACATTGCACCCTACAAGAGGAACTCATTTCAAACCTCATTGAAACAATTTACTGCACCATGAAATAGTTTTTTTTTTTTTTTTACAATTATATTATCAATCAACTTGTAATATCGTGTTCTTCGGCTTTCTACCTGTGTGTCAAATTCAAGTCCATCCTGCCTTCAAATTTATCAATGCATTATTTTAGAAGTATTGAGCCTAAACACAAACAAATTTGAACTCGTAATATATTATCTAGTTTTATTCTCTATGTGAAACGTAACTGTCGTATCTTGCACAACTAGCACGTGTCCGAGATTGTACTGCTATATAATCAAATGAACCCTGTTACAAAGCATTTTCACATGACCCTAATAAAAGACAACAGACAAAGACTGGTCATTTGAGTTCATTTAAGGTCACTGACCACTTAGTATCTGGTAGGGAGGTTAAGCAACGGATCTAAATTGCAAAGCCCTTGTATGGAAGTCCCTGTCGTAGTTTATCCAGTACTTATTACATAATTACGTAATGAATTCTTGGGGAAAAGTGATCCGACAAATGTCAGAGTGGGGTGCGATGGCCCTGTAAAGTTTCAAAAACCTTAGATGTCAAAAAGCACAACTTAATTCTCTGAATGTCGCCAAAATGTGCGTTGAAAAAAGAGAAGACTAAATAGTTGGGTAAATCTCCCCAAAAAACGAGATATATCACTATTTTTGACCTCACATTCTACAAGATTACAGTGCGTATAGCTTTGGTGTGTATAGCTGTATGGTTTTACATATTATATCACATCCATTCAAGAATGTGAATAAAAACTACAAGTACATCTTAGTTTGTATCCGTGAACTCCAGAGAACAAAAGATGAACCTTGCTGATAAAAAAACACTTGTGACCAGAACAAATACATGTATTCTTAAAGTGGCCTCAATAACATCCCCGAGAAAGCTTGCTGGTTAAAAAAAAAAATTTTTGTACAAGCTAGCTTACTGGTAAATACTCTGAGGGTAAATATCACATCAATTTTCTGGTTGGGTGGAAAAAACATAAATATTCAAGTTTCATTGCCATATAATGCCATATAAAAATGATAACACGATGAGTCAGCAGCATGGTGTGACTCTTATGACCTCAATATGGTTCTAACCTTCCCACCTCTCCCCCAACACACACACACACAACTGTTTCTATGATACACATTTGTTAATCATTTACATCTGTGATGCAGTTACATATCGGTGTTACCAATGTACAATCTATAAGCGAACCATGACTTCCAAGAAGCTTATCAAAGTAGTGTCCATTTATGACACAAGACCACCTAATGTAAAGGTTTCAAAATCAGCATTCCTCATTATTTTTAAACATTATTTATCAGTGTTTATCTTGGTTGCTGGCCAACTAGGTCAGGTATGTTTGATAGGAAATATAGGTCGCATGCACCTATCAAAACAAATTCAGATTGTCAAATAGCAAGGGGAGAATGACTGTGACACAACCAATTTATATTAGAGTTGATGATATACTTTTCTGACCAATGCTCGATTAACACATGTTTATATTGAGCGCTAATATAATTATTCCAAATAAATTTATTGCATTGATTAGATATATAACATAGAGAGTTTTAATAGTTGAATGCCCGGGACTCAAGGAAACAATAACCATGAATTGATGACATAATCACACAAAGCTTAATTTGATAATATGACAACAGATTTAAATCAGTGGCAGGAACAACCAGGGCAACATTTATTCAGTCAAAGAAATAAATCATGAAGTTAACCACCATTGAATGAAGAAAGTAGGAGTTCAAAGCTTTAAAAGTAGCATGATCTGTTACTATACACAGAACATTTACACATTGAATTCAATGCAAAACCAGCCAATAATACAAGCAGCAAAGGCCCTGCAGGGAACAAAGGCCAGTGGCCAGTGGCAGGAGGTTACATAAGTCCATGGTCAGAAGACCACCATCAGCAGACCACCACAGATTACTTGCTGTGAGACCAGTGTGGCAGTACACGTGCACTAACTATATCACTAGGTCAAGTGAGGTTAACAATGATACAGTGCATCCTGTATACTAAGCATGTATCAGTATAATGGAGGGATACACATTAATGTTATGTTCTATTTTTATTCACATGCACACTGAAATAGTTGATAGCTAGCTGCCAGACGCTCAAGAAGTTTACTTGAACAGGTTCCATTGTTTCGTAGGCTTAGATGCAGTAAATATGAATGTTGAGAAATAGGTCTTCCTTTTTTTAAGTGAATAAAGACCAAATACAAAATCTGACTGAAAATGTCCTTGGCTTGGAGCTTAATGCAGCCCATAGTCTGAGAACCATTTAAAAGACAAGCCTTGTGTATCAATGGCCTTCTCCATTTAGTTATAAATTAACAATTTTAATAGCTAGAAGGACACTCGCTCACATTGGAACCCTGACCACTTTGATAGTTGTTTTTAGTTAGAAACCTTATGATCACTTTGACTTATAAATGACATTATAAGTTTATGGAGGAAGTTTGCGCTTTTAATACTGCATTGTATTTTTACCAGACCATTGGCAGACCTAGGGGAAGTGGGTGAACTCGGGCCACCCATTTCAACCACACTTTTCACCATTATGACCATTTCCCACTTTAGGTCTGGTGGGTCACAATTGCAGGTCCCCAATTCTGCAAAAATTCTATACCTACCAGGGTAAAAATATTCTACACAATTTTATACAGTGCACCATAAGATTGAAAAAAGTGATAGCTTACATATCCCCTGTAGGAAGGCGCCACTACCCCACAATACCATGGGATGAAACAGCTACACAGAAGGCACTAAGATATGAAACAAACAGCGGAAATATTATAAATACATACAAAAATATTCCTTGAAAATATAGCCTTCTCAAAGATTAACATTACAGCAATTATTATATTGGGTGGTGTCATACCACACTATCTGGTGATGTTTAGCCTAGGTCAGAGGTGTTCATTATGAAACTCATTATATGTTACTTAAATGTTCAAAACCAAAAACTTCATCTGAATCAATAAAGTTAATGAATATAGACAATTTGTGTTTGATAATCATTACCTGAATAAGGTCCTCATTTGAAGAATAGCGCGAAATTATCACATTTTTCCTGTCATAGACGCGGGTGAGAGAGACAAATAAGCGCCCGCTGCATCTTTTGTAGGCATCTTCGGGCAAAAAAGTCATCAGCATTTCTCGCACTTTTTTTAAGGGCTGGAAAGTTGGATGCGCTGGTCCGAGACCTCTTCCTGCAACAGCCCGTCTGGCGATGTCTATGATGAAATTTGTCACTCCCCCTGTTGAAATAAAATAATTCTATTTAAATATTAGGTGGAAACCCTGGGGTGAAAATAAAACTTTTAATAAAGACTCCAGTCTTATTTCTCTATTTCTGTCATTTTTTAATATTCTAAATGTTGTATAATTAAAACAGGTGGCGGGTGCCATTACTTTTGTTATAAATGTCGATTTGAAAACGTATATGTTGGAATGCCTACACCTTGAGCAAGACTGCCAAATGGATATCCATGAATGAATATTATTCTGATAATATGGTTTTGAACATTCCACATTGGTACATTGAATATTTATTGTACGTCTATGTTGACGCTGATGTCAAATACATTATGTTATGTTAAAATTTCTATGATGTCTGATTGAAAAAAATGTTTAAACCTACATTAATGGAATAACATTCATTCACGGATTCTGTTCGGCAGTCTACCAAATATTAACCGTATCTGTATTGATGTGCCTAGGCCTACTAACATCATCGCATCTAACTACAGTTTGTACTAGTATGGCATGACACAATATTCATTGGTTACCACAATGCCTAGTGCATACTTCTTAAAAGGCACATACGCACAGGCTCCTTGCGTTGTGTTCGAGTGTCGGCACAGGGAATGGTTTTATTGAGGTGGACGTACGATCAACATGCGTTGAACGTGCATTGTACCCGTGTATAACCTATGGTCTACGCAAGGTGTGATTACAAAAGTACGGGATTCGCACGTTCATGGTACAGGGAATGCCCGGCCACAGTACGGTGTCTGTGCTGACAACGTGCGGGTAAATCCTCTGTGTTTAACGTATGGTCTCTGAACTGCTCCTTACGGGCAGACCACCATTGACAGTGGTGGCAGACGAAGTTTGGCATGCCAAAATTTTTCTGTGGTGACGGCCACTTTACGTTAAAAAATGCTGCGTTTGTCGCACATAACATTCACGGATCGTTACAATCTCCACACATTTTTGGTCGTAGACTGGCTGTAGACAGTCCTTGCGGCGTAATGTGCCCCCTGCATAAGAAAGGTTTCACTGTACTAGTAGTCTTATTAAATCTATGACTGTGTTATAAATATACCAGTACATATTTTTTTCAAGAAAATAGTTAGAAAACCATGACATCAAGTTTACTTCCATGTTACTTTGGAAGCAGTGACTCTCTTACCCATGTCTACATCGCAAATCAGCCCGCAAGCAGCCAGGGAGCCAGCACTAGTCCCAGTTACTCTGTCCACAATGATGTATGGTGCATGTTCTTTAAAAGCACTTGCAACGCCAATGTGGTACATTCCCAGGAATCCACAGCCTGCAAATGACAGATTCATCCTATCAATATCGGCACCTATTGGCCGATCATTTTTTCTTCCCTGCATAACCATTGTATCGTTTTATTCCGTAATTATTGCGAACATGTTTGGTGTTATGGTTGCTTCACTGTGTTTTTGTTCGACTGATCTGCTGATTTTGACACACCTACAAAATCGAGCGTTTTCATAGGTCAATTGCGGACATGCCCTAATTATTAGCCAATCAAATATACGAACTAGTTTCTACTTAAGATACATCAATACTGATCGCAAACGCATTCTACAAGTCACCATTTTATATGCGATAAAAAAGTTACAGATTTTATACCAGCGTTATTATTTACGGTGTTTCACAGTTATTTCAAGATTGATTACAAGGATTATGCGGTGTTTCAACATAAAACACTGTAAACATTTCTTTCGCGATTTCACATATTGAAGAAGTCCTTTATAATACTTAGAAATAATTGCCCCCACTATACGCCAACTTGTCTCAGTGTAGTCGAAATATCAATAATCGAATTGACATGTAGTTTTGAAAAGAAAAAAAGTTTTACTAATATCTGTAAAAAAATATATGACATCCTGGAGATACTGGATCAATGACAAACAATATTTATAACATTTGTACTTTGACACTTTGTCTAACAAATGACCTATATTTTGTGATTAATTCTCTCACAATCTGAGGTAAATAACAAACATTACTTTCAATGGGCGATATTATAGCATTTTATATCTGTGTTGACCACATTGATTCTTCTACTTACTGACTACTACTCCCAGCCAGACTCATTACACTATATTGACAGTGGGAGTGGCAGGTGATCTACTGCGTAAGGTTAATAATATTAATGGAATAAACAATGCCTCTTGGATGCGAGCGCTTAAAGCCGTGTGTATTCTTTTCTTTCCTAATTGCCGTTGTTAAATTCATTTCAAAATGGAGCACACATGAAAGAGCTACTTACTAGCGTCTCAATATAATGACAACGATCAGACCATGACGGTATATGGATTGGTTGTTAGTCATAACAGCTCCCTAAGTGGTCGCTATGAAAAAGCCACCAACAAAACGTGAACTCTACTGTGATTATTGAAAATGTACTGCATGCATGGTCATTCACATATCTATATCTGTAATTCTAGATGGCTGACTCTCCCAAGCATCCATCTGATAGTGAAAAAGCTCATGATGAAAAAGTACAAGGCGAAATGACTGGAGTCACAGATGGTATACACCATTTCCATTTTTAGTTATATAAACTCATGTTATTTTGAGAGTAATTTAATGCTGCAATGGAAAATACTACCACACCACTGCTCTTTCAGATGCCGGTGAAGTGTCACCTGCAAACTCTGCTGACCAGGACTCTGTGCTGATGGAAGAGCCGGATGAGATCCTGGATCGGAATCCGGAGCCGCCGCCGGAGCTGGTGAAAAACCACCTGCTGGATGCGGACAACATCGGCAGCACAGTGTTCAGTCGGCGCTGGGTGCTCAACACACTCATGAGGCTTATACAAGTGAGTTCGGTCAGAGATACGGGCCGGTATACACGAGTTTTCATATCTATGAATTCTGGGAGGTTTTTAGACAAACAAACCAAATCACATGACTTTTCCCTGTGCGTTACAATGCATTCTGGGAATTATTTAGACAAACATTGAAAGAGACTAATCGTTTCTTCGTTTACGTCATCACAGTATCTGGTTGATAGAGATTAATTTACCCAGCTGCTGAATATGGTACTATGATCGTACCCTAATATTTCCATTAGAAAACATTCAAAACAAGTGTATTGTACGACATTTTTGGTGTGCAGCTGACGCTTGGTGATCAACATGCTCATGAATTTATATTATAATATAGAGTATAAGTAATTTCTGTGGGATGAAAATTCATTGTGTAGGTGAATTAAAAAATTTCCATTGTTTTTTATTTTGTAGACAGTAGATTCTCATACAGAAGGAAAACCGAAACTGACGATACTGTTGACCTTGATAGTGACCTTCAGGATGAGCTGTGCAAACTTTGGGACATGTCCATGAACAGTGTAAGTCTCATCTACTGATCTCAGTCAGTTTCATGCGTTTTCTTCATTCATTTTGTATCACACTGATAACAGTGACGCCACCTAGGTTGTAGACTCTTTTCACACATTTGCCTCTATAAATACAGTACAGGTCCAATTAACTGGTTTCCGAATATCTGAAATTCCATATTATCCGGCCCTATCTCAACTACGCAGTTAACCTCTATCGCAAATCATAATGCGAGATTGAGTTATACAAAACAGCTAGCAATAAGGGGTGTATAGTGATTGACAGGTAACTAATGTATGTTCTGACAGTTATCGTATACAATGTAACATGTATCATATTAGACTACCGGCCACACTAAAGCTGGGATTCTTAACACTTTAAAAAAGTTCTTGTTTAGGCTCAACACTTGTATATTAATGCAGAAATATGTTTGAATGTACAATGAACATTATTTTGAAACCAAGGGTAGTATTTACTGTATTATTTGTCACTAGTTAATTCCGAAGTACTCCAAGAAACTTGTATATTAATGCAGAAATATGTTTGAATGTACAATGGACATTATTTTGAAACCAAGGGTAGTATTATTTGGGACATGAATGCTGAAGTACTCCAAGAAACATAAGATATTTGTATTATTGCCCATAACGGCATGCCATGGTCTTCAAAATCTTTTAAATTTACTTATCTGACCATTTCGTTTATCCGAAATCATTTCATGGTCCATCATGTCCGGATAATGAGTATTTTAAGTCAGACAAGTACTGTATAATGTACTCAAAATATTAATGCAATTAGCAGAGGTTTTTAATTTCTGGTGTATATCGTATAACGATCTATAGTGTTTGATGTAGAGATTTCCACGTAAATGATATTTGTATTGATGCTATAGTTAACAGTTTTACATGCAGATTCAGATCACCATGTCTAGCTTAAGTTATCTAGATGGTATGGGGTTTTGTCACCACACTTTTGTGCATGCTGATCTTATAGCATTATCACTTATCACATGCTGTGACCATCATTTAGCCCTATGCCTCTGTTGCATATCACATGGTTTGAAAGCTTACTTTTTCTACTGTAATTATCTCTAAGAGGCTATAGAACTGATGTGAGGACCCCCATCGTCGGTTTTCACTGCCTGATCACTCACTGCCTTTACAAGTCCTTGTTCATACCAACCCGTGGGCCAAGGTATAGCCTTTACGTGGAAAAATAATTTTTGGGTTAGACCTACGTCAAAGACAAAATCAATACTCTGTTTCATCCTACTTATATAGCGAGATCGTATATTTGACGTTTGAATTCCCCGCTGGACATTTTAGCAGTAAGCCTTCTGATTGGTTGCATTCTGAGCGTAAGTTCCACAGGATGGGATATGGTTGTATCAAAGGCTATATACTGCATATATAGATGCGAGATATGATGATTGAGGACCTCCAGCCATTATCACTCACAGTGTATTGACAGTGGATAAAGTGCTGATCGGGTTTGTGTGGTGTGAGGATATTGTTTCGATATTTTATTGCTATTACATGTACATGCATTCCTCCTGCTTACAATTCTTATTGTTCTTTCCAGGAAGTAGTTGAATTTCTCCAAGAATTCAAAACCATGGAGATCCTGATGGGCGTGATTTCCAAAAGTAAAGCACCGCGAGCCACTGTGAGTACATAAAACTCTAAATCATATATTTTTTTCAATGTAGAAAAGTAGATTCTAAAATCTAAAAAAAAAAAAAAAAAAAAATGAGGGCTATCACTGATCTCATTCTTCAACATGTACTAAAAAGTAGTTTATTTTATCCAAGAACCATATGCAACATCTAGTGGAACAAAATCCATGCAAAAAGTAGCGTTGATTGCCATTTAAGCCATCTTGCAGTAATATGCCTCATTCTGAAGTCAGTATGGATGGAGCATGAAATGGGTCCATGGTTCGCCTATTCCCTACGTAGCGGGTGCCAGCGCGGTTGTGTCTCCTTCCCGTCACCCTTCATCATGGCATCCCAGTGCCCCCGTTCTCTTGCTCCTCCCCTCGACCCCAGCATCACACAGCCAATCACATCGTTGGACCCCACAAAGTCCTGGTCCTTTACTGTCACCATCAGGCAGCTCTTCTTCAGCTGTTTCAGAGAGATTTTGAAAGTCACTTTTTGGTGAAACGATGGGTTCAGATCGTTTTTCACCACTGTTGTTTTAAATTTCCCAACTCTGAAAAATTGAGGTATAGAAGGTAGCAAATTTTCATGTAGATAATATACTCAGATAAGTACATTATATGATATGGTTTCATTTATTTACTTATGTTTCCCACTGAATTATGAAGACTGAATCATGAAATGATAGGTGCTTTTCTATTTTTTACTATCAATAAGAATGTCTTCATACCAATTAGATTCCATGGTTTATACTCAAGTCTGAATGTATCGGTTTGCAACAATGATTTTGAAGAAATAGAGAAATCGAAATTAATATTTCCAATCGTTAAACAATGAGCCAATAACACTACCTTTTATCATTATGGAGCAGATCCACCTTGACATAAGGGTCAGAAGACTTGGTGATGTCATCCATGGCTTGCAGATTCCTAGCCCTGAGGACGTTGATCGTGAGTTGACCTTGGTCTGGGTCAAACTTCAATGCCATCTCCACCTCACCATAATCCCCCACGGGCCCAATGCTGGGCTCCAGCTGGTGCCAGTACATCTGCCCACTGCCCGACAATATCTCGTCCTCGTCCATAAAGCTCAAGCTCGTCTCCCCAATCAAATCATCCTTTGTCAGCCAGTCTTTGTCCAAAACAAACAGGTACATAGTCTGCTCCAGTAAGGCTTCCTTGTCTATGGGAAATACGAGCGTTTCTTTCCACACAGGATTAAGGTTTTTTGAGATGGTGTTTGTACATCGTTTCTCTTTCGTTGGATACAAGATGACGAGGCAGAACGGGTCTGAGCTTCCCATTATGTCCCGCACGGGCAGAGACAGTGCATTCAAGATGTTCACCTTGAGACGTCCTGCAGATTCATTGTATGCGACGTGGAATTTAATCCATCCGAAGCAATCTTCGGCTCTGTCCTGGTCGTCGTCAATGTTCTCGTAGTTTTTCTTGACACTCGCCGCTTTCTTCCTCACACTGGACACTTGAGTGGGAACAGGTTTGGTACGGAACAGATCTCTGGCGAATTTCTGTGGCATTTTTCCAATGGCACGGATCCTGTTGAATATAAGAAAACAAATGCTTTCTTTATTATGAATGTGAATATATGTATATGCATGTATTTAGGAGCTTAAAATCTGCTCTGGAAGAGTTTGATGGTGAATTAGATAATACTTCTAAGATGATTAAAATCTTTCGGATTCACACTTTTCATACACATGCTTTTTGACATATGTTTGAAGGTGAGGCTCTTAACCAACAATGGTGTAAAGTGTAACACTGCAATGGAAAAGCAGCAATATAAAACTTCAAATGAACTGCTGGCGTTGTGTACATCTTTATAAAGTCATGCAGTTTTATTTTATTCAACGTGGCCATCACATGAAAAAGATCTATAAAGATATACCTGTTGAAATCGACCTTGGGTGCCTTGGGTTGGCTGTACTCCTTGCTGAAGGCCTGTACCAGGGCGTTACACATGCCACACCACAGGACGGTGACCACCAGACTGACTGTCAGGGCGAGAGTCAGGACAGTCGGCAGCCACGGCACCAGGAGAGACTCCTCAGCTGTGTACATTGTGCCTTGCAAATATTTGTTTTGAGATTCTAGTCCAGAACATCATTTGGGTGCATCATTACACCGAGTTGAAGTTGTATGTAGTTTCGAGTTTAGGATCATAAATGTGTGCATTGTGACACAGTGTCAGTAATCCTCTGATGACATAAACAATTAATTATATTTATAAATGCGTTTAGAATTGCTTATTACTTGTATTTCATAATTACAAACTTCCCCACATTATTTTCTAATGGTTTTGTAATAATTTAATCGGTGATTATTACTAATCTTCTTGTATCCAAGCAAATGGCTAGAGGGGCATCCATATAGGTATTGACTCCCACTAAAATATATTGTGTAGTATTCCTGAGGGTCTAAAATCTTTTAATCGCTAATTATTGTTATGATATTAATCCCCCTATATCGACTGAACATGCTTCTTATCCAGTTTTTCATCACTTTTATCAGTGGTTGTACAGGAATGACAACGCTCTGCTCTTATTTTTATCTGGGTCCCTGTTGTGATATCCCAGTTATTACCGATCACACCGACCAGCCACTATAACAGCGGCAGATGTGGAAACAAACACCAGTCACACGCTCCTGGTATATTTAACAGGTGGCCGGATGATAGGGTTTGGAAAATCAATGTATGAGCTGCAAGTGACCATAATATTATAGAGACTACATGCATGTATTTGGTTTAGGCTGTTTCCAATTTTTTTTTTACCTAGCATAACATAAGTCTTTCTTTTTGTCTACGTTTCTCACATACTTTAAAAAGGGTTTTATGGCTTGAGAAAAAAGGATTTACTTTGTATAGGTTATAGTTGTACTGCACGTAGCATTGTGGACGCTTGTTTTGTACATGTAATTATCATGTACATGTAAAAAACAGAATTTCGATATTTGTTTGAAAAATGTTTGCATAAAACTACCAATCAATAGGATCAATTAATTCATAAACATAACCCAACTATTTGTGTAAAATGCATCTGAACAAAGCGTGTTATCTCACTTTGTACTGTTTTTATGCCTGTGATTTTGAGCCCTAGACATTGACATATGTTTCTGATCATACGGAGGGTCGTTCAGACAGACTTCATAGTCGACCTTTGCCACAATTGACACCATATTGTGAGCGAAATGTCACATTTCAGGCAATATTCAATATTTTAATGCTGTATATATTTGTGTAGATTTTACGATCATTGATTTTCCAGATGGAAATTATTGCTATTAAGTTTTTTTTTGTCTGTTACCGGTACTTATGTTGGATCAAATTGCTTCAGATTGATAACACTACTACAACTTAGTTCAAATTTAGATCATTTCATTCAAAAAGGAAATCTTTAGAAACTGTAACATTTTTATGTTTAAAACGTTGTGCTGGGGTGGCCATTACCAGTAAATCCACTGCAGGGTCAGGATTAGGTGGAAAAGTTCTACTCGTCAGCAGGACAAGTAACCCTCAAATATCTACTCCACCTGCAAAAAAATGTACTCGTCCTCCTTGCACAAAGCTTTATATTTGTATGCCAAATTGACCAGAATTGCTACTCGTCAAAAGGACGCGGACGAGTGGCTAATCCTTACCATTCACTGGTATTAAATCCTTTGTGATTAGAGATCATAATCATGGTAGTCGATCTGGGTTCAAATCCCAGCAAAAACTACAGTAAAAAGTCCAGCACAGGTCTTGAAAGATGAAAACTCAAAATCTGTATCTTTTAACATTATCTGCACATTTATATTTGTGGTAGTCAAAATAATGATGTTGGTTGTCTATTGGCTATTTTATAGCAAAAATTTATCACCTCACCCACCATCTTGGCGTGAAAAGCGTCACTTGCATTTCCTCTCAGAAAAAAACCCAGTCATTATTTTATGTTTGACTCAACTCAGCCTTAGATACTACTAAGTAATCATAAATTAGCAAGGGGGCTGGGGGATTGGTTGAGAAGCAAATGTACCTGGGAGTGGCTGCATTCAAGGCCAGAGCTAGGTGTGTCTGGACATAAGTGGGTGCTATCATTTTGTGACGACATATGCGGGTGCTATAAAATTCTAGGAATAGGGGTGCTATCAGAATGGCTAAGGGTGCTGTCATGATAGGGGGTGGATGCTGTCAGGAAATGGGCAGGTGCTATCAAGAAAGGGACGGGTAGTGTCAGAGAGGGGGTGGGCTGTTGTCAGGACAGTGGTGATTGTTGTCAGGATGCTGGGGGCTTGGGATAGACATGCTGGACAGGGACAGTGCGGATGCTGTAGACCTGTGCTAGAATATTTTGTTGTTGAATAGTGGCGGAATCAAACATAGCCAATTTTACAAATGAAATTGTCACATAATACCTGTGATTTTCTCGTGCTATTACTAGTTTTGTTTTTATATTTCAATGCTCACTATGATAAAACTCAATTGAATGTCCAAACAGTTTTGATATTTTTAGCTTTTTGGGTACTCAAAGAGCTCTTAACCATCAACACTCACTATGAACTTCAGAAGTTATGACTTAAAAACTTTGTTGTTTTTGTTGTTGTAGGAAATCTGCGTTGGTATCCTTGGCAACATGGCATGCAATGAGGTGGTTTGTCGACAGATGGCAGACGACACCAAGTTCATGTGAGGCACAAATCTCATTTGGCTCTTAAAGATTAATTGGAATTATAACTATGGACTTTTTGTATATTGTCTATTTATTGTTTTGCTTCAGTAACATTTCAAAAAGTCTTTTTTTTTTTTCTCCTTGTCACATTCATCTCACTCTCAGAATTGAATTGATAAATAATAATAATGAAATTGGTTTCATTTCATAGTAATTGCACTTTTTCTGAACATGTTTTATTAAAAGTATTGCATTATATTTTAATGGAGACCTTAGCACATTTTGTTGTATGTAGTTAAAGTTTCCTACTAATACGTAGGAATTACATTTATCTTTTCATTTGTCATGTTTCAGTGGTCTGATGTTGGCTCTTCTCGACTCTAATGATACTCAAACCTTGGTGGAGACGACCAGGTACGTACTGGTGTATTTTTCCATTGGATCCAAGCATTGACATATTGCAATTAAATATCTAGTGTTAAAAGACAATTCTTCATTACTGCTGATATCTGGCAAGCACATTTTCTGTATGATCGAGTGTTTTCTCAAACTATATATTGCAACAAGTGTATGTCAATTGCAGTAAAGCTTCATGTAAAACTCTGGGTTTTTAGGTTGAACATTCATCAATTTATGCGCAGAGATTTTATTTGAGCAGGTAATTTACATTGAATCTCTATAGTGTTGACATTTGACATGATCTATTTTTAAGGTTAAGCCTTTACATGAACATGGATTCTCTCATGGTAGTGTTGAATTTGAATAATTCTATTGGTTTATTGATATTGAGTAATAGTAGTCCTGAACAAACTCAATGAAGTATGGTTTATGGTGTTGTTTGGGTTCTAAGCCACCAGCTATAGGGGAAACATCATAATATTCTTACTTGTCAGTTGAGAATTCTATGAAGAGGCATAAAACCAAACCTATAGACAATACATTTGTATTCTGGTGAAGGCTCCTGTTTGGAGTTGTCATGTAGTTCCAGCATGTAAAGTAACGTGATGTCCAGATTGTACCTAAATAGATAATAATATTTCTGCTATTATCATTGGTTTCTATGCGAAAGGCAGGTTTATATAACTGATTACCTTGTAATTGAAGTGTTGTGGAAATAGTTAAAAGCCGACTACCTTGAAACTGAAGTATTTTAAAAGGAGAGATATGGTCAATTTGACCTCCTCTAGTTTCAGATTACAACAGCAATATATCTACAAGATAAATATAACAGAGGTGTGAAGGTTCTCATTGCTTATCACTGTGTGGTCTCAGATGTGTGAAGTGTGTCACCAGCACACGGTCAAAGTCACAGTAACAAATCTCCAGCATTATGAAGACCAATGTGCATTGTGAGTGCATAGACCACCAAGGAAAAGACTTATGTTTTGCTTTGAATATTGCTATGTTGTCACATACTAAAACTTCTAAGTTGCAAAATGACAAACAAAATAACTAGATTTTTGCTTTGAACACTGCAAGCTAGTGTCCAGTCACTCCACTGTCCAGCCAGTTCAGAATGTTGAAGCGGAATCAGTAGTAGTATTGTAGTCATTGTTAGTTATCACAATGTTCCGTCATACAAGTTCAAGTGTTTTTAAAGGTTGAATTATGTGCCCCATGTCAGGGTCATACGAATTGGAGAAAAATCATACTTATCCATAGGACGGTATCCAGAAAAATATACCTGTCCTAACTAAGATTTACACATCCAAATTAACAAACTCCATGTAAAAGTGATATCTTGGGTGACTGAGAATACTCGTTCATAGGACAAGTAATTCAAAAATTTTTACCCGTTCTGACAACATAGATACCCGTCTTGAACAATAGGACGGGTACTTATCTGTGGCCCTGCATGTCTATGGTACATTTACAATTGGTACCCCTCCCCCCCTGCAGACTGGTGCACACCTGCTTGTCATCATCCTCGGCCTGTGCTGCGCCATGGCTTACCGCAATCGGGGCTGGTGAGGACGCCCCAGCGTCCGTCTACTCAACACTTGTCTTCATCCTGCGCAGCTCTACCAACAGTAAGTCATGCGATCAAGGCTGGACACTTGCATCAGAGAATAGATATAAATGTGGTGATCTATTTTAATACATGCAGTAATTGTTAAGATTAAAGCACAAATATGCAAAATGAATTTGTCAAGAACAACAGGACATCTATAGGAGCGTATCCAAAACATTGATTTAGAATCTTTTCACATAATCAAAGCGCACCGAGACTTCGCTTTCCTTATGTTAATGTTGAACATAAAATCAGTGATTGTCACTTTACATGTTTCTGAATGTTGTTTTTTCGAGACAACTTACATTTGTTTGTATAGTTATAAATTTTGGATACCAGGATATTTCAATAAACTCGTATTTCAATAATACGCCAACTCAATAAAGCCACTCAATAAATAAAGAAACCAAAAATAGATATATCTGCAGAAGTCTGATAACTAGAACCCTACGTTGTGAGCCTCGTACTATGTTGTACTATAATCAAAGAGTTGTGAACTGTATAAAATGTTTCATTGTGTTGAATGTTGTCGGGCCATTGTATCTGGACAGTCAGTAAATTGTCTTTGTCATCATCTGGACAGTGTTGTCATTGTGCTGGTGCTGTTTCAGGCCAGCTGCTGCAGAACGTGGGTGAGCTGGTGGACAAGGTCCTGTACACGGACGAGTCTCTGTGTGAGCGCTGGAGCTCACCGGCCATGGCCCAGGCCGTGCTAGAGGCGTACAAGCAGGCCAGGTAGTCGCTAATTCATAGTCACACTCATCGCACACTCTTCTTCATTTTTTTTCCAGCAATTCCAAGGAGTTTGTGTTCAACGGAATGACCATCTAAGTGACTGGAGCCAATTTTCCACGCAGTACAATCCAGATTATTGACTCCCTCATTGCATGGTTTCTTTCAGAAATGCTTTTGGGGGTATGAATTGGCCTTCGTAATTGTACCCAAAATGTTAACAAGTTCCAATCCCTAATCAAATGTGGTTCTTTTTTCCCCATTAGCTGATCTACTGCAGAATACTGCAGAGTTAGTGGACAAGATTATGGATCTCTCAGAGAGTGCTACTGAAAAATGGAGTACTGTAGAGTTTTCTGCTGCAGTACTGGAAGCTACTCGACAGGTGCTTCGGTAAGATGGACCGCAGTATCCATGTTTGATGCAGCTGTACATTTCGGTGATGGCCTCTTTTGCTGTTGAGAATACACCACTATTTTATTATTCATAATTTTAATGTAACCTTTATATATTTTTTTAAAGCCTGTAGATACTCGCATATACAAAAATAGATGTTTCATACTCAAGTACTCTACTTACCCTAAAAAGAAGGGGTCAACTTTTATGTGATGTCAACCATGCATATGCAATTATCTACAGTTAAGTCTTGTGGTTTATACTGCTTTAGAAACATTAGAAGATTAGAAAAAGTACCTTTCCAGTTGCAATGTTCTTCCATTGGTTCTTTCATTTTAGTACTTCTGTGCATGTACTATGAGTTGGACAGATTATATTATATTATTTTGCTTTTTAGTATGTTATACAATGTAGATGTCTTTCTCATTAGATGTACATTTGTATTTATTGATCTTTTGTATATAATAATTTCAACTGCATACTTGTTGATTAGACATTTTACATGTTAGTTCAAACTAAACAGTTATAGTAAGGTTCAAGAAATGCAGTCAATATATCATTGTTTTGTGGGCTGTTGTTGTTCCCAATGTTATGTTCCAACTGAAATAGCATGATGGTGTCTACTCCATGATTAGATATGTTCTGTATCTGCTGCTCTGTATTGTAATCATGTTCTATTTTAAATTAGCAGTAAGATTGAAATTAGACATTTAAATTTTAAAATTTTAAATGAAATTATCTTTACAAAGCAATGTCAAATGATTGTTTTGTATTCCCAGTTTTTCGATAATATGATTGAAAACTGTTGCATACACATGTACTAGTTTTATGATATATTAAAGGCAGAGCTGTTCTTGACACAGGAATGCAAAGTATTCCATGTAATTTGTACTTGATCCAAATGATTATTATACAATGTATGCACAAAAAAACCCATACGTTTCCTAATATTATCATCCATTTCTTGTCCTATCACAGTAGTGCTTGGTAAACATTCACACATCGAGACAGTCTGAATATTCAAATTTGGCACCAATGTCTCGAGGCGTCCGGATAAACGGACCTCTACTGTATTAGGAACAACTCTGCTTTATTGCCATATATCCTCTCTCGGACTCTAATTGTGCGTGTTGTGTGTTGTAGGTCGAGCGGTGATTCTGCGGATGCCCTGGAAACATTCTTGCATGTGTTCCAACTCATGTCGACCTGCACTGCTGGGGTCAAGGCCATTGGTGAGTTCATGGGGTCACAAAGCTTGGTGGTCGCACACATTTTTCCAGCAGTTGTAGTCAATGCGAGTCTACATTCCTTTTAGGAAGTTCTCTTCAAATCTTTTCAGCAGATTTGTGCTTCTAGATTAGATGATTTTCCCAGCACTTTGATGAAATCTTTCAATTTTTGTCTAAGAATTGACAAAGAAAAGGAGGGAAAGTCACTGAATATGAAGGCATTTCAGAATAACAAAGTAGTAAAAACCCACAAAAAACCCACAAAAAGTTATGGATAATGTGTGCTGTTTCAAAGTGATATTCCAAATTGGTTTGATTAGTCAGGGAAAACTCGAGAAAAAGTCATAAAATCATTCTCTAAAATTTTGTGTGGAAAGGTCCTATCTTTTCCTTGTTATTAGCTTGAAAATCTTCAAAATTTGACTCCTTTCGCCTGTAGTTGAGTACGGCAGTGAGCTGCTCGGTTTGACCCTCGGCTTCCTGCAGTCTGTGTGCGAGGATGAAGTGGTGATATTGAGTGGCAAAGAAAACAGTATCGGCTCAGCACTCTCTGTCATTAATGTTTTGCTGCCATCGTGGCGGCCACAAAATCTGCGCATACTCGATCAAGGTTAGTGGTTTGAAAACGTTTTTGTTCAGTTCTGGTATATATCAAAGTAAAATGTGTGTAGATGTATGTGACTTGTTGTAATGACTTGATGCTTTATTCTTACACGCTGAATTCCAGGTTTAACTATAACCAAAATTTAGAATACAATCAGTTAACATATACAATACAATTATACAAAAGAATACATGTACAAAAAAAAGCATGCAAAAAAACTTACAGAAATTTGTGCATCCTCGTCAATAGCTAAACAACAAGTAGTAATGGTTTATTCTAGAAGCATACGTGGCATCTTTGGCAATACGTGGCATGATCACGTGTGCACATATTTACAAGTACATATACGTATATCGTATAAGTATATAAAAAATGAATAAAGACACTACATTACACAAGTGAACTTTTAATGCTAACTACAAAATAGTACAACATATAATCCAATAATACCATATACTTATTACTATAAACCATGTCACAAATATATATACACGTTTTATACTCTGCGAATATAACAGTATCATCTTCAAAGAAACTACATGTACATGTATGTGATTTTAAAAGGATCCAGATGTATTTCATTTCAATGATTTAAAAAAAAAAATAATATTTATCGTACATGAAGAAGCATTTTTGCAATTCTATGTCACAAAATATCTATTTGAAATTACAAATGTATCCTGAAGTATATATTTATTTACCAAAGTTTGACGCTTTGATATATAGATACGTTTGTTACAGATTATCAGCTGACTCGCTGTGTACTGAAGATTCTGGATGCAGTATACCCCAAGTACTGCCCAGATACTGCAGAGCAGCTGCGACTGAGACGTACGTCACATGATGACCATAACGAAAAGGTAAACACAACAGAGGGTTGAATTTCTTGCATTATTTGAATCACCACAAATGAAAAGCTCTAAAGCAACTTTGTGAAAATCTGTAGGTAAAGTGGGCATTCCACATAGACTACTACTGTGTTTAGTAATAGCAAATAAGCAAAATAGACCTAATCAAATCTTGGACTGGAAGGTTCAGAGCTTTATCATTATATTCTAGGCTGGTGGTCGTCCCTGGTGCAACAGGTATTCCAAGTATTCAAAAGTCGACTTAACATAACTCGAATATGAGAGTAGACTGTTCATGTACATTTCCTCCACAGCAGAGCGGCATTGGTAGGCGGCGACGACGTGTCTCCGAGACGGGTCACTCCCCGGTGCACGGGGTGAACACGGGACTGCTGGACTCCGTGCGCGGTGTGGGAGACGCGGGTTCTTGCCCCACACCGCTTAACGGTGATGACGGAGACCACGAGGTACGTTGTCACTGGTTTTCAATGAAAAGAACATGCTTGATCCAAGAGGCCATCCGCATATTACGCAACACTAGTAGAGCACACCCAGACAATGTTAAGAATGAATTCCTAAGTGAATTCAGTCTTCGAATGACGGAAAGTGGATATCCACCAAGGTTCAGACTAGGAGTAATCACATGTGCTGTGAAAGCATACCAGAAACAACTGAAGAAGGACCAAGACGGAATATGTCCCATGTACAGACAAGAGGTACCAGGAGGAAACAAGACATAAGAGGAAAGAAATAAGAAAAATGTTGTGGTACAAGCCTTATGAGACTGTAAGAGCACATATATTTGGGAAACCAGTAGATCTGGTTATGTAAGAGGCGCCAACACATGACAGCTATAAACAACCCAGGAAGAAATAAACATAATGCTTTTGCTAGAAACGCCTTGGAACACCACCCGCAAGAAACCCCACAATTCACCATGGAAATCATAGAAAAATATTGAACACCACTCGAGAGACAGAGGGGATAGAAATATACAATAGTAATAGTAACATTGCAATGAACTCCAAGCTTGATCACTACCCACCTGCATTCCATAGACTCATATTTGCAAACCAGCTGATTAAAATTGACCTTCATACTAACATGTTAATCTAACCATTATGTATTCTTTGTACAGTATTTCCAAAGTCTTAACTTGTATTTCTATTTTATTTTTTGACAAGGAACTTACATTGTTTGAAAATGTTAAAATAGATATTCAAAATTAAAGAATTGTTAATATCATACAGCATAAAAGAAAAATCTAAAACAAAATGATTCTAAATTTGCAAGAGCAAAAGGCCAACTTTGAGTCCTGTCAATGCTGGCAAGTGATAAATACTGAGGGTGAAATATACCCTACCCCATTGTCAAATCTCAGAAAAAATCCAGGGCCATTCTCAATAATTTTACTAACCATTCTCATTTCACAATTTCACAGTTTCACAATTTCTCACAATTCTCAAAGAAAATGGACCCCCATTCTCATTTCTCATAAAAAATCAAGGGCCATTCTCACAATTCAAAATAGTTGCCCCCTCAATACCCAATTCAAATGATTCAATTCTCGAGCAACACATGTGATCATTGAGATGCACTACTATTCACCCCATAGACATCTAAAATTGCCTTATTAAACCTGTCAATTTTTTTCACAAAGCCTCCCATTACTCAATACATGTATTGATATAATGATATTCCCCATTGGTACATGGCGCCTCACTCCACGCGTGGGTCTGTGTGTGTCAGTCGGTTTCCTTAGCGGTGGTGGCGGGGAGTAAGTGGTGGTGGTGCGTCGTCGAGTCGCGGGTCGTCCTCGTCTTCTAGTACTCACATCATCAGCATGCTGTATGAGGTCCTCACCAGCTGTATTGTGGAGATGGTCCTCCTGTTCCCACAGGTAACAACAAAAATGTGTATTGTGTGCAAATGGGACTCGAAACTGGCTATGTACCAATTGGTCAGGGCTAGCTGAAATGTTTTGGTTGGGCCAAATTCTACTTCACTGCCTCATGCAGAAGTGCCTTATATGACATATCTATTGATATCTATAGATAATGTAATGTAATCTAATGTATCAAATGGCTATTTTATCATTTGCTGCGAACTGTCTTATTTTGTCAGTTAAGATTTCAAACTAATGAGTGCTAGTTACAATACAATGAATAACATAAACATTTGGTTAACCAAGCAATGCCTCCTTTCACTTGCAGCTGTCACCATCACAAGCCTCCGACTACAAACAATCGAATGGGGACTCTACGACGACAACGCCCAAAACGGAACCACACCAGCAAACCTTGGACAACGGTGCTAGTGTTCAGGGAGAAGACACAAAAACAGACGATTCGGAGCCGCATCCGAGTAGCAGCGGCGAATCAAAAGACAGTGAGTTACTCAATGTGAGCGTGACGAGTAGCAACAGCGACATGGACCACGACGACGCGCAACAGCAGCCACAGCCCCTCAACTCAAACCCATACGACCCAAAGTTCCACAAGAAGAACATGCCCCAGACTTTGCAGTACTTGGAGAAAATGTGTCTCCGCTCACGGATACAGTACCTGGTCAATGTACTGAAGGAATGTGAGGCTGGCGAGAACACGGATTTGTTGCAAGTGTTCTTGGACACGATCATTCTGTTCGATTTGGAGCGGGTGCGGAGAATTGTCAGGAGTGCTTTGTGAGTTGAGCATTGGGTGCATAATGGACAGTGTGAGTTGTGAACCAGACGGGAGAGTTGAACGTGGAAGGGAGTTGGTATGATTTAAAAATTATGTCTGAATGGTTTGATCTGTGACAGTATAAGTTTGAGTTCAAAATTAAAATTGTCTTTTTGACAATTTATTTTCTAATCGTTTGTATTAGATGAATTAATACAAGCGAGATGTTTTATTTTGACTGTTTATTATGTTTTTGTTTAAGGAAGAGGGAATATATTAACTCTTCTGAATTCCTTTTTATAAATTCAGGACAAAAGACCTTGCGTGCTGCTTATAATTTGCTTATGTTTTTCAGATGCAAATGACCTACATTATTTGTATTTTTTGCAGTAAAAAAAAGAGAGACTAATCAATAGACATCAGTGTTTGTCAGTAGTAGTTTGTGATATTGTCATGTACACACAATGCATTTTTTTATTATATGACTTCTATTACATATGATAAAGTTTTTCTTGCAGTAATGTATTTTTTCTTGAATGATTGAATGAAGATTGTAATCGTTTCATTTGTGAGAAATAGTGCTTGACCTAATCTATCAGTTTTATATATGTTTTCTTATTGACAGCAATTTTCTGGTTTATAATGTTTTGTGACATAGATGATTGTGATGAATGGTTTTATGATTATTTTGATTTACAAAAACATTTATAGACTATAGTCGTATGTATGCTATGGTATATATTTAAGTCATAGGAAATTTTTTTTCAACTAAACATTTATTTTGAATTTATGAAATATTTGTATGTAATATTTGCTTGATTATATCACAATAACAATAAGAAACTAGGTATTTGTATTTTTGCCATAAAATTACATTGAGTTTGTAGGCCAGGTCATGGTACATATAAATGAATTTTTGTAAAGATGTGTCAAATTGTGAGTAATTTTTATGAAAATTGTTGAGAAAAAATCAATGTATTAATAAAAGTAGTACAAAGTATAGCAAACTATATCCTGACCTCTCATATTTGTTAGTTAAAAATTTAACAGTACTACTGAGGATGTACTATCAATCACCTTCATTATAGTGTTCCAATACTTTAAGTTGGACAAAACAATTAATTTTGAAAACTCTCGTCCAACCTAGAAATCCAATTTCAATGCTCCAGCATGATAAGTAAAAGGTGTTCAATAACCCAAATTTTTCATTGTTTTATATACATGTATATTTGAAGGAACAATTGAAATGTTCAATAATTAAGTTCATAAGAGGAAAACTAAGTTAAACATTTTCACACTTAATTGTTTTATTTCTTCTGTTATTCACTAAATGAATAAATTGAGTAAATTACAAGAAAATACAAAAAAAAAAAAAAAAAAAAAAAAAATGATTGTCACGGACATCGTATCTATTGGAGTAGACGAATTATGAAAGCACCGAAATATCCTGTGTTATTTACAAATGGTGAAAGTTTTAAAGGACATTTTGTCAAAAAAATAATATATTTTTGTACAGCAGTTGTTTCACAGAGAATACCAAGTGTTTATGTAAGTATATTTAAAAAGAAAATATAATTATATGTGAAGTGCATGTTATTTGTAAAGTAGATATACGTTTGATGTTAGATTATTGCTAGAATATTGGGCATGCTTTATACATCTAGGCGTTCTAACAGTATTAGATATCTATAGTCTTGTTAACAGGCATTCAACAATTTCTGTTGTAGACTGCTATGATTTGAGATTCAGCCCTCATGCATGCTGGGGAGGTACATCTAGCGCTTGTGAAGCACCAGAGTTAACACAATGAGAAGAATACCTGGATTTGGTCGATTGACAATACCGCAGATAATAGTAGGAACCGTTCTTGGGATCTCATCAGGTTTCTACATTTATAATGAGCCATTGAAAAAGCATGCAGAAGAACAAGCTGAACTGAAGAAAGCAGAAGAGCTTAAGAAAGCAGAACAAAACAGTAAACAAGGAGAAAACTCTAATCAGCAAAAGTCCTAACGTATATATATATAAACCTCAAATTCACCGTAAAAAACGTCACAATGATCCTGTGGAAAGTCTCAAAGAACTCTTTATTCAAAATCCCCCAAAGAGCACTCTATAGTTTAAACGGAAAATGGGGACCAACATACAACAATAGCATAAGAGAAGACTTGGAAAAAGCTTGGCGTCCTAAACTCCAAAGCCATGACCAACTTCAGAAATCAATTGAAAAATCGGGGGAAAAGTATTATGTGCTGTCAATGTTTCCGTATCCCAGTGGAGCTCTGCACATGGGACATGTACGGGTCTACACCATCAGTGACTCAATGGCAAGATTCCAACAATTACGTGGCAAAAAGGTCATTCACCCCATGGGTTGGGATGCATTTGGTTTGCCTGCTGAAAATGCTGCAATTGAACGAGGAGAGTTGCCCAGCAAGTGGACTTACAGCAATATTGAAGCTATGAAAAAACAGTTAGATCAACTGGTGCTCAGTTTTGAGTGGGATAGAGGCTATGCTACCTGTGATTCAAATTACTATAAATGGACACAGTATATTTTTTTGAAAATGCGTGATGCAGGACTAGTTTATCAGAAAAATGCTCCAGTAAATTGGGATCCTGTTGACCAGACTGTGTTAGCCGATGAGCAGATTGATGATGAAGGAAGATCGTGGCGATCTGGTGCCATTGTGGAAAGGAAATTTTTGAAGCAGTGGTATATTAAAACTACTGCATTTTCGAAGTCACTATATGATGGTTTAGAAAATGTTGATCCAGAGTTATGGAAAGATATAATTGCTCTACAGAAACATTGGATAGGTACTCCAGATGGTGTGAGGGTAGAGTTTGAGCTGCAGAAAAGTGATGAAGTGACATTAGACTTCGATGATAAATTGTCTGTTTTTACAAGAAATATAACAAAAATCTATGCAGCTTCACACCTGTTTGTTTCATCAGATCATGTGTTGAATAATGAAATGTATTATAAGAAGAATGGGTTGTATACTGATGAGTTTATTGAACTAGACGTTTATGGTGTTCATCCATTGACTAATAAACATTTACCTATATTTGTGGCTCTTGAAAAGGATTTTGGTGAATTCTTGGACAGCCACATTGGGATCTGGTGCTGTGATGAAAGTGATAATAGCTTTGTTGACAAATATAAGCTGGATAAAGTGAAAGTCATTGATAATGAGAACAAACTGATTCATTCTGGTGAATTTTCTGGTGTAACTGAAGAAGCGGCTGAAGGAAAAATCTTAGAAAAGTTGAAATCCTTGCATCGTGGTGGTGATGTCACCAGTGAGAGGGGCAGAGACTGGTTGATTTCCCGTCAGAGGTACTGGGGAACACCAATCCCTATCATTCATTGTGATAAATATGGCACACAACCAGTACCTTATGACCAATTGCCGGTGGAGTTACCTGTTATAACTGAATTTTCCGGGAAAGGAAGCTCTCCATTGAGCACTGCGTCTGATTGGTTGAAAGTGAAGTGTCCGAAATGTGACTGTGATGGATTTGGTCGTCGTGAAACGGACACAATGGACACTTTTGTGGATTCATCATGGTATTTCTTGAGGTATTTGTCACCTGGTTTGTCAGACGCACCGTTCAGTGAAGTTGATGCTAAAAGAGACATGCCTGTGGATCTGTACATAGGGAGGCAAAGAGCACGCCATAATGCACCTTTATTATGCAAGATTCTTCAGTCATTTTCTCTACAATGAAGGGCTGCTGCCTCAAAAAGAACCATTTGTTAATTTACTGACTCAAGGAATGGTGATGGGGCGCAGTTACCGTAGGAAACAAGATGGCCGCTATCTGAGACCAGAGCAGGTGGATTGTTCAGGCAAAGAAGCTGTGGAAATTTCCACTGGTGATCCAGTCATTGTAGACTGGGAGAAAATGAGCAAATCAAAGTACAACGGTGTAGACCCACAAGCAGTGATTGATGAATTTGGTGTGGAAGCCACAAGGTTGTGTATTTTGTCAGGAGTTGCTCCCAAGTCTGATCGAAACTGGGACATTAGTGCTATGCAAGGTGTTACAAGATGGCAAGCAAGAATATGGAGTCTCGTCACGGACTTCCGTAACTCAAAATGCAATGTAGAAGAGTCTTTGCCTGAGAACATACAGGAATTGGAAAATGAATTATTTGAGATAAGAAATCTAACAGTTAAAGATGTAACTTTTCATATGAATCAGACATTTCTCATTAGTACTGCAATTAGTCGGTTACACATTTTGACCAATGCTTTGAAAAAAATTCCAGCGAGTGCACAAGGAAATAGTTACGAGTTTGAGCGCGCCCTGGCAGAATTAGTGATCATGATCTCTCCTTTTGCACCCATGTTTGCATCAGAGTTGTGGCTCGGACTATCTAATGTTTCCTCCAAACTTACCTATATGAACTGGGACCAAAGTGTTTTAGAACAGAGCTGGCCGAAATTGGATGATAGTTACAGACTAAGTATGAAAATTAAGAAAAACAATAAGAAAGAGTTGTTTAGTGTAAAACTGCCTATGCCACTTGATGACACTGGAAGTATGACAAAGGAAATGGCTGTTGAGATTACGCGAGCACATCCAGAGTTCAGTACACACTTCAGTGAATCTGATATTAGTGTCAAAAATGCCAGTTTGTTGATTGTGCCTGGTGTGAGAGCAGAGTTGAATTTTGTATGTAAGGATAAAAAGAACAAAAACAAAAAAATAAAGGCAAATGTGTGAAAACTTGAATTCTGGTGCTTTTTAAATATTGTGATCTTAGGCTTTTGTTCTATGGTAAAGACAAGTGTAGTGTTAAATGTGCCAATCATTAAACAAAACAATTCAATATGAATTTCAAAACACCTTTGTTTTTTTTCATGCATGATCACAACTGTTCAAACTTTATCGTACTAACCACATACATATTATATTTTACAGTAAATATTCCAATTAATCTTCATTAATACTTCTAAGTATAGATGACACATTATGGAATGGTAACTATTTTATTAAATGGAACCACAACACTGTCACACTAAATAATATACACACAAACACATATAGTGGCGCAACGATATACAGAACACTGTGTTTTTCACTTTTACACACATCATTAGTTTGTAAAACCATAAAAGTAATTAAATATACTCTAGTATATATTAGAATATAAACACTACAAGATTAATCCAGGTACATGCACTTAACTCATGATAGATGTGTAAACGCGAAAACACAGTGTTCTGTATATTGTTGGTTCCATTTAATAAATTATTTACTGATCATCATGGAATGATAACTGTTATTTAATTTTACATGTTTTCCCACCCTTTAAGTATGAAGGATTTGAAAAGTATCCTGACACAATTTTACTGCATGCTTTCAGAAACAATCGCCAAGTAATGATAGTGACTGCCACGTGAGAACACATGTAAACTTGTGATCTTGTACTTTGATCAATTGAATTTATTTTTACGATAACCATAGCAAATAACTTTTCATTAACAATACTTCATATTACAAACTCTTCTGATTTTTTTCTTTAGTCAGAATTAGTTTTTATTTCATTGATGATGTTTCATTTTCTTATCATGGGTTATCAACTGGCCACTAAATAACTTATTCTCCATTAAGGATCAGCTGTAAAGGATAACCTTATTTTGATCAGTAGGTTGTTTTTGCACTATGAACAAATGTAGATAAGACTATTCAATCGTAAATATTTAAAGCCTCATAAAAATGTACATGTAGTTTGTAAAACAAATTTTCCAATTAACTACAAATCCAGAAGAACAAAAACACAAGTTCATGGTATTATAAACCAAATGACTAATTGCAGGACAATGGAGAGTCATGAACAAGTTCCTTTTTCAAGCATTCCTTCTTTATTAGTAAAATGGGAAAAAGAAAGTAGGTGCGTATAATTTTTAAACACTTCATTTTCATATTTTGGTATTTCGAAAGCGCATTTTATATAGATATCTCTTTTAATAAAAATAAGATATATCCCATAAACCATGAATTTTATCTTGGTTATAGTGAGAATCATCGTTTAGTGAAAAGAATATTTGATATCTCTGTGGATTCTGGATTAATGTCATTATCGCAAAAGGTGGAAAGAAACTTGATGACTGCATTTCAAACAGACGATAAAGCCATCATGGAGAGTGTTGTACAACAGGTATTATATGCCTGCTACTTTCGTATCTTTAATTCATCAATTATTCCTGTAATAATTTACCCATACTTAAAATAAATGAAGCAAACTTTAAGATGTCATGATTGGAAAAAATTAATTATGTACGCTATTATAACTTTTTACCATATGTAATATTTTGCTAGGAAATAGTGTATGTTCACAATCTATGGACCAATGAAGCTGCAGTATTTAATCAAGTAAGAAAGTACAGGCCAGGGATCTCAGCAGACTCAAAACAAGAAAGAAAATTGTAGGTTATTACACAAAGAATCATTGTAAAAATTGTCTAATATTGTTGAATTTGTGCATTTGACTTGGTCTTTATTAGACTATATTTCAACTGTGCACTTCAGTTGTGATAATATTAACTTTCTAGTTCCATAAATTATGCAGTTAAAGTTTGGTTCATGAATTTTGTAATTTCTTCTATTATATTTCAGGGTAGAAGACATTTCTTTTGAAACAGAACAAAATTGTGTGTTTTGCAAATATGAAGAGTAAGTACTGATAGGTTAGATTTACCTCAGAAGCTACATATACAGTTTCCTTACAGTTCTGGTGAAAAATGACTCAGGGTAATAACGTTGTTCACTAGTATATCGGTCTTTATAGCAAGACCAACACACTGGATCAAAGCAGTCTATACTTGAAAAAAACACACAACTAAAATCAACTTTTGTTATGACCTCAATCCTATTGGCAATATAACATGTCACAAGAAACAGCTTTGCGTTTGTGAAAAAAATAAATAAATGACCGAATGTTAATTATTTTCAGCAACACAGCGAGTGACGTTTTTGGGCGACTAGAGTCACAACACAGTGTGACGGTGGCCAACCTGTTCAAGTATGACAGCTGGCACTCGATGGTGCTTCTACGGACGCATCATCCGCTCGCCTGGGGCGCCGAACATCTGCTCGACATGATGACACTCGCGTACTCGTGGTGAGTGAAGTGAATTTTTGTTCAATAATGTTCTTTTCTGACAGACCAATATATTTTCTAGTAATAAACAGCTAACATTTTCAAAGACTTCCTTTCCTAGTAATAAATACTTTAAGTCAACAAGTTATCATATGTTGACTTTATGTACAAGTTTATTTGTACTCACTCCCTTTCATAAAATGAAATGGCGATATCATCTTTATTTTGGACATAAATTTCTTGAATTAACATTTATATAAAGTAGAAAGTTTTTATTATTGCAGGTTTGAAAAAATGAAATCCGTGGCCCCTGAGAATATATACCCAATGATACTGTGGGATACGCTTCCAAGATCAGGAGGTTCTCAGGTAAGTTAGCAGTACACAATATATTTGTTAGTTAAATTTTCAACAATTCTTATTCAATTATGAATGACGTTAGAAAATATAAGTTGTTATAAATTATATTTTTGATCATTTGTAATCGCATATTTTTTTTATGTGATTGTATGTTTCATATGTTTATATCTCGACAGTTATTAGGAATTGTATAATTGTATCATTTGTACTTCTAGGTTCACCAGCATATCCATATGAGTCTGAGTAAAAAGAGATACTTGGGTAAGACAAATCACATTTTACAAAAATTATAATTTTATTTTTGTTGTAAAGTTACACGATTTTTTAATGTCTTCGAACCAATTTGAAAAAAAACAAAACATTAAAACATGAAGCTCCGAAAAAAAATATTAAAAAATTATAACATGAATCTCTAGAAAAAACAATTTTCAAATGTCAATATTAATTTTCGACAATCTTCATTTTAGGCCAACTTGAAAACTGGAGACAGGCTTCTCTCAGATACCAAGACAAGTTCCCAGGACGTTGCTATTTTGCTGATTACATTGAATGCCACCGAGTACTGGGTTTAACATTCCAGCACGGAGAGGCAATAGCCATCGCTCACATGGTAAAACTTAGTGATTCATTTTCAAAACTCCCAGGTCTTTTCAACTGATTGATAAGTTTGGAAACCTACTCATGAGCTCAAATTTCGGTTGTGTCTGTTACAAAACAGCACGTGTATAAACAAATATTGAATAATTTAGAGTATGTAGATTAAAGGCACATTCTTTAGTTTTAGAGCAGGCCTAACGTATACCTAATAGTGCAATTAATTAAATTGTTCTTTTAATTTTACAGACGCCTAAAAAGGATTGTGAATTTATTGTGCTCTCTGCTCAACCAAATTCAGACTTTTACCATCTACTCTTCTTTGTTTCTAAAGGTAAGCATTGGAAATACGTTGAGGAAAGTAATATTATGCTTTAGTGATCAAGTGTTTTGTGCTTTTTAAAAAATGACAAGAAAAACAAACAAATTATGTCATATCAAGATGTCTTCCCAAATCAACGTAAGATTATGTTGGAAATGAATTAATAACCAAGAAAGCACTGTCAATGTATATTATTTATTTCAGTATATACCGAAGAAATTTGCCAGTCCAGTTTTAGTGTAGCCATGGCTTATCCCCCATTGGTGAGGTCACATTGAACAAGCTGTTAACCCTCCCACCCTAATGACCTGATTGTGAAATAACATCTGATGATTGCACTAACAACTGTTTTATTTTGCCAATTGTTCAATGTTTGCGAAATCTGCTCTTTTCATAAATGACATGATCATGCCAAATCTCTCATTTAGGAGTGTTGTAGATGGCTGCTCTTTCAAGCTGATTGTTTAGAGAATGTGATTGCATCTACTGATTTTTCTGTTTGCTAGTAATTTTTTCATAATGATGGGCATATATTTTATTACTTCATCAATTCAAACTGATGCTTCGAAAACATATCAATTCAAACTGGGTCTTTGAAAGCGTATACATGTACATGTAACTGCATATCGATATCTGACAGGTGGTGTGCATTAACCATTATTATATCGATGAACCTCCATCTACATAATGTTCAACTTAGAAATAAAACCATATTTTCTTCTGTTTATTCTAGAATCGTAAGTGTCCGGAAATGTATGCCTTTGCTAGAATGGCCCCAAGAGGTTCATTGACCTCCACCAGATCTGACATAAGCTCAATGGAACTGTTTGCGGTAAGAGTGGTCATGTGACATTGTGATTCTTTGCATGTACTCGAGTACTAGTACAACTATGTGAATGGCATTAGACTGCAAGGATCATGTACATTTCATCCAAGTTGGAGAAATATTGAACAAAGATCTTACTCAAATGTAAAATATGCATTTATCGGCGTGGAACATGCTTCATTTCTACAATCATATAAATGAATATATGTAAAACATTAAACAGTAAACTACAAAAAATCATTACTGAATACAATTACTTACGTCAGTAAAATCAAGAAAACCCCTGAAAAGATGGGCAAATTACTGTGAAAAAATGAAAAAAGTTTATGTGAGGCCCAATTCTCTTTGAAGTAAACTATGCTTTTGCTAGTCACATTTGACGGACCGTATCCTAGGGTCCAGTTAATACCCCAGGGTGCTATGAAATGCAAGCCCTGGCATGCCATGATGCCCTGGTGTTCCAGTGACATCTGTGTAAAGTTTGGGACATAACATGATTGCCGTATGTTAAGCACATTGATAAATGCATTATAATAATAAACATTCACACAGTTTTATGTCTATTTTGTTTGTTTCCGCTCAATGTCGACAAACTACGCGCTAATATGATTAGATAACCGGATACTGTAAAGCTAGAAATGTTAGTGCATGATTTAATTTGCGAATTTCATGGGTAGGTACTAAAACGCAAACTTAAATAGTTGATGTAATGTAGGTTCAGGACGGACCAAAATTGAAAAATTAAATATTCACAAAATAATTTACAGATAAAAATCGCAAAATTTAATAGCCATGAAATATTCCAGTTTTACAGTATAATAACCCGGGTCAAGGTGTGTTGCATTGTTGTGCTTTTGTCATTCTATAAAGATCTTAAAAATTCATGAATTTGTCATTCACTTTCAGGGATGCAGTTGTACTGTGGAGCCATCAAAGTTGATCTCAATGCTCAGGAAGGTTGTGGAAAAACACAGCATCATAATCAATTCACCTTCATGAATTGGAGCTTTAATTTCACACTGGTCAATGGCGTAGGAAAATGTGCAGCGGTTTTTAACGTACACATAGAACAGTAATAATACAATGTGATACTGTAATCGCAGGCTGGTGTTTTTTGCTGTTAGTTGAGAAAGTGTCTAATTAGAAAAAAGGTTGCAACAAAAATGTGATAATTTTATTTTCAATAAAAAAGGAACAGAACAAATGTTTTACCAAGTGTATTTTACAAACATGTTGAACATCTTAAGCTACACTTATTATTTATTCTAATAACAAATCTACTAAAACAATGATCATTTAACAAATATCACTCTTCTCATCTTCAACTAGAACTTGACTAAATTTCTTCATAATTTTAACTATTTTTTATCAATCAATTTTTAATACAAAAATAACATTTGAATACTAAACATACGTTGTAAAAATGTGTGTATTTCAGTATATCATGTGTAAATCCCCTTCGTACATTGGTTCTAGAACAAGCACCAAAGTTTCATCAAAATGCGTATTGATATAAAAAAGTTCATCTACAAATTTAATCTAACTACTTGTACCATGCTACTAAAGTACATCTACCATTTAGAGTAAAACTGCAATTTTATAATTCATGTTCATTCCAAAATTTTAATCCTGTATTATCAATTTCAAGAATATCCAATTTCAATATCCATAAAGCAATAAAACGGTTGACGATAAGATTATTATATAGCCTCATTGTCTGAGTTTTGACTTCCAACTATTGAAAAATATGCAAGAGGAGAATTTTCCATATAAAAAACGACAAAACACTATTCAATTACATATATTCCTGTATTTTGGTAGGTAATTTTGGAATGATGTCAATTTGGAATTTTGAAAGGTAACATTTTTAAGTCCAAGTATTTTACTCCTATCAACATGACTTTGCAAGGAACATCAGTCGATGATTGTTTATGCACTAAAATAGTCTGGTTTACAAATGTGTATAGCAGACACAAGTAAGATGAAACAATTGACACGATCTTAGTATTGAACACCCTAGGATAAACTGGAAATTTATAGCATTTTGCATATCCTAATCAGCATCTGGTAAAAAAAGATCCTGTCCTCAGCACCACTATAAACATAAATGCAAAACTTGCCACACGATCAGTTCAACGTGTCCAATCTCCTTGACACAACCCGAGAAAATATATCTGAAATCTTGCATCATTGAGCAAATTTCACCTGTTCTGAAACTAGTACTAACTACTAATTCAAACTACTGACTCCAGCATTGATACTAGCCAGGACGGAATGCTAAGCCATCCTTCATCAATGCGGGATTTTGACTTGAAGGTTCATTGATGGAGGCTGGTACGGCGTAACCCTTTTCCACAAGAGCTTCATTTATGTTGATCTCTTCTTTTTCAGTATCGTACAACTCAAGTGACAGCATACCTGAGGAACTGTAACAAAACACAAGTCTGATTAGTCACACTATCAAGACTAATAACATTATTCCTTATGAGAAAACCTTACTTTTTTTTATACTACTTTGAACATATTTCTAAAGCTTTTAATTCATATTTTATTTTTTACTCATAGTATTTCAATGCCCTAAAAAAATAACGGATTGAAGAAGTGAATGAAAAAAGCTCAACAGTATTTCATGAAGAATGGAATGAAAAATGCAGCTTATCTTGTTCAGTATTGAAACTTTTCTATAAATGTTTTAGTCAGGTATCGTATTTTTCCTGGCGCCCATTTGGCATCTCACCTTGCAAGCACATGGGCGAACAGGTACTTTCCATCCGTCATCTCACGGAATGCCTGCCTGAAATACAGACGGATTTAATTAATATTTACAAACATCAGGGTTGGCAGGTTTCTCCCCGATCTTTTTCCTTTGATGCAGACGCCTAATATTTGCCAATTAGCTGTCTGCATCAAAGGAAAAAGATATACAGCATTTTAGAAATAGTGCTCAGACCAATATTGTTACAATTTCCATGAATGTTTTTTCTTACATTTATTTTTATGGTTTGCGGTTGATAGCTATTACCACAATTCTATAGTCAAAAAGTGAAATCAACTACAGTAGAACCTCTTAGGATCACCTTTGGGACCAGTGTTAGGTCTAGGATTATTAATTGACATAATAATCCTAGGTTAGGTGGTCTCAATAGAGAAGTGGTCTCTATACAGAGGTTCATTTTGGTAGCTTTATGAAAGTTTGGGACTGTGAAAAGTGGTCTCATTATAGAGGTGGTCTTAATTAGAGGTTTTACTGTAGCAAATTGCCAGTTTTATAGTAACAATTTCACACCCTGCCCTGACTGACATTCCTTTCTGTCTACAGAAGCACGCAATTTGCGTTTTGCATATACTTAAGTTATGTGCACTGTATGTGATGATGCATATGTTTCAATGTACATGTACATGTTAAATTGTGACTATCGTTCACTTTGCCTCTTCAGACCACGTGGATCCACTAGCAGGATGGAAGGCTTATGTGTATATGTGGGTTTGTGTTTGTGAGCATTCAGCGGTAGATAAATTAAACTGCCCGCCTGCAGGGGCAGGTAAAAATTTGTCTGGGCAGATAAAATTTATTTTTGATACAATAAAAATATTAATAAATGAAAAAAAATAAAGGGACTAACTTTGCATAAAATCAATATGACAAGTGAATTAAGGAAGGCAGATAAAATTTGCTGTGTGTTTGTTCTAAGACCATGAAAAATTACATGGATTTGTCAATCCTATGAAAACGTGTATGTTTGAGTATCCATGAGCATGTTAAATTCTTAGTCCCCTCCCACACTGAACCCCGTCACACCCCCATTCTGCCACGTTGAATCACTTACTTTGCCTCTGGAGACCATGTTAGTGCCCCGGCAGGTTCTAGGGGGAGGAAACATTCTGTGGCCTGGAATGGCAGCAGCATGAAGTGAGCCTCGATCTGCCGAACGTCGTTCTCGTGAACCACCTGCTTGTTGCCATAGTCAACATAGAACACCTGCCGATGGAGGATAAAGTTGGCATGAACAATCTTAATCGGAGCAAAATGTGACCGGAGAATATAGAGGTTAGGTCCAGATGTTAAGTAAAATTATATTGTCTATATAGAATAACAATAATACAAGAAGAAAAAAGAGCATCTCATGGATGAAGCATTCGGATGAATGTTTATGCTTTCAACACTCTAAAAGTTGTCAACCATTAACACTACTATTATCAATAACTTTCAAAAATCAAAGTTTTAAATAAAATAAAGAGAAAAATAATAATAAAAAAAAAAAAAAGCTTTAACTTAATTTTGGACTCACAGTGACTTTGTTGACCTCAGGGTCAGCCTCTAACACCCGTGCTCTATACCATTGATCGTCGGTAAATTTTGCAACGACAATCTCCCCCGGAGCATAGATGATCAGGTCTGTGTCACGGAACACCTTCTTTGAGTAAAATGCACTGGAAAATATGAAAATGATTACTACCCAACCAGCTTATCAAACTTAAAGGGAGTAAAATGAAGTTCTGTGATGTTTCAGGTTATCATGTTAAGCATTAGGTAGGGACATGGTAATTAATATGACCTATTCATAACTTGGAGTAATTAGGGTTTGAGTTGTTAAGCAAGTCTAACAGTATTATGAGTTAGCCCAGTGGAAGCGTGCTGGGCCCATAACCCAGAGGTCCGTGGATCGTAACCACACTATGCTACCATATAGTCAATATAAAACTATATTGGGTTTCTCGCCATCATTAGAAATCTTATTCTTTCATTCCATTTCTATCCTCTTCAAACTCAACAATGACCAAATGAAAACCATAACAAGAGTGTCATTTGTATGTATTCAAATAAACCTTACTTACAATTAGCAAAATCATGCACAAGTCATATAATTACAGATCATATTACTATAAGTGCAAAAAACCTTATTTACAATATTCGAAATCACACCTTGTAAAGTACACATCTTTATGTGCAGGCGTTTCATTCTAAAAATATGTTCAAAAACTCAAAATTTGAAAACATTTTACAAAAAAAAGAAAAAATTCTAACATAAAAATGATCAAAATGGAAAACTCAAAAAAAAAAAAAAAAGAAAAAGAAAAAAAGAAAAAATCAAAACAAAAATCAAAACAGACAAAGAACTGTAGTGCAAAACCGAAAAGCAGAAGTGATTGCGTGAACATTTGCTAATTTTGAAATTTGTTGATGCTTGAAAAAAATAATTAGACTTGTCACACACGCAAACAAAAGAAGACATCTAGATATAATTTTCCTTACTTGAGTCGCTCCATAAGTTGTTCAAGTGACTCTGTATTCGTAGTGCTGCCTGAATAACCTTCTGAAACAAACACAAAAAAGTTATCTATCAAATGGGCAGAACCATCAATACTTTATGAGAGCCTTTTTTATTTTGTATTTCTTTGAGTGAACCTTAAGGAAATTTAACATAGAATTCATTTTTTTTTTCATTTCTATGTATGAGGATTTTTATTTTTTTATTTTGAGACTTTGAATTATATTGCTTATATCATAAATTATAATCAGAATTTTTATTTCATCAGTCTCAGTACAGTACCACAGATTAAAACACTATTTACGCAATATATGCAACTATCAGATTATATAATATAATATAATCAAGTCACCATTGCAACTATCAGATTATACCAATATAATCAAGTGAGTATGTATGTTACCATTGCTCAATTCACTCCCTGCCTACCTATTGAGTTGAAAACTCATGGCAATATGGAAGTGATAAAAAATTCCCAAAGGCTTAGTTTAACACCTATAACCGGCTTGTCAAAGATCACCGATTGCTGCTGCCGCCGCTGTTAAATCGCGAGCTCACCGTCGCTACGTGTCTCCCCATCATTGTTGAGCAGGTCAATGACGGAGGTCGTCCCGAACGGGAACGTGGCGTAGAAGTGAGCGGGTGTGAGCAGCGTGGTGATCTCCACGGCCACCCAGCTGCCCTCGCGCGGTGGCGCCACCTGGTGGTCGTCGGACGTCGCCCACACCTCCCGCCGGTCAGTCGTCACCACAGACTGCTGGACTGCAGCGATCAACGAGACGAGAATTAGAGATCAGAGTATATGTGTGGATTTGTTTGTGTTTGTGTGTGCATGGGTATGCAGTGGTTACAGAAGAAATGAGGCAAGTTTTGGAGGTGATGCTTGTTAACGTGATTGCAAAGTATGAATGTTTAAACAGATTTCTTCAACCCTGCTACATGCATGCTGCATGAAAATTTGGACGCTAAAGTCAGTGAAAGCGTTAGCTCAGCCTCACTTTATGAAAGACTGGGTATCCCTGATCTGGAGTCAGTAGCAAGGCATAACAGGCTGCACTGGGCTGGTCATGTTCACAGGAGTAATGCATGGATCAACAGGTGTGACGAGATTGTGATTGCTGGCAACAAAGTGGCGAAAGTGAGACCCACAAAAATCTTGGCAGGGTACAATCAAAGAAGACCTAAAGGTATGGGGCTTGAAGATCGAGATAACGAATGACAGATTCGTAAAGGTAAAAACTGCTATAAGCCAGTCAAACTCTAAGGGTAAAATATTGACTTTTAAATGCCTGTTGATGATTGATGATGCGCCTGCAGTGGCATACCTTCTAGTGGGACGTGCTCCATGGGGCAGTTGAGGCCGGCCCAGCAGCCCCCCTTCATGGTGAAGTATTTACAGATACGCTTCTCATCCTCAGCCTCTGCAATGGAAAATATTAAAAATTGTCATATTTTTGTTTTAGGTTTGAATTTTAGTCGGTTTAGACCAAAAATCACCCTTACAAGTATTTCAAGCATGTTGGCCATTCTACTTCCTATACTGTAGCCATTTTGTTGTGTTCATTAGCTGATATTTGACTTACATAGAAACTGTGGCAACATTTTACTCACTGTATCCAATGGTGGCATTCTACTTACATTGTACTATAGACATTTTACTCCATGTATTCAACGATGGCAGCATTTTACTCACTTTATTTGACAATGGCAATGTTTTACTCAATGTATTTGACATGAACATTTACTCACTGTATCCGATGGTGGCGACCCCGGGGTCGTCGATGTCCACCTTATAGCTGTTCCTAATGGACATGTAGTCCTGGGCCATCGGGTCCCACTGCCGCAGATTGTTCTGCTCTGGACAATGTAAAACACCCATTGGCAACAAGACAAGGGCGATGCCATAGAGCGAATAACAACACTCACAATTATTATTGTTGTCTGATCTCTGCTGAATGAAGTGAATCAAAAGTTGTAAAAAAAATTATTTATTTTTCAGTGCTCAAGTACTCTCCCCCGATATACTGACAACACTTCCTGTACAGCAGAGATGAGAAAACAATAATAGCAATGAAAAGAACTGCTGCTGCTCAACTCTTAAATTTAAGAATGATAAAACTGTAGCCAGTAGAACTGTATGATAATATCTGTATTGACCGCCTTCAAAATAAATTAATGGAATGAAAGCTATAAAATAAACAATGTAGTTTTGTGCTTGTAGTGATAAAATAAGTAACTTTTTATGTATATTCTATTTGTCAACACATGTGCGACAAATAATATTGTATTTGTGCTAAACAATTTGAATACGGTAAGGAAAATATATTTCTGATGATGATTACACTGTTAAAGATCCTGATTTAAGAAATGGATATATTTACAACATCTTGTAATAATACAAATATAAAAGATTCAATCATCATAAGATGCAAACATGAGCAAAACAGGTTTATTTTGATAATTTACAGATTTTCTTGACTGAGATGCAGAGGTCTATCAATTTATTTCCAGTGTGCGCTGTCCTTTGACTCACTTAACTTTTCCAAGAGTTTTCTAAAAATTCTTTTCTCAACAAAATTAAAAAACGTACTTAATAAAAGTGAAATGAAATTGAAATTTTTTCTAAATAAACATTCAATCCAAACATCTGAGAACGGACAACAAAAATGGCTAGCAATTTCCATCGTGCGAAGATTAAAATTCCAATACCTGAAACATTGATCTTGAAGGCTTCTGCACATCCATCTAAAAAAAACTAAACTTCCAAACGACAAACATAGATTTGGGAGATCAAAATTCCAGTGATATGTTCTACTTAATAACTAACATCTTAAAACTAACAATATTTCAAAGATAACTTTGTTACCTACATTGTATCTGCTGGAAAACACTTGGATAATAATGTACAAAAGAAGTAACATTTGTTAAATACAACGATCATTTCTTGAACAACTGCAGTATAACCTCTTTTATCCAAATATGTTGTATCTGAATCATTCCATTATCTGGTAGCCCTGCTACATTCCAATTCTTCTGGAGATCGCCCATGAATTCAAACTATCAAATCATTGGCCAATATTGAGCGACGAGGGTGGACAAACACAATGCACCCCAGAATTCTGACGCTATTTCAAAATATAACTTTGTGGCTTGTGTGCAATGGAATTATGTTCAATAGAATTACAGTACAGGTCCGCTTATCCGGTCACCTTGGGACATTGATGAGATGTTCGGAGGCTGACGTCTGGATATCACGGTGGTGACCCATAACTATTCTGATAGACCATGACATGGGCGATAGTACGAGTATCGAATGTTTTTGGCATATTTGTGAACTTATAAGTCACAAGTAACATTGCCTTCCGTTTATAATCAATATCCACTGTACATTTATCAAGATTATTGCAATAATCGACACATATTGAGCTCTAGAAACAATATTTTTTAAGTTTTACAATCGGTTTACTATTTTCATTGGCAACAATAGCAACCACGTACTTCTAAACATTCATTACCACAAACTTTTTGAATCTTTAACGTTTGTATATTAATTAATATCTCGGTTATTTTTCATCGGATTTTGAAGTTTAATACATGTATTTAATGAGAAAAAGGTCTTGATTACGAATATGATATTTATTTTACGATCAAAACAATCCATTATCCAGAAAACAAATGGTAAAATTTCGGCCCAATTCAAACCTGTTTGTTGTGTTCAAGATCTAGGTGTGCGTCAAAATCTAGGCTCAATCACAAAAGGACCGGTAACGTAACTTAGATTATCAATAGAAACTGGGTGATGAGGCTAACGCCTATTTGGTCGCCTATTAGCTATTTTTTCGCCTATTCACTATTTTTTTTTGGTGAATTTTTTTTGATACGATGGGAGACGTTCGAGTCCGTAATTCTAAAAATGGGGCCAAGATTTCACGTCCGGATAAAGCAGATTTATGGATAATCTGGATCCGGATATTCGGACCTATACTGTATCATTATAGGAACATTGGTGTACGATAACTTCAAATCAAAGAGATGGATGAGCAGTTCTAAAAGGTATTTTATGAATATCTTCTACTGTCGCTCATTGTCACTCATGATTGTGTACATGTGGATTCTTACTTTGCCTCAACCTCCCCCTCATTGAGATATTTTGATTTTCCGAATGTCCATCCAGCTTCCCAATAAGTTCAAATAAAAGAGGTTGTATTGTCCATTATAGATGGACAAAGACCTAACTAAAATACAATGTCTAACTAAAATACAAAAGTCCTTAATTAAAAGATAAATAATTACTTTGTAGTTCATAAAAATACATCTTAACTAACATATAATATTTGAGCCCTAAAATTTAATCCAAGCCCATACTACAACTTTAAATATAGCTGTGGTACAATGTAGTCAGTTTTTTGTTTGCTTTCTGTTTATTTTTTTAGCACTGTTTTTCGCTGCTCTAATATCTGTGCCATTTGATCCAAAGCTTCATAGGATTCAATGATTCCTTTCAATTCGCGTATGTGCTCATTTTTGGACTGTATAGTATGCAAATACGAGTCCAGTTTCATTGATTGTTGGCCTGAGGCCTTAACATTCTCACCTGGGACTTCACAGTCAACATTACAACAGTCAATACTTGCAGCAGCATTTGTAGACAAAGCCTCTTCGAATGGAGCCACACCCGCTTCTTTCATCCTCAGTGCTAATTGTTCACACTCCTTGTTCTTCCTAAAAAGGGAACCCTGCAGGCGCCTGACTTGCAGCTCTTTCCTCTCCAATGTTTCTTTGAAACGTGCTACTTGTAAGGCAGCAGAGGGGACAGAATCCTGCAATCGGAAGAATTCTTCTTCTTTTCTCTTAAACATTTCTTTCTGACTTGCAACTTCTTGGTTAAGCTTATCGATCGTAAAATGTAAATCCTTGATTTCTGCTATTTTTTCTTTCATTTTACATTCATAATCTTTCACTCTTTCTTGAAGTAGGTTAATATCTTTTTGGCTTCTTTGAGATTTTAATTTGTTCTCAATTTCATTCATTTTTTTTACCATAGCCTCATCAGCGTCTCTCAATTTAATTAATTTACTTTCATAAGCTGCCCTCTCTACTTCCATTTGCTCCACTTTCTTTACCATATCCCTGTTTTCTTTCCCCATTTCCCACAATTTATTTTCATAAGCTGACCTCTCTTCTTCAGTTTCCTTCAATTCACTTTCACAAGCTGCAATTTCTATTTCCCTTTCTTTCAATTTCTTTTCCAAGTTGCGTTTATCACTTATTAAAGTCCCTATCTGTGATTTCAACACTGTTATTTTTATATTCAATTGCTGAACCTGTGCAAGTCGCAAATCAAGTTGTTTTTACACTCATTGAGAGCCGCTTCCTGATCATCTAAGTGTGATTGTTGACTTGTTATAAGCTTATGATAAAGCCTCCGACATTCTTCCAATTCCTGATCTGTCTTGTAAACCTCGTTGCCCAGACTTACAATCATATCTTCAATAATAGTTCCATAGTTCTCTATTTTTGTGGATATAATGTCTAATTCAATTCTGGCTTTCTTCACATCATCAGTGCCTTTGTCAATGACAATGTGGTCGAGCAAAGACCTAATTTCTGAGAATGACTTTGAGAATTGCAAGTGTTTTCTAGGAGAAGACGTAGTTAAAATGGCATTGACAAACACATTGTATTCAATCGGAGATTCTTCACATCGTTCAAGTTTCGCTCCATTGACTCTTGGATGAAACGAATTTACATTAGGACTGATAATTGTTTCTTCCTTACTGGAGAAATATTCAGAAATAGCTGGAGTTGACATTTCATGAGGTGTAAACATCAAAGTTTCTCCCTCACACCGAGTGTGGTCTGAGCCAGACATATTGCAGTCAGCAGTCAAAGTCTGTTCAGAACTATCTTCATACAAATTGTTGTTATTACGATCACATGTTACGCCCCATTTCAAGTCAGCACTTGATACCTTGGAATATCTTCCCCTTTCGATGGACTCATTGTTAACTTTAGCGCTATTCAAAACCGTTTGCATATGTTTGCATCTATTGTGATTTTGCTTGCTATTGATAACAGTGTCCAAGCGTTGATAAAGCATTGCAGTACCTCGCTCTTTCCTCACGTCTTCCTTCCACTTCTCTATCTCCTCATCCTTGTCCTGAGGAAACAGTTCGTGGAGAGACTTGTGTACAGCCAAGCGCGCCTGGAACAGGAAAAAAACAGGGAAAGGTACTGAATAAGTTGTTTGGCTAAGGGACAACTTAAAAGTGATTCAGTTAAGAGTGGGGAATGGATGGCGCTATAAAAACACATTTTCTCTTAACGCAATACGACCATCCAAGTGCCCACCCTCGTGTAACAGCCCTCCCCCTCTTTTTCTTAAATGTCCTTATGAATTATGTAGTAACTGCACTCTCATGTAACAGCCCACCCCCAAGTTTGAGAAGATTTCAATTTAACTGCCCTGGGCGCTAGGATGGTTGTATACGGTAGATATACCACAACCTTGTGCATGGCACTAATGTCACTAACTTGAGCTACCAGACAGCAGAGCATAAAGCAAACTTCTGCAAATAAATGTCAAATAGGGGGAGGGATTTAAAAAGTCCATGACACAATGCGCTGGTCTCTTTTCAAAATGGCTATTGATACTGCAACAAATTGGTACATGTATCTTCAAGCTGCACTGTAATCTGGGAGCACTTTTTCAGTGTCATTTGATTCGATTTTTCTTCAATTTTTGCTGGTTTGGAACTATCATAACAAATTTTATTGAAAAGGATACTGTAGTATGTTGAAACATGTAAAATAAGGACTCTTTGGACCTACAGGTATTTTCATATTTTTGAGCAATTTTAGAACTTATATAACAGAAATAGAACAAAAATCAAATCAAATGAGACCATATGCCATATGAGACCAAATCACCAGACTTTCATATACTTTTTGGTGGGTTTCATATTATCTAGACTCGGTGTTGTTACCTGTGAGAGCTGGAAGCTGATCCAGATATTCCTGTCCTCACTCGTGTCCACAATGAGGACTGGAAGAGGTTTGTCCAGTGTCACGCTGCAATGACACATCAAAATGGGATGGGAATTTGACCTACTGACTTCACTATAGGAGGTACATTAGCAGCATGGACCTTGGCAAGGTAATTTTTATGGAGACAGGTTTTTATTGGAGCATGTACGAAGAATCAAAGTTCAACAATAACAATATTCACATATTTAGTGGGATAATTAGATCTTATTTGAGTTCTGACTTTACTTCTTCTTAGAAGATGGAAGCATGACTTTCAATCCCAAACTAGCAGCTATGCTTTAGAAAATTTGTGTAAATGAAAACTTTAAAAAACAGTTGGCAACTGTTTTTGTCTGTCTGTGATCTCTCTCAGAATCCAAATCAAGAGGAAGAGTAAGAAGTTTTAAATAACTCATCATTTTGAGTCTGTGCAAGGACGAGTACATTTTTTGCAGGACGAGTAGATATTTGAGGGTTACTCGTCCTGCTGACGAGTAGCACTTTTCCACCTAATCCTGACCCGGTGACCGTATATTTACATGGTTTTGTTGGTTGATGCTTCTGTGGAGCTGCTGTTGTCCTCGCTGTTGTTGGCATTCAAAACATAGGCGATGAAGACCTTGTCATACGGGCACAGGGACAGAAACTTCTTAACAGCCTCTTCACTCCAGGAGTCTAGGAACCAAGACAACGGAAGATTAGTGCCAAACCTTTTCTAATGTTTCGTAAAACTTGCATTTCAGATAAAGGCTGTACTTGGGCATCTGTCAGTAACGCATGGGGCCGTAGATGTACATAACATGAGGGCATTGTGACAGAAAATTTGTCAAGGTATCCTTCCTCTATGAACCTACTGCAAACACAATGCATTTAGATATCGTATTAGGATTCACTTGGGTGAAAAAGGAACTTAATTCAAGAGGTCTATGGAAACCTTTAATACCTCCAAAACAAGGCTTATGTTTTGAGAGTGATAGCTGCAATATGTAAATGTAAAGTCCATCATTTTTTTTTTATTATACTGACATGTGGCATATATACATTATACAAGTATAAACATGCAATTTACAAAATCATTATAATAACCACCCAGCCGCAAGGGCTTATAAGTCAGCATCAGAACATATATCACATATACAACTTATCAACAGTGTAACAGTTGCACTGTAACTGCAACAATTGTGGTATGTGGCCACGTGGTGGTGACAAATGACGAGTCCCACCTGTTGTGTGTTTGTGGTTTGCGATATATTTCAATAGTTCCTTAGAGGGGGGTATCTAGAATTTAAGTCACCATATACTTCAACAGTTCCTTAGAGGGGGGTATCTAGAATTTAAGTCATTTTGTTGGAACGTTTTGAGTTGAATGTCTGACGCCTGGTGAACAACGTTTAACACCTGTATTTTCTAAGAAATACATTCAGTGTGTACACAGTTTGACATTTTTGTAAGCCAGGGAAAATTAAAGGAAACAAAATAAAAGAGATTTTTATATATATCTAATGTATTATTGATCATCCAATCAAAAAAAAGACTCATTGGAATATATAAAAGATAAGGACAATTCAAGGGAAGGTTACCATGAATGGTGTGCTGTAGAAGTGCTAGAGTTTGTAAGTTTATTCTATTGCTCGATGTAAATTCGTAACATTTGATAATTTGTACTATATTTATAGTGATCATATGATTAATGTCAAATCTGAAGTGTAATTGTGAAGATGTTACTCTTAATGCTAGTTGACTGTTCATATAGACATTTCAATTGTTTATTGCTGTTTATTTGTTTATTATTTGATTGTAGATTCACGATTTTTATTAGAAAATCAGTTGAATAAAGACTTCGAAATCAACAGTTTGTTGTTACAGCACTGCCATTTATAAACAGTATGAACAGTGTAGTAAACATGATAGTTTAGTCATGATCTGGGCATTTTGCTCTCACGACGTTATATTTTACACCAGGTCATTAGCACACTTATTGATCATCATTTGATCATTTCTCCCATACATGCACCCGCGACACATTCAGGGCACAATGTTAATCACTCAGTCACTATTTCAACCCAATGACCTGTACCTAACTAACGTGTAGGTGCCATGGAGAATAGAGACCTACCCTGCTTTGCGGCGTCCCCATCAGCTTCGGACGAAGCCCCCGATGGCGCGATGTCAGCTGCCGTGCAGTAGATGGCCTGAGGGGGCAGGTCCAGGAACTGTGTAGGAAGGTGGAACACCTGGAAATATACAGTATTGCTCATCGAATGGTCAGAATTGCTCACCAAATGCTACATACATATGTGACAAAACAAATCTACAAAGTTGTCATGTTTTTAGCCAGCAAAATGGATAATCTTTCACTTGAATCATAATATCGATAATAGACTCGTTTTAGTTTATTTAACATAATAGAAATTGGACAACTTTTTGTATATATATGTAGTTGAGACTGGCAAATGTATTCAAATACTTATTAATAAAACCAATCACATGTTAAAGTCTTCAAGATCTATGCAATCGCTATCTAGAGAATATGGTGAAAAATGTTTGTGTTGCAAATATTTACTTTTTTTACATTGACTTCAATTAACAATGTATGTGACAAAAAATAGACGGATATTTACTTGACTTTCAGTGACCCACTCAGAGTTGCCAAAGTCGACGTAGTAGACATGAATGAGTATCTGACCGTTACTGTCAACTTCTGTGGACAGGATGTTTCCTCTACAACAATCAGTAAAAATAGTTCACCGTTGATCATGAAAGACAGAATGGACCATGGACCATTAGCATTAGTTCAAAAAATTAAAAATAAATTGCAAGATTTAACTTTTTGAATTTCCAATACTGCATTGAACACCATCACCAGCAATTAACTGAAGAGTGTAGACCTTCTCAGTCCATGATATTTTTAACTATTAAATGCTACAGATGTATTTTTCAAATCACATTAGGCAGATATCTACCTGTAGACATTACCATCTTGTGATTGTTTTGCTATCCACAGATTGAACATCACCAGCATTTGACTAGAATTGCCTCCAGTTATGATCAATTATTTTGTTCTCAGAACCATTTTTTCCCCTCGCTTGCAGACATTTCACTCATGTCTCATGAACGTCAACAGTGCTACTGGCGGCTGAATCTCAGTTCCCGCGACCATATAGGTCACGTGATGCAAGCCTGCTCCAACTTGCATCACGTTACCTACATGGTCGCGGGAACTGAGATTCAGCCGCCAGTAGCACTGTTGACGCTCATGAGACATGAGCGGAACGTCTGCAAGCCAGGTAAAAAAATGGTTCTGAGAATAAAATAATTGATCATGTCTTTACCAGAACCCAGTAGTAACCTCCTTTCAAGGTGCCTCCAGTTAGGTATGTGATAGGTTGAAAGTACTTAAAAAACTGTCTTTCAGGTTTACTTTGGAGTTTGGGGTCTATAATCACATATCCTGATTCATACCCCAAAGTAACCTCGAGATAAAAATTCTACAGGTACTTATCATTACATATTCCGATTGATATATGATGATAGAGTACCTGTAGAACTTGTCTCTCTGGTTTACTTTGGGGTTTGAATCAGGATAAGAGTAGCGTACCTGTAGAACTTGTCGTCCTGTGAATACTTGGCGGCGCATGCTCCCTCCAGTTTCCTCATCGGTATGGGTTTGTTCAGCCCATGTGATTGTTGAGTCCGTGCATCACACCCTCCACGATCACGCCCGTGTCCTCACAGATCTACACAAATACAGTTTTTATGCAACGCCACGCTCAAAACTGACCTTTTGCACAACAGACAACAAACAAAATATTTTAACTTGTACACATATAGCAAATGCAATTAGCTTGGGGAGGAAAAACTTAGTATTTTTACTTGCCCACATGGACAATATGGTTGTAAGGGAATTCACGGAGAAAAGTACTTAAGTCAGGCGAAAAACCACATAAAAGATGTTGAAGGTGTTACAAGTTACTTGTCCGTGAGGCAAATAAAGCAGACTATGACACTTCCTCCCAAGATATTTTTATTTACCATGCATCAGTGGCCAATATTTCAAGCCCTACACAGCATTCTTTCACTTATTTTCACTGAGATGCTTTTTAGGTACAATTTCCCCTTACCTTTTTGGTAATGCCAAAATTCGCATTGGAGATGCTTTAGTAAACAGTGAAGCCTTAACCTATTCATAATTTTAAATTTTAGGGAACAAAAGACGACACAAAAGATGACCTCATACTTTTTTTGACACTTCTTGCACCAAAGGTCAATAGCTGAAGATAGAAACTGATTCATCTTCTTTGTCTACTACCTTCACAACAGTGTAAACAAAACACGGTAAAACAATAAAGCAAGTCACTGTTATATTATTTGATGTTACCTGGTGTACCCAGAAACTGCTGGGGTTCTCGACGTGGGACATCATAAAGCTGATGCAACCGTCCTCATCCGGATACACCTGAACATAAAACAATCAATCAAGCACTAAATTTATGTAGCCTCCAGGAACACTATTTTACTGGCAATACCATCATTCAAGAATGATAGGACATCCAGTTCTAAAATGTATGTGAACAGGGCCCAATTAATTCTCATTTTGAGGATGTTTGAACAGGCTACTCTGTCATATTTGAAACTGTCCCTTTCAATCTTTTCAGTCATTAGGGTCTGTTTGACACATACTCAGACGTGCATCATCTTTAATTACGTTGGAGTACCATGACAAGTTTTGGTATTCCCATGCCTTTCTGTATCTACATCTCAAGCTTTCTTGAACTTGGCTGATGGCTGATCAAGCAAATGCTGTGCTCTACATAGCTTAAGACATATTTGTATGGCTTTGTGAAGTATATTAGCACTGTCTGTGGTACAAAATTGCTCTAAAAGTCCATCATCATTAAGTTTAACATTGATAAATTATTACATGAGGACATATGATCATCATATGTAGGTAATACAGTACCTCGACAGGCAGGTATTCCCCGACTATTTGGTCGCCGTCACTCTCATCCTCAGAGCTTGCCATAATGGTGTTGAATGCGTCGGAGAAGGCGCACGACTTGGGCAGGCGGCGTGGCAGGCCGAGCTCCTTCAGCTTCCGGGCACTGCTCGGTTGGGACGAAGGACGTGAAGAGTCCGACCTGAAGGGAGGGATAATCGATGTAGTAACAAATGACAAGATTTGGACTGTGCTGAATGGTTAGTTCTTGCTGAGAGAACAGAGACAATATATAGACATAACACAAGGAAAATATGGAAACATGAATAGCGGTTACCTGTGATGGAGATTTATCTGTCCAGAACTTAGATAAAAATTAATCTTTCTGACACTGGATGTTATCAGATTTAAAAAAAATGCAAGTTTTCCTTTATTTCAACAATCTTAAACACATTCATTGTAAAAATGTTTGCGTTGTAGCAGTTACCTGTTTGTGATGCTGCCTGCGTCCTCACTGGTCCCGCCTCCTGTCGTGGTGGTGGTGGTGGTGGTGGGTGGAGTGCTGCTCGACTGCTGGGACAACGCAGACGCTGCACGATCACTGTCCTGATGGAAGAAAAGGCAATAGAGAAGTGCATTCACTGTCCGATAAAATGGGAGGGACGCATCTATAATACAGGATAATACTCAGTCTTGATTGGGGACTAGAAACACATAATTCTTGTTCTTACTTTCCACTTTTGTAGTCACTTTTGTAATATGAAAAATATACACCACATAGTGAGTACATTAGCACGTTGATATATCATCACAGAATTTCTGATGTTGAAATCAAATGATTAAAAGACCTGTTTGACCGCACTCTTTTAAACATTTAACAAACTTTTCAAGTGGCTTATGACCAGATAATACTTTATTTGTATACTTTTGCTAATACGGTTGTGACTTACATTACAGACTAACACAGACTCTAGATTTCTTTAGAATTTAATTGAATCACAAGTCTACATGCCACGCGATTTCAGTTAATTTGCTACTGTATACACCTACTTGATTTTCCATTTCCTTCTTGATCAGATCTAAGCCAAGATCGGCCAAATTTTTGCCACCACGTCGCTGCCACGTCTTGTAATACTGGTACACTGATCTGAGTCTGGGTTGGCGTTAATGTTTGTATTCTCAATATCCGATGAGCGTAACACTTTGTCAACAGCTTCCACCAACATGGTATCTCGCTCTGTTGTTGTTGTTGTATCAGTGTCCGCCTGCTTTGTCTCATTGTTATGGGTGGGGTTTCTGTTAGGCGTTGTTTGTTCCCAAGAGTACACAGGTTTGGTCGTTGGCTCCCTGTGTTTTTGCGATGGTCGATCGTCGCTCTTCACTGATCCAGTCTCTTCAGTGCTCTCGGACGCAGACGTACCATACCTAACAGTAAAAATTGTCCATAATATTTCATAGGATGATTTCTTCTCCACACAGAAGGAAAATATTTACTATCTACGCTTTGCAAAAACAGTTGCGATCCCCAGTTTCTAGAACTTTCAAGGGCAAAATTACACCCAAGGAAAATAGCAATCAAATTTTGGATACTCAGCTTAAAAACAACTCAAATATATAAAGATGACTAGACAAAGTTCTAGTAAATCAAATCAAGAGCATGGTTCAGTTTAGAAGTGCGTTAAAGGAAAAGAAAACCCTTGGCATGATATCATTTTATTTCAAACAAAATTTTGATCCAACTATTTAAGCCCCACAATTATAATCATGCAAGGAATGACTATTAAGAAAAATAAAAAATAAATGTTGTGTTCACTATATGTTTTATATAAACATTCTAATCTCGGCCATCTTATTCCCACTGAGGCTCAATAGCCAATCCGCTATCAGAATTGTGTCATGTGCAACTGCCTCTAGCAGCTATTTAGGCTCCTCTGACCATTTGCTTCATAGAGACTGTAAAGTGATATTTGCTCTGATTCATGGTAAAAGTGAAATAAAAAACATTTATGAATATAATTTTGAAAAACCATTTTAGAGAAAGTACATAATTAGATATCTATCTGTTTTAAAAATGCCATTTTGTGTAGCATATCGATGTAATTATACTACAAAAAGGGAATTAATAAGGCTCCTCTTGGAGTAACATTTCATAGATTCCCTAGAGATAAGAAACTTTGGAGTGTTTGGGTGAAAAGGGTGTCAATAAAAGACTGGAAACCAGTTTTTGGAGAACATTATAGACTTGGTTCTAATCATTTTGAAAAAAGACTAATAAGTTTGCACAGGATAAGACTAAAACACAGAAAACAATCCATTTAAAAAGTTATGCTCTTCCTTATATTTACACACTGCACATGCAGCAGAAAGCTGACAAAATCATCCAGCTGGGATGTGTCAACTAGAGACATGCACTTATGCTCTTTTGCATAGTTTTGTAATTCCACAAGAGCAACAGTTTGTATTATTTTGTCCTTTGTCTTGATCATTATCATTGTCAAATTCATCTGAACTGGTGTTTAAACTTTTATCACTATTTGTATCCTCGTGTTTATTTTCAAAATTGTATCCTATTATATACATGTATGTATTTGATTGAAATTCACCATCAGACATTTTTATCTGTGATATAAAGAAATAAAAGTATAAAAACATGCAAGATACTGAAATTTAGGAAAGTCAAGATAAATCCTATAGGCAATGATAGTTGTGTATAATAAAAAGCTACACTGTACATGCCATTTAACATAGAGATATGGCACCCATAGGACAATTTGCTAGCTGCTGCCACTGTGGTTGCTAGGCAATGGCTAATAGACAGCAGAATTCGTCTGCTAGTAAATGGCCATGCTAGGAGTGTGTTCCAACCAAAATGTGCTGAGGAGCCCAAAATATTCTAAAATGGCAGCTTACATGAAGATGCTAAATTTATTAATAACTTTGTTAGCATGCCATTAAAAAAAAATTGGGGTGTGATGAATGACTTTTCATGCAAATGTTTACAATTACAGCCTAAATTTTGCCAAGGGTTTCCTTTTCCTTTAAGGACACTCACCGTGGCAGGTGTTTCCTACGCATGCGGTCCTGGATGATGCTCACCAGACGGAAGTTCTCTATGCCTACAACAGCAAGATGGCAGATTAGAGCTTTGATTTGTTCATATTTCAAAAGACTTTACATCTAATATTTTTAAAGAATAATTTAAGATACCTAGGATTGGAACCATTATTGTGCCCGATGAAGTTGTTGAGAAAACAGCGAAGGCCTTGCCATAGAGCATAATAATGGTTCCAAAGATGAAGCGAATATACATTCATTTACATCTAATAGTTTTTTAATCCTACCAAACCTTCACCACTCATGCTATTATGGAGCAAGTGAGAATGCGATGGAGTGTAGATCTTCAAGAAAATTGAGTATAAAAATACAATCTGTTTGTTTTATTGTTGATGTTCAATTACAAAGTCTGGTTGTAAACATGTTGAAGAAAATAACATGAACAGTAAACATTGAATCTGAAGAAAGAATGTTTTGATAAACTGCATACAAAGTCCACACACTTTATTTTATGCTGTGCTGACAAGTGGACGGTTAAAATATTAACGAAAAGTAATCACTTGAAAATCACTTGAGCAGTAGTGATTCTCCAATTCTAAATTTTACCCCCTTAATTAAAGAAAGGACAAAAAAAAGAAAGAAAAAAAAGATGAGTAATAATAAATACCGAAGTTTGGTTGCTGGGCGAATATCACTTGAATGCAAGAGTAGTACGTGTTGAGTGTTTTTACAGAGAGCAACATTTTAAGCATCCGTTTCACAACCACAGCGTTTTCACAAGGCTCAGCATAGCCTCCATCTATTAGGTGCTTGTTCACGTCATTCATATTCTGCACTTTGGGAGTCACCGAGTGGTGCATCTGTCGACAAATGATACAAGAAGCACTTACGAAATGATAGCCAAATGCACATAAGTTTTATTTTTGTATTTAAAATGGATCACACTTGAATCTCTTATTCAATGTAGCACCTTTACAATTAAAAGGAACAAAATCACACCAGTCTTGTCTTCACAATAACCCTAAGGCTACAGTCCTCCGATGATATGCTTACCAAATTTGTACTAAAGACATTTCTCTCATGTCAAACCCGTGATTCTCAATTTGTAGAAGCATACCAGCAACAGCCATTCACTACTAGTATTTCCATACTACATCTATGACTACATTTAAGAAACATCTCCCAGTTAAGGGCCTTAATAGTTACTTTTTAGCCGAACTAGTGTATTCTAAAGAAGTACTAGTCCTCCCTCTAAAGTTATTCATCCTGACAAGTTGCCAAACGTGTCTTGACTAAGCAGCTACCCATATGCAGTGACAAGTGAACTGAATTCAGCACTAGTCCTTACCCAATTTCTACTAATCTGACAAGCGGACTAGTGACTACATGGGGAGACCACGGACTGCTATAGTTGCATTCAATAGACCGACATCTTTTTGGGCCCAGCATAACAGCAACAGCCTCCCACTACTTCAAGTTTTTTTTTTACTACAGTTATCACTTACGGGGGTTTAAAACTGGTTTGTTCCATTCGGGGTAGACAGATTATTCCCAAACATAACAGCAACTGCCTTTTCCCTACTAGTGTTACCACACTACAAAATTATTACCACGGTTAAGACTGCTGGGTTTTATTTCCGATAGACCCCTTGGGCGCATCTGCTCCCGGGACGAAGAAGCGCACGAGGACAAGGGGGAGCCCCCCCCCGCGGCCAGCTCCATTTTCACGGGGGGCCTCCCTTTTGCAGCACGGGGCCGCCCAGGTGCTTCAGCCACGACTTTCCCGCCAGTGGCCGCCCCCGGGGGCCCCAGCTGCAAACAGGCAACCCAAGTACAGAAATGTGATATAATAGTTTTCATTGCATGCTATTTTATTTTATGCATGAAATTTTTTATTAAGGGTTCCCAAATTTTTACTGTTAATTTTAATTTTTTCATTTTTTTTTCTTTTTCCCCTTTTTGTAGGGGGAACCCCGAA
>CM032663.1:13830261-13846920 GCA_019095985.1 Streblospio benedicti
CCCCCGGGGGGCGTCCATACCTAACAGAAAAAATTGTCCATAATATTTCATAGGATGATTTCTTCTCCACACAGAAGGAAAATATTTACTATCTACGCTTTGCAAAAACAGTTGCGATCCCCAGTTTCTAGAACTTTCAAGGGCAAAAGTATACCAAAGGAAAATAGCAATCAAATTTTGGGATACTCAGCTTAAAAACAACTCAAATATATAAAGATGACTAGACAAAGTTCTAGTAAATCAAATCAAACATGGTTCAGTTTAAAAAGTGCGTTAAAGGAAAAAACCCCCTTGGCATGATATCATTTATTTCAAACAAAATTTTGATCCAACTATTCTAGCCTAATTATAATCATGCAAGGAATGACTATTAAGAAAAATAAAAAATAAATGTTGTGTTCACTATATTTTATATAAACATTCTAATCTCGACCATCTTATTTCCCACTGAGGCTCAATAGCCAATCCGCTATCAGAATTGTGTCATGTGCAACTGCCTCTAGCAGCTATTTGGGCTCCTCTGACCATTTGCTTCATAGAGACTGTATAAAGGTGATATTTGCTCTGATTCATGGTAAAAGTGAAATAAAATTATGAATATAAATTTTGAAAAACCATTTAGAGAAAGTACATAATTAGATATCTATCTGTTTTAAAAATGCCATTTTGTGTAGCATATCGATGTAATTATACTACAAAAAGGAAATTAATAAGGCTCCTCTTGGAGATGAGAAACTTTGGAGTGTTTGGGTGAAAAGGGGTGTCAATAAAAGACTGGAAACCAGTTTTTGGAGAACATTATGAACTTGGTTCTAATCATTTGAAAAAAAGACTAATAAGTTTGCACAGGATAAGACTAAAACACAGAAAACAATCCATTTAAAAAGTGATGCCAGTTGCAGCCAGGTTTAAATCACTGCACATGCATTAGAAAGATTTATAAAAGGGCCAACTAAAATTTGCCTGGGCCAGAGCAAGCAGACATTCAATGTATTTTATTAAAGTAATGTATATATTTTGTCAAAATGAATATATTTTGCAATATTAAAAAAATACCAATATTTATATAATAACAACAGACACATTTCATTTGATAGAATTTAATATCAACTATGTTTTTAATAGATGAAAGTTTTCTAATTTATTGTAAATGAACTAACCATATTACAAACAGCTGATTGTGAGCAAATTTTTTGATTTTGAAAAAAGGAACAGACTAAAACATGATAAGAACATAGTAGGAAAGGCTAACAAAATATAATGAAGGTCCTGATATACATGTGAAATTTCAATTTTGAAAAAGCAGTAAATTATGATTTTTGAAAAATTTTCCGATTAACTTTAAAGACCAAATTTTTACTGCTTTTTCAAAATTAAAATTGCCTATATCAGGACCTTCAAAAATCTGCCACTGTAGACTACTCTGGTGGCCGGCTAAAAAACAGCAAGTGCGTCTGCTGGTAAATGGCCATGCCCCAGGGAGATTGTTCCGATTAAAACACAACTGAGGTTGTGAAATATTCTAAATGGCGGCTTACAGTGAAATAAAACTAAATTTATGTAACTTTACTTTGTAGTATGCATGTCCGTGGTAAAAAAAAACCGTGATGATTTCGAAAAGATTTTCATAAATAAAAACCCATAAATAGGTCTTAACTTTTGCCAGTTTTTTCTTTTTAAGGACACTCTTGGCCCTCACATTTCTAAATCATGCGGTCCTCTATATTCACCAGAATTCCCTATGCCTACAACAGCAGATGAATCACTTTGATTTCTTCCCTATATTTCAAAGCATGCATCTAATATTTTTAAGAATAATTTAAGATACCTGGGATTGGAACTAGAGACATGGAACCATGCTCTTGTGCATAGTTTTGTAATTGTTGAAAACAGTTTGAACCTTTGTCTTGATCATTATCAGTGTCAAATTCATCTGAACTGATGTTTAAACTTTTATCACTATTTGTATCCTCGTGTTTATTTTCAAAATTGTATCCTATTATATACATGTATGTATTTGATTGAAATTCATGTCAGACATTTTTATCTGTGATATAAAGAAATAAAAGTATAAAAACATGCAAGATACTGAAATTTAGGAAAGTCAAGATAAATCCTATAGGCAATGATAGATGTGTGTAATAAAAAGCTACACTGTACATGCCATTTAACATAAAGATATGGCACCCATAGGGACAATTTTGTTAGTTGCTGCCACTGTGGTTGCTAGGCACGGCTAATAGACAGCAGAATTCGTCTTTAGTAAATGGCCATGCTAGGAGTATGTTCCTACCAAAATGTGCTGAGGAGTCCAAAATATTTAAAATGGCAGCTTACATGAAGATGCTAAATTTATTAATAACTTTGTTAGCATGCCATTAAAAAAATCGGGGTGTGATGAATGACTTTTTCACGCAAATGTTTACAATTATAGCCTAACTTTTGCCAAGGGTTTCCTTTTCTTTAAGGACACTCACCGCGGCAGGTGTTTCCTACGCATGGGTCCCTGATGATGCTCACCAGACGGAAAGTTCTCTATGCCTACAACAGCAAGATGGCAGATTAGGAGCTTTGATTTGTTCATATTTTCAAAAGACTTTACATCTAATATTTTAAAGAATAATTTAAGATACCTTAGATTGGAACCCATATTATTGTGCCCGATGAAGTTGTTGAGAAAACAGCGAAGGCCTTGCCATAGAGCATAATAATGGTTCCAAAGATGAAGCTTTAATATATATTCATTTACATCTAATAGTTTTAATCCTACCAAACCTTCACCACTCATGCTATTATGGAGCAAGTGAGAATGTGATGGAGTGTAGATCTTCAAGAAAAATTGAGTATAAAAAATACAATCTGTTCGTTTTATTGTTGATGTTCGATTACAAAGTCTGGTTGTAAAACATGTTGAAGAAAATAACATGAACAGTAAACATTGAATCTGAAGAAAGAATGTTTTGATAAACTGCATACAAAGTCCACACACTTTATTTTATGCTCTGCTGACAAGTGGACGGTTAAAATATTAACAAGTTAACAATAACACTGGTGCATGAAAATCACTTGAGCAGTAGTGATTCTCCAATTCTAAATTTTACCCCCTTAATTAAAGAAAGGACAAAAAGAAAAAGAAAAAAAAGATGAGTAATAATAAATACCGAAGTTTGGTTGCTGGGCCAAATATCACTTGAATGCAAGAGTAGTACGTGTTGAGCGTTTTTACAGAGAGAGCAACATTTTAAGCATCCGTTTCACCACCACAGCGTTTTTCAAGGCTCAGCATAACCATCATCTATTAGGTGCTTGTTCCGTCCTATTCATGTTCTGCACTTTGGGAGTCACCGAGTGGTGCATCTGTGGACAAATGATACAAGAAGCACTTAGAAATAATAGCCAAATGCACATAAGTTTTAATTTTGTATTTAACCCCTTATCACACTTGAGATTTTACGTGCCTTTAGTGCCGGGGCGCATATAGCCTCAATTTTCAGAAAAAACAGTTTGAGTTTGTCTGCCATATTCCTAATATAAACACCTTCGTGGTTCTAGTCTCAAATTCCGGTATGTCAACAACAACAACTTTTACCTTTGACATTTCGTAGAAGCATTTCTAGAAGTAAATAAGCAGCATAGTGTTTAATATTTTAATTATATTAGTGTGAAGAATATTTACCCACCAAACACGCGTATCTGCTGCAATTTTGAGCCGCGAAATACTCTTATTTGTGTTCGCAAAACCATAGCTTGTCGTATATGGTTTGAATCGTCATGAAGCCTGCTATTCATGAGACCTTAAACAAATGTGAAACTAGACTCATCAAGGTCATATCCAATATATATATTTTGAGCCTTAATCAAAATGAATAGCAAGTATTCTGAGGTTCAAGCGCCACAAAAACACTTTGACACTGCTAATTAGCCTTTATCAAGAGCGCCCTACGATTCTATATTATCACTACGCCGCTAAGACTTGTTGATTTTCCCGAAATACCGGCTTTTGGTAAGAGTAACAAAGTTGAACATTTTGAAGAAGAATTATCATATTATTCGCCACCCACGCTCCATCTTATTGTATCTTGATACCGAATCACAAATAAACCGTTTGGCAAACTACCCAATAAGTGTGGACGTTGGAAATCTACTATTTCTATCAAAGCGGATGATGTTTTTGTCGGGTGGTCAGTGGTAGCACTGGTGCCTGTCAAAACTTCACGGCCTTGAAGAAATAAAAAAAGTTGAACACGTTTTTGGTCCGTAATATTGTAAGTAAAAATATATTATTATGAAATATGGGATGGTTTATGGTGTTTTGTGTGTCTATCCTGGATAAAAACTCGCTGCACTTAAAATTTCTACTGCTACCTACGACATTTAAAATCAACCACGCCGCTGTCAAATGAGTGCACGATTACTCGAAATTGTTAAAATTTAATTTTATGCTGTATGTATCTTTATTTATAATGGTAAAAATAAGAAACTAGACCGTCTCCTGAATGTGTACTGTAAATGTGAAAATGTTCTGATGAAAAACGTAAGAGCTACAAAGGATCATATTTCAACTATGACAACTGAAGCCCCACTGTTAATAACACGTCACATCAAAAAAATGCGTGTCTGGCACCTGAGGGGGAGTATAGTGAATTTACAGCTGGCGTCAAAGAGGGTTAAAATGGATCACACTTGAATCTCTTATTCAATGTAGCACCTTTACGATTAAAATGAACAAAATCACACCAGTCTTGTCTTCACAATAACCCTAAGGCTACAGTCCTCCGATGATATGCTTACCAAATTTGTACTTAAGACATTTCTCATGTCAAACCGTATTCTCAATTTGTAGAAGCATACCAGCAACAGCCATTCACTACTAGTATTTCCATACTACATCTATGACTACATTTAAGAATCAGTCTCCCAGTTAAGGCCTTAATAGTTACTCTTTTAGCTGAACTAGTGTAATTTTAAAGAAGTACTAGTCCTCCCCAAAAGTTATTCATCCTGACAAGTTGCCAAACGTGTCTTGACTAAGCAGCTACTCATATGCAGGACAAGTGAACTGAATTCAGCACTAGTCCTACCCAATTTCTACTAATCTGGACGAAGCGGACTAGTGACTAAATGGGAGACTACGGACTGCTAGTTGCATTCAATAGACCGATCTTTGGGCCCAGCATAACAGCAACAGCCCTTCCACTACTAGTGTTTTTTTCACTACAGTTATCACTACGGTTAAGACTGCTAGTTCCATTCGATAGACAGATCATTGGCCAAGCATAACAGCAACTGCCTTCCATACTAGTGTTACCACACTACAGTTATCACTACGGTTAAGACTGCTGGTTGCATTCGATAGACAGATCGTTGACGCACCTGCTCTGTGACGAAGAAGCGCACGAGTGACAGGGGGCAGCCCTCCACCGCGGCCAGCTCCACGTGCACGCGCTCCTTCTGCAGCACGAGGCTGCCCAGGTGCTTCAGCCACGACTCCTGCCAGTGGCCGCCCAGGGGCCACAGCTGCAAACAGGCACCGTCAAGTACAGAAATGTGATATAATAGTTTTCATTGCATGCTATTTCATTTGATGCATGAGTTTTATTATGTTGCACAATTTTCACTGTATAATTTAACATTTTATCTTTTATTGTTTTTTTAGTACTAAGTACTTTGTGCTCTACTCACCCCGGCCAGCACACATGGGATTGCATGAGGTGGAAGCTTCATGAATCTCATGTCGAGAGGCCGCAGTTTCTCTATCTCGAGCACCTTGGCATTTCCAAAATCGATGTACAACACGTTGTACATCTTCTGACCTGAAGTCAAAGGACTACCATTTACTAAGGGGACATTCCAGATGTGATTTGAATTGAATATTTGACAACATTTATACACGTTTGGTGAACTTTGATGATTATTCTCTGATATTTGCAGAATGGTGAAATTCCAATATTCAAACATGCAGTTTAAAAAAAAAAAATCTCTTACTGTCCAACGTTTGTGAGGATGTTATCAAAAATTCTATGGAAAAGCATGTATACAATTCTCACCTCCCCTGGGTTCTATGACATTCATAACGCGCCCGCGGCACCAGTTTTCGCCACTTTCATCCTCATACACAGCAGCACACAATGTCCCCACCTCGGGTGGCGACGGAAAACTCTCCTGGTGCCTCGCCATGTACATACTGCCAACAAAGTGCTCAAAATCAGCAAAACTACGAAATTATAGTACATTCACAGAAAGTACATTATTCTATCATGGAAGTCATTACTTAATCAGAAAACAAACTACTACAAGATGACATTATACTACATCATGGACAGACTTTTCTTCCGCAGCATTATGAGATCGCTTTGAATATTATACGCCACATTGCACTGTTATATATATATGGTATGAGATGTTACCCAATGTAGTCAACTTGGTTACCTTTGAGGCCATCAAGTTTGTTGTTACTGCTGAACCAATAATCATAGATGTCAGAACCAAGTTATTGGCATTAGTACTCAAGTTATTGACACCATCTTGTGTATGACGTCTACTACCTTGATGGTCTTCAGAATGAACGCAATGCAGTGACTAGATTCATCACACACAATGCACTTACCCTAGTTCATCCTGCATATCATCCAGCTTCGGGTTTTGAGGCTGGATCCATATGAGGACTCCACCACCGGCATATTCCACATCGATGAGAAACACATACACGTCGAGTGTGCTCCACGAACTGACAGGGTTTGTACCTACCCGCCCGCCCCTAAAAAGACACACAATTTTGCACAGGTTCTAATTGGCCGAGTTTTTAGCAGTACTTAACATGCCAATTCTGTTCAAAAATAGTAATTATTGTCTTTGTTTTGCTCAAATTTCAATTGATTTTTTTTTTCAGTTTTACCCGCTTTCACCAACTTTACTCATTAAAACACGTGCTGACCGGTTTAAAAAAAACATGTGAAATGCGAACCTTGGATAATAATATTTATACATTTGTAAATCAACTATTCTCCAAAAGATATTTGAGCACATTGACTATCACTGACTAACATAATATTAATTTCCACAAACCAGCAGGACAGACATTGCAGGAGTGAAACTTGAAAACATAATGGTTCTATTTTCACATTTATACATAACCCTTCATAGGCCATAAGTGCTACATTTATTTACTTACTGTTTGTCAGTCACCACATTATCCAATTTCACCAATTATTTTTAAAAGGTTTTAATGCATTGTTATGAAATCCAATTAATCAAAAATTTCAAGTTATCATAGCAATTTTATAAAGAAACATGGAGGGAAATGGATTTTTTCTCACAGAAGCTGCACATAAACAGGTCCAACAATATACATGTATGTAACAATCATAAACATAAAGTTAGCAAAAGTACAGACGTGAGGTCAAGCTGAGGCAGACCGCCTAAGCCCAGCTTCTGCATGGTATTGAAGGCGTCTGCTGGCACGGTGGTGGTACGGGGCGGAGGGTCTCTCAGGACCGGAGGCTCTGGTGCAGCGTCCACGGAGTCTTTGATCACATCACCACCAGACATTTTTCTATACGGAGAACATAGATGGTTTAAACATATTTTATTACAATAAGTATATAGAAATGGATTAGGCAGTTTATAATAACAGCGTTTGCACTAGGGTTTTGTAAAGTAGGGTTCTGGGACCCACAACTGGCTAAAAGTTCGGGTTCTAACCCCATTGCGAACCGAAAAGGGTGGGATATTTTCATTAAATGTGGTATTTCCTACATGTATAATTAGCTATGGAACTTGTCTTTTACTCTATATTCAATGTAAACACACTTATCAAATTAATAAAACTTATACTTTTTTCAGGCTGTTGTAAAAAAAACAAACTTATTCCAGATATCTCTTATCATAGGCAGAAACATAGATATGTAAATCATCGAGCTTGTAAAAATGAATGTCAATATTGATAAGAAATTATAGTGGATAATGACAATAAGTCACCAAAAAAGATCCAGCATATTCAAAGCATCTTTTAAAGATATAGTTCTCATTGAAATCACCACTTCTAATCCTATGAATCTTATAAACATAGCAGACTTCAAACATGTACCTTCATAGAAAAGAAAATTGATGTCTTTACATCTCCCAGATGCCTGTACATTGAGCAGTATGATCTCAGTTTATACAATGTACTCAGAACTCAGCTGTAACTACCTATAGTTGAGCTAACAATCTTTTGCTGGCTGTGAGCACACATATACATGGTAGCCTCATTACTGCTGTGACAGAACTTGTGAATGTGAATGTGAACATGTGAATGCCAGAGTTTGACAGCTGGCGTCTTAGATATTGTATCCCCAGAATAAAAGTTCATATCCACATTGAAAGCAATAATAGTCCTCCGGCTTATGTCACTTCCGTGTGAAGTCCGTGTCAATATGTGACACTATACATTTTTTGTATCGTCTTGACCTACCGATAAAAAAAAACAATGGTTGCATTTTTTTCAAACTAATTTAGTGTGAAAAATGCAAGATGGCAGACAAGATTGCTGCCGATATATCAATATCATTAAAAAACTCCTTCATGTTATTAATGCATGTGTGCTTCCGTGACCGAGTGGATAGGGAGTTGGACTCGTGACCAGAAGGTCGTGGGTTCGATTCCCGGTAGGGTCTGGTGGTAAGTGTTGAGCAAAGTTACTTCTAACAGGTTGCACACTGCTCCGTGGCACCTACACGATTTCAGCAGCATTTACCTTTTCCTTATTTCTATTGATATCTTCAAACACATTTGTATGATCATTGGGATTCTTATCATTTGCAATCAAGCATTTTAAATGATACTTAATTAAAATCATAAGCATACATGTGCATCGTTAGGATCTATGGCACTTGATAGTCGAACTTTCCACTAATGGTTGTCGCTGTGTTCAACAATTTGTCTCAATTGTTGTCCAACATTATCTGTAGTGCTTATCTGAAGGAGACTGTCTTTAGATACCATTTGACAGAAAAAAAGAATAAGCTACATAGTATTATCAAAATGTATAGATACCAATCTAGTATATACTGTTGAGGAGTTTGTGTACTCAGGTTGGGATTCTTACTAGTTTTCGGTCTGCCTTTACAAGCAACTTTTGAAAGACTTTGATCATATGTTTTTTTCAGTCTTGATATCCATGTAATATTGGTAACTCTTTTTATAGAAATCTAAATGCCATTTTGATGTATGATCAATTAAAGTGGCCATAAAATCAACATCATTACAAAGACTCTAGGCTTCTTTATCACCATATTTAGCACGTTGTTGAACATTGTCATACAACCTATCATATGATGTCTCTGGTGTTTTCTACACAGGGCAATTCCTGCTGTTTAAACAAGGCACACTTCATTATATATGAATATAAAATAACATCGACCAAACTATTTACATAGTCCATAATAATTTGATTCGGTTCGGATGTACAGAATTCATGATAAATTGTGAGTACTATTTATTTGCATTTGCAGCAACAAATATTCATTATTTTTGCAGCTAGCACCACTTTTGTTTTATAGATAGCAAAGATAGCAATAATAATTTCAATCTTTTCCAGCAATTACATCTAACACTAATGCTATATTTAAGTAACAGTTACTAAATTGTAGCTGCTATGGAGTCACCCATTTATGAATCATAAGCATGTCAGGTCTTTTGAATCTTTTCATCAATAGTTTAAAAAGATATAATGTTAAGTATTGTAAATATATTGAGTACTTCTACAACTTAGAATTCATTATATATTATATCTAAACGAATAGAACATCATATAGTAAAAGGTAAGAGGAATTCATGGCTAAGTGTGATCTCGACTGCCATTTTGTCGGCCATCTTGGATTTTTTATATTGAATTAGTTCGGAAAAAATGCAACCATTGTTTTTATTAAAATGTAGGTCAAGACAATTGAAAAAATGTATGGTGTCACACTTCACACGGGACCACACTTTAGTGACATAAACCGGGGGACTATAAAGAATATTCTTTTTACATGTATTGACTGTTATCAAACCTTTAACTAGCCACAGCAATGCTAAAAGTCTACTAAAAAACATCGAATGCATCACATGACTAAAAAGTCATGATGACTTCCTTACCTGTGCCTTTTCTTCGGCTCTGGCTGATATGGTACAGGGGGACTTTCCTTGGTGTATCCCTCGGACTATCCACATGCTTTTTTATGTCTGGTTCAGATGCCGGCCACTCAAGCTTACGCTGACCACTGTTTCATCCGCACTTTTTGCAGTGTTTACATTAATGGGAAGCCGCTCAGATTCAACATAGGGAGATTCACTGGTAATAATGGCATCCTCAGCAATGGTCACATGTTTGCTTTTGTTGGTTGGAGAGAGAGAATCAGTTTGTTGCAGTTTGACTTCATTTTCAACAGCTGGAGATCTATTTACTGTCTGTGTGTTTTTTAATACTGCTTGAAGAATAGAAGAATTGCCACAGCTCGATTTTAGACTCTCAGCTCCTTCATTCTTACTATCAATTGAGGCATTTGTTGATGTTTTTGGTTCTGATGAATCGGTTACTTCCTGTGGTTGTCTTTCAAGGTCTACATTGTTAATACGTTCAGAGCCAGATTCGTTGACATAAGGACTTGAATGTGTCACGACCGGTGAATGATCTAGGTAAAGAACATTTATTCCATCATTAAACACCTTACAATGTGAAGTACCCCCATCAGATTGGACTTTGAGTTACTGGATGTCAATTATATATAAAAAAAACACAAAAAAAAAAAAAAAAAAAAAACAGTATAATTTTGGAAATACATAATTATGTATATTCTAAGCAACTAACAAATTTTAATGACAAATTGTCAATATAAGGCAACAACAATTTTGTTCAAGACGATTCTTGACATATTTGATGCTTATTAAATGAATTGAAATCAGAAAATAAATCCTATATAAATAATGCTTTTTGACATCCATGAAAATTTTCCAAAACAACACAGTAGTTTAACTTAAAGACAATGCAGTTCAGAGCGAACTGTCAAATGTTTTCTCGCTAATCAATTACCTTTACGCCTTGGCGGCGGTTTCGGTGATTGATCTGTTTCTGTTCTTGTTTCCGTTCTTGGACTTAGCTTAAGTGGACTTGAGCCACGGCATTGTCTGCTTGATACAGATTCTTCACTCTCAGAAATATCAGTATCTAAAAAATGAAGAAATGTTTTGCTTAATAAGGCATTCTATATGAGGGTAAGTGGGGTTTAATCCTAGTCACGTGGAGATTATTTCGCAAATTAAACCATATTGATCTCAAAACTACAACACAGTTGACATTAATTTTTTTCGTTAACTCATACTAGTACGGATAGAACGTGATACAAATAAATCGTTGCTTATTTCAGAACTTACAATCTATTACAAAAAGTGTAATTTACAAGACTGAAATAACAAATAATATACTAATACATGTACACAATGATGTAATTTTATGCAAAAGAAATTAATACAGCACATACAGATCATTCATTTCAATTTCTTGTGTACAGGACATGATATTAACTACTGCTAAAATGCTGGGACACGTGATACCTCACTCAGGGCATATCAAATCGTAGGGGAATGCAATCAGAAACGGCAGGGTTGGAGGTAAAACACTTATATGGCAACCATTTGTACATGTCAATCAATAACAGGAAATGGTGACTTCATGTGTTATAGTCTTGGAATGTAGCGGCGATTTCGTTGCATAAATTGTTGTCACAAAAATGTGCAAGTATTCGCAATGTATAGTGTAGGTTTATATGGTTGTAGATATGTTCTCAGGTATTGGTAGTATATATAGTATGTAATGTAGTATTGCACAGTTTTATGTCGTCCATAAGTAAGAATCATGCTGCACTGAACTGTTATCAGGTTGCCTAAAACAATTAATAAAGATATTAAACAACACAAATAGTTAATAAAAAGATTATAAAATACTCTGTCAACGAGCTTGTGACAATTGTGATGTTGACAAATTGATTGTGACTTTTAACCAGGATAAGTTAAGTTTCACGGTAAGTAATAATAAGATCAGGGAAACCGAATTACATACACTTTAGTACCCAAGAACGCAAGACAGGGAAAATGGCAACGTTAAAGCTATGGTGTTAATTACAATTTCTTTTTGTATATTAAAATGTTTACCAGTGCCTTCTTCATTTGGCAGATGAGTTCGAATTATGATCAGTCGACTGAACGTATCTGCTAATTCCTGTGTAGCAAGTCGACTTTGCTTGGTAAACTTAGATGTCTCGGTGATGGAAAGTGTCTCTCGACCCAGCACCTTTGCCTAAAAAAACATTACAGAACATTATCTGTTCACTATATAACATTGTACAAAAATAAGGAATTTTCAGCCAAAGAACTTTTATAATGATAAATGAACAATCAAATTTTACCTTATCAACCATGTCGTCAATATAATTTACAATGATGTTTCTTTGTTCTTCTATATCTATTAATTGGGTTTTTATTTTTTTCTTTGCCTCCATCATAAACTTTTTCTTTGACATAGCCATGATGATGCTTTAGAAAACTGTAAAAAAGAATAATTCAACATCTTAAGGTACTAGAAACAGTCCAGTCTGCCTGCCCAGAACAAAAGATAATTAATGTAAACATCAGATGTAAATTTGCATTAATAAAACATTAAAAATGTATTCAACACGGCAAGTAAAACTTGAGCTGGGCAGGTAAAATTTAAAATCAGCCTTCCCCAAGTTCTCATGAAATTGAATTCCATAAATTTGTCTATCCCAGTCCAGTAATCTTTATTTATCTTTTGAGTAGGACAATATTGGTACGAATAATATACAATTGTTATACTATGATCAGGTGGATCTGTTAAGTCCTTCGATGACATGGACATTTAGTGTCTTGGAGAAGCTTTAAATAAGAGACAATGAAGATGTTCTCCACACTATATGTCCTTTTTCCTCATCACCCGCTTTGTCGCTTGTCAAACAGCAGTATGGAACAGTACAATGCTTTTTCAATAGGGTATTTTCCTCATCACGCATTGGGGGGCAGGTGACAAAACTTGTAGCGCGTGGATTGAAATCATACCGATCCATGCGAAACGTGTTTTGTAGTCTATGACCATCCTGACCCCAAACTGGTAGTGTGGATTATTTAGATTTGATTTTGATGGTTATGTTTCCTGATCATACTTTCTGACACATGATGAGTACTTAATTCTTAAACCACAACAGTAGCTTATTTATGTATACAAGTACATAATAACCTTACGATATATGTATCATCTCGATAAAGAAGTGCCCAGTACTACAACACACTGCTCATTCAAGCTGTGCGACAAACACGCCGTGAGGAAAATGCAAAACGCAAGGTGAACCCATCGCCAACACTAGCGACAAACTCTCAATACATATTGTCTCTTCAGAATAAGCAGGCCAACAGTGTTCGATGGCTTCACCATGTCCGAGGAGAACAGCGTGGGCCCGGCAGCCCCCAGTTTGAAATAATCATGTAAGTATTCATTGAATAAACTTATATATTTCAAGTAAATAGTGTAGTTAGTGTCTGAATAGGGATCATCAGTCCCAACACAATATCCCCTGACCCCTTCCCTAGGGATCTTGTGACATATATGGTGAGCTTGCCAGGATTATAGTACAATTTTTGTTGGCGTTTTATTTATGGAAATTATTTACCGTCTTGAAAGTGAGGTGTAACACACGGCCTTTAATCGGTGATTTCATAATCAGTTTATCATTGATCACATACATGAATTGAAACTTGCTGGACATCTTATTGTAGCAGTGGCAAATGGAAGTTTGAGCCAATGCATAGTCTAGTACGTATTTTTTTCGCAACCAGAAGGCACGTGGGCTTCAGTTATGATGGCCATTGCACAGGGGTCGACAAGGATTTATAATGCGTTAGACATAACTGCCACTAAGTGTTTGTTAATCAGAGGGGGAAAGATACCTATTTTGAGATGTGAGAATGGCCATTGATTTTTTGAGAAATGAGAATTGAGTCCATTTCCTTTGAGAATTTTGAGAAATTGTGAAACTGTGAAATGAGAACTGTTAGAAAATTAATGAAAATGGCCCTAGATTTTTAGTGAGATTTGAGAATGGGGTAGGGTATATTTACCCCTCTTAATCAGGTAGCTCAGGTCAAAATCAGGAGGTCCAATATTTGATACACAGACAACAATTGCCACCCGCCAAAAACTGATAGCTGATTGGGCCACCTACAGGCAAAACTTGATAGCCCTGCTAGTTTTCAGATAGCCTTGGGCTAGGGCTACCACTTGTGTCAAACCCTGGTTATATCTAAAAAATTCCTTCAACAAAATGACAAAATGCAGCACTCCCTAGCTAGCCTAGAAAAATGTGGATGTTCAGAAACATTAACAACAGACACGATGTTGTTTTCATACAGACTCCTTGATTAAAAAGTGCTTTATACTACATTCAACAGTGAGCTAAATTTTGTTACGTAATTGTAGACACAGTACAGTAAAGGTCCAACGAGTAGTCGTCGGGAACGCCGTAAATCTCCCCTTCCCCGATCAGGCCATTTCCCCGATCAGGCAATTTTTGAAAAGTAGGCCAAAGTACTCAAATATCAAATCACGTGAGGAGAGTGACATAGTCATACAAAATGTCAAGTTTTGGTGATGATAGGTAATAGTCTTCCCAGGAGACAGATAAACACAAATTCGTAATAATTTGTTTTAAAAAAACACATCGTAATTTCATCAAAAGTAGGCCAAAGTACACCAAAATCTAATCAGCTCTGGAGAGTGGTACAACGAAGCTAGATATAAAGTTTGGTGACCATAGGTCAAATACTTCTCCCTGTAGAGTGGTAACAGGGTTTATTATGTATACCAAATGTCAAGTTTGGTGATGATAAGTCATAAACTGTTCACACAAGACAGATAAACACAATTACGTAATAATTTGTTTTTAAAAACACATCGTAACTTCATCAAAAGTAGGCCAAAGTACACCAAAATCTGATCAGCTCTAGAGAGTGGTACAACGAAGCTAAATATGAAGTTTGGTGACCATAGTTCAAATACTTCTCCCTGTAGAGTGTTAACAAGGTTTATTACGTAACGCTCGTAAGTTCAAAAGTAGGCCAAAGTACACCAATATCAAATCACGTGAGGAGAGTGATATAGACATACCAAATGTCAAGTTTGGTGATGATAAGTCATAAACTGTTCCCAGGAGACAGATAAACACAATTACGTAATAATTAAATCATCGTAACTTCATCAAAAGTAGGCCAAAGTACACCAAAATCTAATCAGCTCTGGAGAGTAGTACAACGAAGCTAAATATGAAGTTTGGTGACCATAGGTCAAATACTTTTCCCTGTAGAGTGGTAACAAGGTTTATTATGTAACGCTCGTAAGTTAAAAAGTAGGCCAAAGTACACCAATATCAAATCACGTGAGGAGAGTGATATAGACATACCAAATGTCAAGTTTGGTGATGATAAGTCATAAACTGTTCCCAGAAGACAGATAAACACAATTACGTAATAATATTTTTTTTAAAACACATCGTAACTTCATCAAAAGTAGGCCAAAGTACACCAAAATCTAATCAGGTCTGGAGAGTAGTACATCGAAGCTACATATGAAGTTTGGTGACCATAGGTCAAATACTTCTCCCTGTAGAGTGGTAACAAGGATTATTACGTAACGCTCGTAAGTTCGTCAAAAGTAGGCCAAAGTACAAACAAAATTTTTTGAGAGGTACTTTTTTCCTCAAACAAGACATATTCAATTTGCAAATCAATAGCTCAAGTAGTCTTCAAGTTATCAGCCTGTTTATTTCGGACGGACGGATGGACGGACGCACGGACAGAAGCAAAGCTAGAAATCTCCCTCCGGACTTCGTCCGGGGAGATTTAATTATCCGGCTTCTGAAAGTTCAGATATCAAGATTATATGGAGCTAATCTCCAGGTCACGTCTGTATAAACGGACTTGAACATGTCTCTTTTCCAATGGTGTTCAAAAAATTAACTTGCTTTTCACATCTATTGTATAGACGCAATCAGCGCTAGCCTCATCATTCAGTTTCTAGGGATAATCTAAGTTAATTTACAGGTTCTTTTGCGGATGATAGCAACTAACAAAAGTAAACATTTGCCATGTGTGCAAGGATTTCTTAACATGTGAGAGTTTTCTTATTTATTGGTTCAACACTTGCAAATCAATGTGGTAATGTTTGTGAATGTACTAACTACCATATCTATACCATTGTGTCTCTTTTCATTGTGTAAAAAAAATCCACTTGCTCTTCAAAGCTACCGAATCCAGGCAATAGTTAGCCATTCAAAATAGACTGACCCCATAAATAATAAACAGTCTCTAATGTGAAATATAACGCCCATGTGCGTGTTTATAACGAGTCTCTTTAGTATTTAACACGTGATATTATAGAGCCCATTCTCAAGGAAACCCCCGCATCACATGATCACACACCCGCGAGGGGAAAACATTGACACGTGACTGTATAAATGCACTGGAAAGTGGTCGTTTTTGAAGTGATATTTCTGTATTTAAAGTTGCTATATTTTGTTGGTTGTGAATTAAAATCCATTGCATATGACACTAGACACTTTTTACAGCAGAGGCTGCTAA
>CM032663.1:13847020-13857354 GCA_019095985.1 Streblospio benedicti
ATAAACTGTTTGTATTACAGAGAAAAATGCTGAGGACCTCTTGACTGTCCCTGAAGGATGGAAGGAACCAAAGTTCTCCAAAGATGACAACAAATTTGGAATGGTTGCAGAAAGTTCATTTGCAACACTTTTCCCAAAGTATAGAGAGAAGTATCTACAAGAATGTTGGCCTCTAGTCAAGAATGCCTTGTCTGAACACGTAAGACATAATAATAAACTGTATGGTAGCACACAGTAACCTTTTTGTATTTTTTGAGCTTTTGTGATTTTTTCTTACATAATTTTTACTATGAATGGGTTGATTATAATTTATCGCATTTTTTTGAATGTCTGTCCCAGCAAACACTTTATTTTAAGATTTCCAAGCTCTAAGTGTATTATTATTTCAGCACATCAAAGCAGAGCTGGATGTGGTGGAGGGCAGCATGAGTGTGACGACGACACGGAAGACATGGGACCCATACAGTATTGTACGCGCTCGTGATCTCATCAAACTGCTGTCACGCAGTGTACCATTTGAACAAGTATGTCAGTGTTATTCATATATTATTAGGAAAATATGATTGATACAACAGGGTTACAAAAGTCATGGAATTTTGAAGAAGAAAAAACATGTCAGGAAAGGTTGCTATGTGCGTTAGTATGTGGGACAAAAATCTGGGAAGAGGGATTTGTGCCGAATTTCACGACTATTGTGGCGTGATTTCTGAACAAGTACGTTTGGGTGCAATTCCTGGATAAATACCATTATCTTCTTTGAGCCTGACATCTGCAATTAATTTCTTAAAGATCAGGATGTCTACTGCACTATGATATCCCTTATTATTCTCCTTGTCACCAGGATTTATAATTTCTCATATTTGGACAAAAACAGAGATGGAATCTTCTGAATTCCTTAGTCCACATGTTTCAATAGTTTTCATGGTTAAATATTAAAGTGTGTGCATTTAGTTGTAGGAATGTGTTATAAATGCTTTGATTGGTGTCACGTTGTCCTTCTTTTAGGCTGTGAGAATCATGGAAGACGATGTGGCCAGTGACATTATAAAAATATCATCTATGGTGAGGAACAAAGAACGATTTGTGAAAAGGCGTCAGCGGTTAATTGGACCAAACGGGTCTACATTAAAAGCAATTGAGTTACTCACCAATTGCTATGTGCTGGTTCAAGGAAACACAGTCGCTGTTCTCGGTCCACACAGAGGCTTGAAAGATGTACGTCTTCATTCTATCATAATGTCCTCTTTTTTCCTATGTATTATAAAAATTTAACTGACACTTATAATCAACTAGCACATTATGAACCTGGATGTGTTTGAATTTTTGTAGACTAATTTTATTTAAGATTTAAATTTGCAAAGAAAATAATGCTAACAATTTATTTTATAGGCACGACGGATTATTGAAGACACTATGAATAATGTGCATCCAATATACAATATTAAGGTACATTCGGTTGATTTTTTTGTCTTTGTTTTTTGTCATATGGTGTTTGATTTTAAATTTAAATTTTAAAAAGGAACCTGTGAAGTTCGAAATCTATAAAAGGTTGTGTTTAAATTTGTGTTTTGGAATTATATTTTGGAAGACAAAACAGGGATTGTAAAATGATAATTGAATCATGAATATTAAGGTAAATATTAACCGCTAGCATTGGTTTATCAGATGAAGTCAAATAGGTAATTAACAGCTTATATAGGTATTAATTATTTTCCTCTTCTTTGTAGACACTAATGATTAAAAAGGAGCTGGCTAAAGACCCAGAATTAAAAAATGAGTCATGGGAAAGATTTCTACCAAAATTCAAATCCAAGAACATAAGTAAGCGAAAGCAGCCAGTGAAGAAGAAGGTATTTTAGCGAAGTCTTATATATATTTGAATAAACATTCAACGGCTTTCCACCTCAGCTAAAATTTTGATAGACAGTTAAAAATCCTATAATTCATTCTTGATTCACTCATTCTTACGTAATGCACCTCAGTGAACAAAATAACTGTCTTGAAGTATTAGTTGAAGTGTTTTTATGTCGAGGCTATTGCTATTTTATATCATTAGCTATCAACTGGGGTCAGGAATATATGTGTAAAAATTCACACATCCCCAACCCCAATCTCACCCCTTATATGGAAACAGCTATCCTGTGTAAATTGCTACAAAGTTACAAAAGTCATAATATTATTGAAATATTAAATATAGAAAACTACAATTTACTTTTGATTAATATTATGCTATTTTTCATAGCATGTAACCCACTCGGTATGTAATGTTTTTTCCTTGTCTCCGTAGACCAAGAAGCAGTACACTCCGTTCCCACCGCCCCAGCCCGAGTCCAAGATGGACAAAGAGCTGGCCACGGGCGAGTACTTCCTGCAGGAGAAGCAACGCAAGCACAAGAAACAGCAGGAGAAGCGGGTGAGCATTATCTTCTGTTAATATATTGTCTCGTAATAGGGCTAGGCTTATGGTGTACTTCATACAAAGTCCATAGTTCAACACTGGCAAATCCAGACGTACTTACAGGATCTCATGCGTTTCGTATGGACGATCAATAACAGATATGGCAAAAAAAAAGCAATGCAAAGTAAATGGGTCTCTGCCCTCAGTGGATCTGCCTATGATTTGCAATGGTGAGGTGAGCCATCATATCTGGTGGGGACACTATTCTATGTAAAAAAAACTTGTCATGTATTGGACACTATGTGCAGAAACCAACTGCTTATGCATAGGTTGATTTTATAAGTTCCAAGTGCATCTTTTTATATGGTGATGTAAAAGGTTCACTAATTTTATAAATTTTTATTCTATATTGTCTTGTGCAATGAGGTGTATTGAATTTTTCAATAATTGTAATATTTTGTGGAATGTTTTGCATTGACTTTATTTTCAGGAAAAACAAAAAGAAGTGCTTCAGAAGAAAGCTGAGAAGCGAGCGAAGTCATTCATTGCTCCCAGTGAGGACAAACCAAAGAAAGCAGATAATGTAAAGCAAACAGGTAGGATAATTATACAGTTCAGATATGAAGTAGAGTGTTGGATTATTCTCATTTCAAATTGTGGAAATTCGTTTTAATTAAAACAGTAAAAACTTCTAAAAGTCAGATCATTCTGGTGACAAAGTAAACATTATTTTATAATCTTTTAGATCAGTGAACACAGTCAACCTCAGCATTGCTGCAGGTTTAAATGAAATAAGAACCCATAAAACACATACCCCTTCTCCCCAAACAAAACACACCAAAAAACAACAACAATGTAAAATCGTTTATTTTCACATTTATTGCTCGCTTGTTTTGAATTCTTAAACTTATTTTGAATCACATATTAACTTATATTGTTAATTTTTCAGGGTCAACTATCGATGTTGAAGGTTTAAAGAAAAAGATAAAAAATGCACAGAAGAAAAAAATTGGACAGTTACAAATGGATAAAAAGGTTGTGGACAGTAAAAAGAAAGCAAAAGTGAATAAGTAAATGTGTCTGTGTTTGTAAATATTGTCATAAATATTCTATAATGTAAAACAGTTGTACATAAATCAAACTGATAAGATAAATTTGATAAAGTCTTTTGTCTTCAAAAGTGAGGATAAATATATGATTGGATATGTTCAAGGCTGTGTTACTGTACCACATTTTGTTCAATCCTACAGAAAATGTCTGAAACAGGAAATGTCATTTTCTGGAATGTATGTGTGACTGTTAGAATATGAGTTTATAGCAAGCTAGATATTGTATAGAATCTGGTATCTGTATGTTCAAAATGTGTATCAAATAAACTAATAGTAATAAATGATATAAATAAAAGTTATTTGTATCACAGCATTTATTTTCTGTATATAATGACTAGCTTGCAAAACCAATGTTCATGTCGATGCTTCATTGCCTTGTCAGTTTTAAGGAATTCCTTTTGGTATTACAAATGACAACTTCTCGCCGGTTTCTCCCCATTCAACTCTATATAACTGAAAGAAGAAAAGCTCTTGTGTAAAGAGACAATATACATGTACATATTTCTCATTTGAAAAAGACAAAATACTAGAATTTAGTTTTCGTGATATTTGATAGGATACATATTTAGTAGATATATTTACTCTACTGATGAAGGTTGAAAGGGAAAGCTACATACTGGCCATTTCCGTAAAATTGTTATTGCATCCATCCAACCCAAGTATCATGAGAAGTTTGAATAGCAAACTTGCTATTTTCACCTAGCAATTATTGAGTTTATAGTCAGGTCTGATTTCAGAGTCTTTTCAGTTGGCTAAATGTTTCATTTGTCCAGGAGAAAGACTGGAAATTTAAGTGCCAATAGCCCTATGTAGTACATACATTGTATCTAGGACAATTTATAAGCAAATGCATGTATTAAATGTTCTACAAGTGTAAGCAACGGGTGGAGCACAGTATTTAAGATTCTCCCCATTGATCACCTGGTAGATTGTGACCCAGGTGGTGAAGATGGCGACCCACACGACGGCACCCACCATCGACCAAATCACGTCTGCAGCAAACAAGGGCAGGCAAATGTCTCCATTGCACATATACTACTGTATACGATCATCCAAACGCCAAAGGCCGTTAACTTGAAATTTTCTCGAACTGGGGGGTGGGCTGTTACACGAGAGTTCAGTTACGAAATAATTCTTGAGGACATTCAAGAAAAAGATAGGGGAGGGCTGTTACACGAGGGTGGGCACTTGGATGGTTGTATAAGGTATGCTTTTCATGGTTAAGAAATACTTATAAATATTGATAAGAAGACTTCTTTCAAACACGACCGATTAAAAGAATAATCAATTGATAATTTTTGAAGAATAATTTATTGATAATTTTTTAACTTCACAATTTTCACACTCTTTATAACAATTGTAAGCTAAAGCACCAACTCTAAAACGCATCAATATTAACCCCATGTGACAATAAGACATGAAATACTAAGTAATCATGGGGCTGGCTCAAAAGAAAAATAATATTTTCATCGATGGTACTGTAAAACTAGAATATTTCGCGGCTATTAAACAATAAGACATGAAATACTAAGTAATCATGGGGCTGGCTCAAAGAAAAATAATATTTTCATCGATGGTACTGTAAAACTAGAATATTTCGCGGCTATTAAGCTATTAAATTTTGTGATTTTTGTCTAACAATTATTTTGTGACTATTTAATTTCGTGGTTTTGGGGCCTTCTGAGCCTACTAATCATTGGCTATTAATGTTTGCTGACTATTTAATTTTGCGTTTTTACACCACCTGCGAAATTCGCGAATTAAATCGTGCACAAACATTTCTAGTTTTACAGTATTGTGGATCCCTCGACAAACTTTGTGGTGGTCTCTTTATGAAGATTCTAGAATTGGAACGTTCATCTGGTAGCGTTGCAGCTCACAGCACCAAGTAGACTTTTGCTGCTGTTGTAATACTGATTTGGCAATGTGCATTCAATACTGGTAAGAATGTCGAAAATGGACCATAAATGGCCCGGTGAAAAGCACTTTGATTGGCAAAGTGCCCAAAATCGATTCACTTCGTTATGTCATAATACGTTGCTGTGTAAAGTTTCAACAAAATCTATTCATTGGACAACGTTCTAGCTTGTCTGGACACACACACACACACACACACACACACACACACACACACACACACACACACACACACACACACACACACACACACACACACACACACACACACACACACACACACACACACACACACACACACACACACACACACACACACACACACACACACACACACACACACACACACACACACAAACAAACACACACACAAAGACACACAGATAGAGACACAGACACGCACAATGCTTTGCTTCATTTGGTGAAGCGAAGCAATTAAAAAAGTGCATAGTTACACGACTTGATCCTGTGCTGCTGGGGAAAGCGTGGTTTGAGGAAGGCGTCGTTGAAGAACCACACGGCATTGACTCCCCATAGGAAGGGAAGCAGTGCGAAGCCTCCTGAAAGGGAGGGCAAGAAGTTAAAGTGGCTGACTGACTGGCTGCTCCAGCAAGTCACAATGATATGATATTCACCTCCCGGCCACACCCACCACACCCACACGTGCACACATGCATGGACCACAAAGTGAAGCGTTCAGAAAGGGGACATGCAGCTCTAGAATTGCTGTCTGAAATAGATGTTGTTCATCCCCAACAGGAAGAGGAGCAAGACCACACCACCTGCACGAGACGATATGAATTTAGGGTGCACGTCTCCCTATTCTGCCACTGTTACATAACCCCATGGTTGGATCAAATTCTGAAAGGTTCAGGCAGTGTTGAGGAAAGTTTAGTAGTAACGTACGTAATGTACACATCTATCGCCCTCCCTTCTATTCATTGGCTCAGTTAAATTTGCCCTTGGTGATTCGTTATTTATCTTTACTGGACGACCTACTCGAGGTACCTCTCTTCCCATAGAAAAGCTATTTCGGTGAGACCGATTCGAAAGAGACGTCCTCCCGTACCATAGGGGTCAGCCGTGGAGGTCGCAACGCTTCCCGAGGCGAGTCTTCATCAGAGGCGGCTGTCCTCTGAAGGTGACAGTTGCCCCCACCCCCTCCTGTAATATCTGAAACAATCTTATGCCCATGGACGTCCTACTCTACATTATTCATATCATGTGACATCTTCAGTATACAGTAACACAGCGCTGTTTGCTTTGTTTACCACAACAAACAACTCCCTCTCACCGTAGAAGTAGTTCTTGCACAGCTCCAGTTTATCCTCATTGCGCATGCGTCTCTTGTCCATGTTCTTCCAAAGATTTCTTGGTTGAATTTAAAAGTGACTTTACCCCACAGTTTGGTGATTATTTGTCACTTAAAATCCGTCACTGTCATTTAGCAGCCGACATCTTACAAAAGGAAGAATAAACAACGGTGATTATCACGGATACTGCAGGTGGCTGTCGTTATCAGTGGCGGTGTGATAATATAAAGACGCAGACGCCGCGAGTATTACAAGGTTATGTCTACTTATTTAGAATTTGAGTGGTCTTAATATGGAAGGGTGGTCTTTTCAATTAGCACAAGGTGATCTCCTTAAGGAGGTTTGGGGACTACAATGAAAGGTCTTATAATATAAAGGTATCGGTTGGCTGTTTATGGAGTTGCTTTCACGGTGGTCTATAAGTCTCGCGTATCAGTAATTTGGGTGCATTTTAGAAAAAGAAAAAGAATTAATAGTTAAATGAATAAAACAGTACGAACCCCCCCCCCCCATACACACACAAATATGGATAACAAATGCCATGGTCGAAAGGAAAAATGACCTGCCCGGGATATGATACGTTTTCCACTGCATGAATAAAACAACATCAGATCAATCATTTGTTCGTGTGGTGTTAGTGGAAAAGAGGCGGGTGACGGTCGGGACGGTTAGGAGAGCGGCACGTTCAGCATCAGGCAATCTGACCGGTTCAGGAGATGTTCCAATCAGCTGGTTCCAATTATAACGAACAACTTAGCAGGAAGGCTTACCTTTCCCACTAGATACACTGAATCGAGTATGGACCATGCCTCTTACTTTACATTGCCTGTTTTTGTATGAATATCAATAGAAAGTTTAAATAGATGTATTAAACACCGGATCATGTCAATTGTTATGTAAATACCTGGGAGTGGTTTGTCTCCAGAAAAATTAGCCAGAGATGTTGCTTGCTCTGCTGCGGCACACGCACATACTGGAGAAACTCTATTGATATCATTCTGTGGATCAGCCTCAAGTGGTCTCCATAGAGAGATGGTCTCATTATGGAGGTTTGTGTTGGCCTCGTTGTGAATACTTATAGGATAATAAAAAATGTCTTATTATGGAGGTGGCCTCAGTATAGAGGTGGTCTTAATTTGAGGTTCCATTGTCGACACATCAAAGACTGGTGATACTAGCCGAAGAACAGCGGCCGTCTGGTGGCGAAAAACATACTACGCACGGTTATCTATAACCACCTCACTATTGAACAACATTTATTCCTTGATAGTTCAGGTCTACAGCATCCACACTGTCTTGACAACCTACACCTTGTCCTGAGATCACTCACCACTTTTCTTCATAGTAGCCTACCATCCATTTTAACATCCATTTTAACAGTGCTGTTGTTGTTGTTTGTTGTTGTTGTTAAGTTGTTGTTGTTGTTTGTTGTTGTTGTTTGTCAATTATAGATATGTCTTAAATTTTCTGCAAATGAACCAGACATAACAGTAGGGGGTTTGGGCCTTTTAAGCATGCTTATATATACAGTTGGTTATTATTGTTATATTGTCATATGGACATGTTTTATGTCTAATTTAACAAATAATTTGATTTCATTTGATTTGAAATGCCCATAAATTGCTATCAACAGCATGTCAGCATGCATCTAGTCTAAATCAGCTCGCGGTGTTGTTGGTCTCAGAGTTCTAGGCTGTATTAATCTTTTTAGTTTTTAATTGCCCAAATTTTATTTTTCAGATTATTTGAATGTTTTTTAACCTCCTTCCCTCATTAGATTTGAAATATTTTCTGGTCTAAACAGAGAAAAAAATACAGTACCTTATCCCTGTTGCATAAAAATACAGCAATGTCAGCATTTGAAAAAAAAACGGTTTGGAACCCGCGGGTGCATTATGTATTAAAAACATTATATTTTCAGATGAATAACTTCTTACGTATTTAGGCATTGGTTTGAAACAAACGTATTTTTCAGCGATGTACTTTACTATCGATATATAGCAGTTTATTAAAGTTTTAACCTTTAATGCAGAAGTTCAAGTTTTATTATTGATTAAATAAATTATTCCTGATTTTAAATTATTTAATATTTTTCTATCCGATATCATTAAACAAACAAACATTCAGTGTATGAAAAATTTAGTTTTTGCATCGATTCACTAGCTGAAGTGAAAAACATTCATAAATGTCACTATCCCATCATGCATGTTTGTTTCTGGACAAGCTAGAGGGTATACTGATGAACCGATAATGTTCACAATTTCACAACTATGTGATATGGCACAACTTTCAATAAAAAACTTTACATTTTTTTTTTTTTTTTTACATTTGATACATGGTAAGAAAATATATATACAATAAAATGCATTATTGTCCATTTGCAGGTGTCCGCGGCGCTTGTGCTCCAAACCGCCAACCTGTTATACGGAATAGCGAGTTGGAAGAAGAGAACCTTCTCCGGATCAGGCTCGAGTAGTCTGAGAAAAAATGTAATACTGATTATATAGTAAACATCTACCAAATCAACGCTAAGTCTTAATTGCTTATTTGATCACAAAACATATGTAAATCTATTTATTGGGACATGTGCATATTTCAAAGCTGTTGTGCATGTTTTCACTTTTCATTGTAGATTATGAAATAACCTTTGTTTGTGATAAGCAATGCAGGTGTTCTTTTTAACAACGGTGCGCATCAAGGCAGTGCATATATAATGGGGAGGTGTATGGAAGTGATATAACTATATAAAGAGTTGTAAAAAAATATTCGCAAACTGTCTTGGTTGAAATTGCTTTTGAGAGTATTAGGAACAGTGACCTGAATTTGGAGACTTTTTAAGGTAATAAAATGATTGTTGGGAAGTGCGAAACACTCAGACCATAGATTCTTTCAGCAAGACTGATATGAATGAGGTCATGAACATCATTTTACCCCATTCGAAACTTTTTGACAACGTAATTGTTTAGCACGTTAGAACACCATTGAGATTTTGGAGCCACCTTCTTTAGGAGCACAAATTCCAAATATCTAGTGGAAGTGCAAGCCACTAACTTTCTCAACTATGAATTCTTCAACAAGACTGAAATGAATTGTCAATCATAGCACACAATGCCATGTAACCCACATTCACTTATACTTGACACAATTTCAGCAGATCTTGTGGGAAAAACAACATATGTCTGACACAGGGCTTTGACCGTTATAGGACCACAGTAGAGAAGAAAGATTATGGAGTTAAACAATTTACAACTGATTATCTCAAATATGAATCGTTGACGAAAAAACAATGCATTTGTTCGACACAGCTATTCAAAGTATGAGACAAGATAACATAGAATGTCACTACAGAAACAGACTTCAAATACTTGCTGTGCAATTAATTAGAAACAATAATGACCGTACAGGTTGCTATTTTGCTTCTCCTGCCCTGGCCTTGGGTATGGATGAAGATGTGCTTATTGGAATCAGTCATCACAGAATAAGATATAATTCAAATTAATGAAGAGCTGAGTGAAATGATAACTTGATGAAAGGAACAACGTTTGAATACAGCTAACGAAATTGATGGACAGAAACAACAAATTAGAGCGCTAATTT
>CM032663.1:13857454-13914825 GCA_019095985.1 Streblospio benedicti
GAATTAATAGTTAAATGAATAAACAGTACGACCCCCCCCCCCATACACACACAAATATGGATAACAAATGCCATGGTCGAAAGGAAAAATGACCTGCCGGGATATGATACGTTTTCCACTGCATGAATAAAACAACATCAGATCAATCATTTGTTCGTGTGGTGTTAGTGGAAAAGAGGCGGGTGACGGTCGGGACGGTTAGGAGAGCGGCACGTTCAGCATCAGGCAATCTGACCGGCTCAGGAGATGTTCCAATTATAACGAACATCTTAGCAGGAAGGCTTACCCTTCCCACTAGATACACTGAATCGAGTATGGACCATGCCTCTTACTTTACATTGCCGTTTTTGTATGAATATCAATAGAAAGTTTAAATAGATGTATTAAACACCGGATCATGTCAATTGTTATGTAAATATCTGGGAGTGGTTTGTCTCCAGAAAAATTACCCAGAGATGTTGCTTGCTCTGCTGCGATACACGCACATACTGGAGAAATTGATATCATTCTGTGGATCAGCCTCAAGTGGTCTCCATAGAGAGATGGTCTCATTATGGAGGTTTGTGTTGGCCTCGTTGTGAATACTTATAGGATAATAAAAAATTGTCTTATTATGGAGGTGGCCTCAGTATAGAGGTGGTCTTAATTTGAGGTTCCATTGTATTGGTATTTGCTGGACACACGGCTGTTTTTCAGTTCTTAAGTCTTGGGCCAGAAAAAAATGATTGTTTGGTTCCGGTAACATGATTTTGAAAAATAGGTTAGTACGGTAGGTAATTTTATTTTTCTTCTTCATATTTTTTACCGCAAAAAATAGATTAGGCAGGGGCCACTTCTTTTTTTACTCCACATAGAAAGCGAAAGTGACTGCACACACAACATGATGGTAAAATCAAACAAAAATGATGAATTACATATGATTTTTTTTTATTGGATCGCTAAAATAAGTAAATTATTTTATGTTTGAATCCATAGGTTCGAAGTTTTTATAAAAAAACTCAATAAAAAGATTAGGGTGGGGGGGTTGAAATGGGTTAGCTAGGGTTACCGGAACCACAGGATCATTTTTTCTAGGCCCTAGCTCCAACACTGAGTACAACTGGTTCATACGAACTCTGTACGGAGAACGGATGCCAGTTGGTGAGCTCTCATGGCTAACGTAATGGTAACGTACAAAATAACGTAATGGTAACGTATTAACTAGTATTGGTATTGGTGAATAATATCAATGATGGGGAATAGGGAGGTGGGGAGATGTGCATGGACTATGGGGATGATATCACCATATAATGAGTTGGAAAATGCATTTTTAGCAAACTGTCTAGTGTTGAAAAGCTCCTTTTGAGGGCAGGTTTACTAGCAGACTATCAGTACCGTTGAGGTTCCCACCTCGGTTTTGGAGCAAGCTTCCCTTAGGAGTAAATATGTCAAATAACTGTAATTTGAAGTGTATTCAATTAGCTTTCTCGACCATCGACCATCATTACTACAACTGCTATGAACTTGTCCAATCACCAAGCGCACACTGCCTATGTTAACGAGTAGCTGACACAATTTTCAGAGGTCTGCGGTAGGGAAAATGGCATAGCTAGGTATACTTCTTTGTAACTTCTAGGACTCTGTGACCGCTGGGGCCAGATTACAACAGGAATAATTATGGTTGAAAACTTCTCACAACTGATAATTTCAATTAGTTCTTTTATGAATCGTAGACAAAAATAACAGTGCAGTTCTACGTGGCTATCTCTGACAAAGTATTAGATAAGATAAGAGTAACATCAAGACAGTGTGTTCTATTAATTTGCTGCATAATTAGAAACAATATGTTGACGGTACAGCTTGTTGTTCTATTGCTTCTCCCTGCCCTGGCATTGGGTATGGACGAAGATGTCAGAGTTTTAATAGAATCTGTCATCCAACAGAATAAGGATATCATTCGAATTAATGAAGAATTGGGTGAAAGAAATGATGTGCTGGCTGAACGAAATGTTGGATTGGATACAGCCAACAGGGAGGTGATGGATAAAAACAACAAACTAGAAGATAGAAACAATGAATTGCTGCAGAAATGTTCTAAGCTGGAGGAAATTGTTGTTACAATGCAATCTGAAATAAAATCCATGAAAGAGGAAAATTGTGGCAACACCAATTTTCTCTCTTCCACTGCATTTACAGCGAGTAGGTTAGTTGCCTCTTCTTTTGCACCAGGAGAAACAATACTTTTTGAGCAAGTCATCACCAATGAAGGGAACAACTACAATGCGGGGACCGGCCTCTACATCTGTCCTGAAGAGGGACTCTATCTGTTCACATTCAACTCTTATGTTCAGTGGCAAACATATTCAGTGTTTGAACTCATTATGAACGACACTGTCCTGGTCGCTGCTTTTGGTGAAGCCCGCGGAAGTTACGGCGTAGGCACCAACACAGTGCTTGCACGATGCAGTGAAGGCAGCAAGGTAAGCCCTGGTTTACGTAACAAATAAATGAATAGGTTTGTCGTAATTTTACAGTGAAAACAATTGATTTCAATGTTAATGAAGACTATACACACAAGGTCTCATGGGTCTGTGGGCTATGAACCCAACTCAGAATATTCACCCAAACCGGGTGACCCAGTAAGGTTTTGAACGAATGACGTACAGCACGTTCAGATAACTACGTCACGCGTATGTTGCTAAACGTGGTCACTGCACCTGCAAAAACGCAATCATGGATAACTTTCTATCACATCCTCTTGCAATTATTTTTGTTTATCATATGCGACCATATAAGTAAGTAGCTTTATCTTGACACATCAAAGACTGGTGATACTAGCCGAAGAACAAAGGCCGCCTGGTGGCGAAAAAACATACTACGCACGGTTATTATCTATAACCACTCACTATTGAACAACATTATATTGCTTGGATAGTTCAGGTCTACAGCATCCACACTGTCTTGACACCCCCACACCTTGTCCTGAGATCACTCACCACTGTTCTTACATAGTAGCCTACTATCCATTTTAACAGTTTGTTTGTTTGTTGTTGTTGTTGTTGTTGTTGTTGTTGTTGTTGTTGTTGTTGTTGTTGTTGTTGTTGTTGTTTTTTGTGCGACATTGTCTTATAGGATATGTCTTAAATTTTCTGCAAATGAACCAGACATAACAGTAGGGGTTTGGGCCTTAAGCACATGCTTATATATACATATTATTGTTATATTGTCATATGGACATGTTTTATGTCTAATTTAACAAATAATTTGATTTCATTTGATTTGAAATGCCCATAAAATTGCCATCAACAGCATGTCAGCATGCATCCAGTCTAAATCAGCTCGCGGTGTTGTTGGTCTGTGAGTTCTAGGCTAGATATCTTTTAGTTCTTTAATCGCCCAAATTATATTTTTCAGATTATTTGAATGTTTTTTTAACCTCCTTCCCTCATTAGATTTGGAATATTTTTTGGTCTAAAACAGAGAAAAAATACAGTAGCCTTATCCCTGTTGCATAAAAATACAGCAATGTCAGCATTTGTGCAAAAACGGTCTTATTGCCTTCCTCACGTTTGGAACCCGCGGTGTGCATTATGTATTAAAACATTATATTTTCAAATGAATAACTTACTTACGTATTTATGCATTGTTATGAAACAACGTATTTTCCAGTGATGTACTTTTACTATTGATATAGCAGTTTATTAAAGTTTTAACTTTTAATGCAGAACCTCGAAGTTTTATTAATTGATTAAATAAATTATTCCTGATTTTAATTATTATTAAAAATTTTTCTTTCCGGGATATCATCACCAAACAAACAATCAGTGTATGAAAAAAGTTAGTTTTTGCGTCGCTTCACTAGCTGAAGTGAAAACATTCATAAATGTCACTATCCATCATGTATGTTTGTTTCTGGACAAGCTAGAGGGTATACTGATGAACCGATAATGTTCAAACTTTACACAACTATGTGATATGGCACGACTTTCAATAAAAATTTCTTCTTCTTCTTCTTTTTACAAACTTTTTTTTTCTTTTTTTTTTTTTTTACATTTTCTTCTTTTTTACATTTTAATTTGATAATGGTAAGAAAAATATATATACAATAAAATGCATTATTGTCCATTTGCAGGTGTCCGTGCGCTGTGCTCCAAACCGGCCAACCTGTTATACAGAAGAGCGCGAGTGGAAGAGCACCTTCTCCGGGATCAGGCTCGAGTAGTCTGAGAAAAATGTAATACTGATTATATAGTAAACGTCTACCAAATCAACGCTAAGTCTTGTGTGTTATTTGATCACAAATCATATGTAAATCTATTTATTGACATGTGCATATTTCAAAGCTGTTGTGCATGTTTTTCTACCATTGTAGGTTATGAAATAACCTTTGTTTGTGATAATACAGGTGTTCTTTTTAACAACGGTGTGCATCAAGGCAGTGCATATATAATGGGGGAGGGGTATGGAAGTGATATAACTATATAAAGAGTTGGAAAAAAATATTTTAGCAAACTGTCTTGGGTTGAAAATTGCTTTTTGAGAATGTTAGCAGTAGCCCACCATTGAGATTTTGGAGCCACCTTTCTTTAGGAGCACGAATTCCAAATATCTGTTAGTGGAAGTGCAAGCCACTAACTTTCTCAACCATAGATTCTTCCAACTAAGACTGAAATTAAATTGTGCAATCATTAGCACACACTGCCCATGTAACCCACATTCACTTATATTTGACACAATTTTCAGCAGTTTATGGGAAAAACAACATAGCTACGTCTAGGGCTCTGTGACCGTTATAGGACCACATTAAGAAGAAAGATTATGGGTTAAAACAATTTACAACTGATTATCTTAAATATGAATGGTTGACGAAACTAACAATGCATGTTGTTCTACACAGCTATCTCACAAAGTATGAGATAGGATAGCATAATAAGTGTCATACTGAAACAGATGGTTCAAATACTTTTGCTGTGCAATTAATTAGAAACAATATGTTGTCAATTTTTGTTAGAAAGTTTAAATCATGTCAATGCAAACTTGTTAATCAGTAAAACTGGGAAGTTTTGTCTCAGGAAAATTCAAATTAATACAGAGATGTTGAGAGAAATGATTGCTCTGCTGCGACACACGGTTAGATACAATTAAACACTGGAATTGATGGATCATCAACAAATTGGGATCAGCCTCAAGTGGTTTGCTCAGGGATTGGAGATGGTCTCATTATGGAGGTTTGTGGTGGCCTCGTTGTGAATACTTATAGGACAATAAAACTGTTTTATTATGGAGGTGGCCTCAGTGTAGAGGTTGTCTTAATTTGAGGTTCCACTGTATTGGTATTTGCGGCACACCCGGCTGTTTTCAGTTCTTACGTCTAGCTCCAACACTGAGTACAACTGGTTCATACGAACTCTGTATGGAGAACGGATACCAGTTGGTGAGCTATAATGGCTAACGTAAAGTATTAACTTGTATTGGTATTGGTGAATAATATCAATGAAGGGTAATAGGGAGGTGGGGAGATGTGCATGGACTATGGGGGTGATATCATCATATAGTGAGTTGGAAAATGCAGTTTTAGCAAACTGTCTAGTGTTGAAAAGCTCCTTTTGAGGGCAGGTTTACTAGCAGACTATCAGTACCGTTGAGGTACCCACCTCGGTTTTGGAGCAAGCTTCCCTTAAGGTTCTTGAGAACATCCATGTGGTGCCCTCTAGTGGCAAGCAATGGCAAGCAATAAAACTACTGCCACACAGTGCTGCCACCTGTTAGCTTATTGATCATAACAGTGACATAATGCTGCCACCTGGTGGCTAAACATTGCATAAGTAGTAAAATTGACACAATATCTTTTTATAATAAAATCTAGCCTGAAGATGTGTGTTAATGTCATTTTTTTTCCATTATTATAAATTATTATCTATCAGTGAGCAAATTTTTTGTGATGATTCACAAAACTTTTTACTAAAATGCATCTATGGACTACACTTGGATTGATGCTCTTTCTTAGTAATTTTATTCTATTGCACTTTATTTATGCATTTGATACCTAATTATAGTTTTATTATCTTACTAAAGTCACTGATTTAATGTTCAAATAACCATTACCAATATTTATTCTGGCATTATAACAATATATTATGTGTAAATCTAAAATCTAAGTGCATATACTTATTTACTGTAATATCACACGTTGGGATATTAGATACCTTCTTTTAAATAATTATATCTCAAAAACTAGCCTGAAGAGGTATCATTATTTTGCTATTTTTTGATAGTATATAGTTTTAAGCTTGAAGGAAAATTTGTTTTTACAGCAATTCACATGAAAGTTTTTTTAGAAATTTGGAGATTGAATGCGACAGATCCAGCCATTCCTTTCATAAACAAAAATATTGACACAAAAATATTGACCACAAATATTTTTTTTTCCATTAATAAAATCTCAGTGAGAAAGTTTTTGTGTGTTAATATTACATTTTTTTCTCCATCAATTATAATATGTCAAAATAACTGTAAGTGAGCAAAGTTTTCAACCATGATTCATTACTACAACTGCTATGAACTTGTCCAATCACCAAGCGCACACTGCCTACGTTAACGTGTAGCTGACACAATTTTCAGAGGTCTGCGGTAGGGAAAATGGCATAACTAGGTACTTCTTTGTAACTTCTAGGACTCTGTGACCGCTGGGACCAGATCACAACAGGAATAATCATGGTTGAAAACTTCTCACAACTGATAATCTCAATTAGTTTTTTTTTAATGAATCGTAGACAAAAATATCAGTGAATGGTGTTCTACATGGCTATCTCTGACAAAGTATCAGACAGTGTGTTCTATTAATTTGCTGCATAATTAGAAACAATATGTTGACGGTACAGCTTGTTGTTCTATTGCTTCTCCCTGCCCTGGCATTTGGTATGGACGAAGATGTCAGAGTTTTACTAGAATCTGTCATCCAACAGAATAAGGATATTATTCGAATTAATGAAGAATTGGGTGAAAGAAATGACGTGCTGACTGAACGAAATGTTGGATTGGATACAGCCAACAGGGAGCTGATGGATAAAAAACAACAAACTACAAGATAGAAACAATGAATCTATTCACATTCAACTCTTATGTTCAGTGGCAAACGTATTCAGTGTTTGAACTCATTATGAACGACACTGTCCTGATCGCTGCTTTTGGTGAAGCCCGCGGAAGTTAGGGCGTAGGCACCAACACAGTGCTTGCACGATGCAGTGAAGGCAACATGGTAAGCCCTGATTTACGTAACAAATAAATGAAAAGGTTTGTCGTAATTTTACAGTGAAAACAATTGATTTCAATGTTAATGAAGACTATACACACAAGGTCTGTGGGCTATGAACCCAACTCAGAATTCAGCCAAACCGGGTGACCCAGAAAGGTTTTGAACGAATGACGTACAGCACGTTCAGATAACTACGTCACGCGTATGTTGCTAAATGTGGTCACTGCACCTGCAAAAACTCAATCATGGATAACTTTCTATCACATCCTCATGCAATTATTTTTGTTTATCATATGCGACAATATAAGTAAGTAGCTTTATCTTGACACATCAAAGACTGGTGATACTAGCCGAAGAACAAAGGCCGCCTGGTGGCGAAAAAACATACTACGCACGGTTATTATCTATAACCACTTGCTTGGATAGTTCAGGTCTAGAGCATCCACACTGTCTTGACACCCCCACACTTTGTCCTGAGATCACTCACCACTGTTCTTACATAATAGCATACTATCCATTTTAACAGTTTGTTTGATTGTTGTTGTTGTTGTTTTTTGTGCGACATTGTCTTATAGGATATGTCTTAAATTTTCTGCAAATGAACCAGACACAACAGTAGGGGTTTGGGCCTTAAGCACATGCTTATATATACATATTATTGTTATATTGTCATATGGACATGTTTTATGTCTAATTTAACAAATAATTTGATTTCATTTGATTTGAAATGCCCATAAAATTGCCATCAACAGCATGTCAGCATGCATCTAGTCTAAATCAGCTCGCGGTGTTGTTGGTCTGTGAGTTCTAGACTAGATATCTTTTAGTTTTTCAATCGCCCACATTATATTTTTCAGATTATTTAAATGTTGTTTTTTTAACCTCCTTCCCTCATTAGATTTGGAATATTTTCTGGTCTGAAACAGAGAAAAAAATACAGTAGCCTTATCCCTGTTGCATAAAAATACAGCAATGTCAGCATTTGTGCAAAAACGGTCTTATTGCCTTCCTCACGTTTGGAACTCGCGGTGTGCATTATGTATTAAAACATTATATTTTCAAATGAATAACTTAGTTACGTATTTATGCATTGTTATGTAACAACGTATTTTCCAGTGATGTACTTTTATTATTGATACAGTAGTTTATTAAAGTTTTAACCTTTAATGCAGAACCTCAAAGTCTTATTAATTGATTAAATAAATTATTCCTGATTTTACATATTATTAATTATTTTTCTTTCCGAGATATCATCACCAAACAAACAATCAGTGTTTGAAAAAAAAGTTAGCTTTTGCGTATACTTCACTAGCTGAAGTGAAAACATTCATAAATGTCATATCCACTTTCACAAAATGTTTACAAAATTTTTTTTTTTTTCTAAGAGGGTATACTGATGAACTTCTTAATGTTCTTCTTCTTTTCTTCTTCTTCTTCTTCTTCTTCGACTTTCAATCTTCTTCTTCTACTTCTTCTTTTTCTTCTTCTTCTTTTTTTTTTTTTACATTTGATACATGGTAAGAAAAAATATATATACAATAAAATGCATTATTGTCCATTTGCAGGTGTCTGTGCGCTGTGCTCCAAACCGGCCAACCTGTTATACAGAAGAGCGCGAGTGGAAGAGCACCTTCTCTGGGATCAGGCTCGAGTAGTCTGAGAAAAATGTAATACTGATTATATAGTAAACGTCTACCAAATCAACGCTAAGTCTTGTGTCTTATTTGATCACAAAACATATGTAAATCTATTTATTGACATGTGCATATTTCAAAGCTGTTGTGCATGTTTTTCTACCATTGTAGGTTATGAAATAACCTTTGTTTGTGATAATACAGGTGTTCTTTTTAACAACGGTGTGCATCAAGGCAGTGCATATATAATGGGGGAGGGGTATGGAAGTGATATAACTATATAAAGAGTTGGAAAAAATATTTTAGCAAACTGTCTTGGGTTGAAAATTGCTTTTTGAGAGTATTAGCAGTAGCCTACCATTGAGATTTTGGAGCCACCTTTCTTTAGGAGCACGAATTCCAAATATCTGTTAGTGGAAAGTGCAAGCCACTAACTTTTTCAACCATAGATTCTTCCTACTAAGACTGAAATGAAATTGTCCAATCATTAGCACACACTGCCCATGTAACCCACATTCACTTATACTTCATAGCTACGTCTAGGGATCTGTGACCGTTATAGGACCACAGTAAAAAGAAAGATTATGGGTTAAAACTATTTACAACTGATTATCTCAAATATGAATCGTTGACAAAAACAACAATGCATGTTGTTCTACACAGCTATCTCTCACAAAGTATGAGATAAGATAACATAATAAGTGTCATACTGAAACAGATGGTTCAAATACTTTGCTGTGCAATTAATTAGAAACAATATGTTGACCGTACAGGTTGCTATTTTATTGCTTCTCCCTGCCCTGGCCTTGGGTATGGATGAAGATGTGAAAAAATTTATTGGAATCAGTCATCCAACAGAATAAAGATATAATTCAAATTAATGAAGAGTTGAGTGAGAGAAATGATAACTTGAGTGAAAGGAACAACGGTTTGGATACAACAAACAGAGAATTGATGGACAGAAACAACAAATTAGATGACAGAAACAATGAATTAGTAAAAACTAATACTATTTTGTCGGAGAAATGTGTTCAGTTAGAGGAATCGCTGGTTTCAATGCAAACTGAAATGAAATCCATGAAAGAGGAAAATGGTGCCAACTCCAACCGTCTACCTTTCACTGCATTCACAGCAAGTATAGTAGCCGCTAGTTCTTTTGCACCAGGAGAAACAATACTTTTTGAACACGTCATCACCAATGAAGGCAACAACTACAGTGCAGCAACCGGCCTCTATATCTGTCCTGTAGAAGGGCTCTATATGTTCACATTCAACTCCTACGCCAGTTGGAACACGTATTCAGCGTTAGAACTCATTATGAATGACACTGTCCTGATCACAGCTATTGGTGATGCCCGGGGAAGTCATGGTGGAGGCACGAACACAGTGCTTGCACGATGTAGTGAAGGCAGCAAGGTAAGTAATTACTCGGGGCGTTTTTACGTATCTGCTGAGGGGTTGGGGTTGGGGGTGGGGGACTGGGGGAGGGTTAAGGGGGTCAAGGGGTATGCCCTCCAGATAAGTTTGAAATTCATTATCACATGTCCTGAAGGGGATCCGCCATTGTAGCCCAGGAGAAAAGTTCAATGATTTTCATGACATAATCTATATAAATGTGGGTACATTTGTACATACATCTATCTTATTAAGTAAGGTAAATTTCATGCATGTTTATGTGGCACTGTTAACAATTCTTTGGGCGAGTTACAAACGGGTCGTCACTCCATTCATGTTTTAGGCCAGTCAGCTATCTATGAAAATGAAAACTCATTTGTTCATTTAGTTAACACGTGTTTATATATAAATGTATAGGTTTGTAGTACATGTACATTTACAGAGAAGACAATTGATTTCAATGTTATTGGCAATGTCGAAGTTTGGACTATCAATAAATCTTTTTTTGACTTTTTCTCCACATTGCATTATATTTCTTTGTATATACAATAAAAGTTGCATTATTATGCATTTGCAGGTGTCTCTGCGCTGTGGTCCAGCACACCTCACCTGCTACACAGACGGGGCCGACTGGAAGAGCAGCTTCTCAGGCGTCAGGCTCGAGTAGGCTGAGGAAATGTAATGCTGATTTTAGTAAACATTTACCGAATCATTACAAAGTTTTGTGTCTTACTTGATCAAAAATCTGTTGGACACAAATCACAAGTAAATCTATATATTGGTATGTGCATATTTTTAAGCCGTTGAGCATCTTTTTCTACCATTGCAGGTTATTAACCTTTGTTATATTAAAACACAGGTGCTCTTTTTAACAATGGTCATGTGCAGCAAGGCAGTGCATATATAAGAATTAGAACAAGAATATATTTGATAGAGAGTTGTACATGGGTGACATATCTATATAATGAGTTGGAAAATTATTTTTAGAAAACTGTCTAGGGTTGAAAATTGCCTTTTGAGAGTTTTTAGCAGTAGCCTACCATTGAGATTTTGAAGTGGAAGTGCAAGCCATCAACTTCCTAAACTATCGACTTTTCCTACTAAGACTGGTATGGAATTTTCCAATCATTTACACTGACCATGTAACCCACGTGTACTTATACGTGACACAATTTTCAGCGGTCTGGGGTGGGGGGAAACATAACTATTTCTAGGGCTCTGCGACCATTATGGGGCCAGAGTAAAATTAAAGATTGTGGATGAAAACTATTAGCAACTAATCATCTCATATATGAATGATAGAAAAAAAAACAACAAAAAAAACAATGCATGCTGTTCTACACAGCTATCTCTCACAAAGTATGAGATAAGATAACTGAATAAGTGTCACACGGAAACAGATGGTTCAGACACTTTGCTGCGCAATTAGAAACAATATGTTGACGGCACAGGTTACTATCCTATTGCTTTTCCCTGCCCTGGCCTTGGGTACGGGAGAAGACATTTACAAACTACTGGAATCTGTCATCCAGCAGAATAAACATATCATTCAAACGAATAAAGGACTTAGTGAGAGAAATGACTTATTGGATGAAAGGAACAACAAATTGAATGTAATGAATAATGAATTGGTGGAAAGATGTGTTAAGTTAGAGGAAACAGTTGATTCAATGCAATCTCAAATGAAAACAACGAAAAAAGAAATGCATTTAAGCACCAATCTCTTGCCTTTCACTGCGTTTACAGCAAGTATGGTAGCTGCCAACTCTTTTGAACCAGGAGAAACTATTCTATTTGAGCAAGTCATCACCAACGAAGGGAACAACTACAACGCGGCAACCGGTCTCTATATCTGTCCTGAAGAGGGACTCTATATGTTCACATTCAACTTTTTTGCTGATTGGCAGACGTATTCGGTATTAGAACTCATGATGAACGACACTGTGCTCGTCGGGGCGATTGCAGATGCCCGAGGAAGCCACGGTGGAGGCACCAACACCGTGCTTGCCCGATGCGGCGAAGGTAGCAAGGTAAGCCCTGATTGTGTGTATTCAAGAGGATATCCTATGTTATAATCATTTCAGTTGAAGCGAAAGCAATTCAACCACAGAAAGCCATTTTATTGAGTGAGTGAATGTTCAACCTTTTCTTCAATTTAAAACAAGACATTCAAAATCGATACAATGTTTACAAAATTAGTGACCATCACCCGCGTCCAATTTTTGCATTTCGTCAATAAAAGTGAGTATCCATTCTGGAAGGAAACAATCAAAGTTAGTTTGTCTCCTTTTCCTGAAATAGTTCAATACTGGAGTAGTTCAATACTGGATGCACTATGACATTCAAAATTCATACGAGGTTAATATTCGTACAGAAAGACAATCTTAACTTGTTTTTCAATAGTTTCAATACAACAACAACAACAACAACAACAACAACATTGAGTTTCAAATACAGTTTGACACCACCTTAAAACGGAGTTCCCAGACTAGTTTCATTGTTTACTTGATTAAGATAAGAGTATATATAATATCTTTTGTTGATAAAAATATATATATAATATGTACAAAAGAAATTATATGTACTGTAGACCTTTTCTTTGTGTACGCTTGGACCCACACCACAGGCCATCATCTCTTTTCGTTAGGGCTATTGAATAAGAAACCTCACTCGTCCGTTCCCTGTATTTGCAGGTGTCCGTGCGCTGTGCTCCAGCCCCACTACCCACCTGTCGGACTGACGCCCAAGCGTGGAAGAGCACCTTCTCTGGGGTCAGAATCGAGTAGGCCGTCCGAGAAAATGTAATGTACGTTGATTAATAACACCAACTGTATCAACACAAAGTCTGTTGTCTCATTGGATCATTTTATCATTACATATATTATCAGCAGTTAAGACGTCCACAACACATAATAATCATGTGATTACACTTAAAATTAATTATTGGTGCGTGCATAATTTTTGTTGTCGAGCATCTTCTACCATCGTGAGTTATAAAATAATTGTCGTTATAGGAGCTCCTCCTAACAGCAGAGTGCAGTCTGCGTGTGCAACAAGGCGTTGCATATATATCATGGGGAAGATTGCGAGTGATCATGAATTGGGACTTCATATGATTTGTAATATTAGAGCCTGCTATTAGGTGTATACATGGCTGTTGGCATTATCATCCGTGTTTCCTTTCTTCTTAAAATGAAACGAAAATCTATTTAGCTAAAAAGCAACGTTCCTAGTAACATCCTTGTGCGCAAATCGCGTGATGAGAGGATTTCTGTGATTGTGACGAGCAGTTCAAAGTCATAAAACAATAACGTATATAGTGACTTCAAATGAGTGATAATGGAGGCGTATTGTGCCACTGGAGTATATACATGATATAGCAGTGTGAGTACAAAGTTAGCAGGAGAATGTCAATTGCGTAAAATGCTCTGGTTTAAGAGTCAACATGCACGCTAGGCATGGCCAGATTACTTTAAATTTAATATGCCGGGTCATTGGAATACCATGTCACATTATATGTACGTACTTCCTCCACTTCTTGGGATTCTTTTGCTGTTAAAGAACACAGTGCTCTACACTCATAGTGCCAGTTTTGTATTTGGTATGTATATTCTGATGTGCAACCTATTAATATGAATTAAATATGAGTTTGCTCAACACCAACCACCCACAAGGAACTAGAACTCTGACCCACAACCTTCTGGTTTCGAGTGGAACTGGCTATGCACCCAACCCTTTAAAAAATACCCTGAAAAGTTTGTACTGTAAAACCTCATCACACAGGAATACCTCACTAATAGGGACATCTCGCAAAGTAGGACATATTTTATTCTCTTATTCACTAGATGTTGTCACTAAGTATGTGTCAATATTGAGGACACCTCAAACATATATAAGTGAACTGCTGTCCCTGCTTCGAATTTTGCGCGGGTATTTTTGATTTTGTGGATCAATTTTCAAACATTTACATTCATATAAAATTGTATATATATGGTATGGCAGAATGAAGAAAAAAATATTCTTTCTACCACAATGCCTTCAAGCAACGTTTATTGTTTAACAGACGTAAGAGAGGATGAATTTTAGTGGACCAAAACAATGCATGTTATTACCTGCTATGCGTGTACTAAAGTAGAAAAAAATACATATTATTTCTATACAAAAAATTCAATTTAGCATTGATTTTTTCAACATTAAGCTAGCCATAGACAAACCACTAAAATCCTGATCAAAAGTAACACCTAAATATTTTATACTGTTTTTGACTCAATTTCTTTGTTATTGCACATTATATTCAATCTATTGCATTTACTCAATTTCTTATTAGTAGCAAACAAAATACTTTCCATTTTCCCAAATGTAAAGATAGTTTATTTTTCTTCCAACCAGTAGCTAAGTGATTTTAAATTTTCTGCTAATGTTATTTCAATCTGCCTTGGGTCCGTCCCACTGACAACTAAAACAGAGTCATCAGCATACAGAAAAAAGATCACATGTGACTGCCTGAATCATGTGATTTGCATACAGTGTAAACAAAAGTGGACTCAATATTTATACTTGTAGAACGTCACACGTGACTCTCCTGTATGCTAAGACCCTGCCATTTGACACTAACAGATTGCTGCCTGTTTGACAAACTAAACTGAAACCATGAAACTACTGTGCTTTCCATACCAATGGATTTTAATCTAGTGGTCAAAATGTGATGGTTTTACTGTATCAAATGCCCTTTGAAGATCAAATGAGAACTACAACAGTATAGAGGCCAGCATCCATATTCAGTCGACCCTGTCAGAGAGACTAGTCAATGCAGTGTCAGTAGAGAAACTTGACGAAATCCATATTGAAACTCATATAATCGATTATTAGGATTTAAATAAGCAACCAATTGTCTATGTACAATTTTTTCAACTATTGTTAGAAATCACAGGTAATATTGATACAAGTCTATAGTTGCCTTCAAAGTTTGAGTCACCTTTTTAAACAACGGATTACCTTGGCTGTTTTCAGTATATAGCAATGAAAATTATCGTTTTACTATTACTGGTACTGAAATGATCACAACATGGTGTTACATTATAATATGAAGTATAACTCCTAACTCCCAACTCTGCTTTACCACACCCATGTTGAAGAGATTTCATCAACACCGACTGACAGTTGAAACACCGTGAATATACTGGCAACGGCCATGGCATTGATAGGCGCACCTAGATGTAGACGTGACTTGGGTGACTATTATACCGACTGTAAACAGCACTCTCTCCAACAACATGCCATTGGTCCCACATCCCAGAACGAGGCTACTTACCACAGCTGGTGCCGCCGACCTGCGTCTCCTTCTAACGGGGCCTTTGTTCTATGTGTTAATGTGATGGTCATCTATTAATTAGGATCATTAGACTCCACAGTGTGTAACAATCACAGAGACGAGACATGATCGTTAACACCATTATTTGGAATGGCAAAGCTAATGGTTTCAGTGTGAGGATCCCCGAGTGGTTAGTGAGCCTACTTTTAACTGCTTGATGATGAAAGTCATGAAAAGGGGTTTATTCGGGAAAGTTTAGCAATCTTTAATAAGTTCTTGTTTTATTGTGGCTAAAAATGTTTGTAGTAAACAGGCGGGACTTAAAACTGGTTGTGCAAAGACTAAAAGGTTCCAAAGCTAGAGTTCCAGTAGCGGTAGGTCCCAGACAACCACGACGTTCCCCCTGACCTGATGTGAGCAGGAGCACGCCTGCCCCGGCCGACCCCGACAGCGCCCCCACTCGCCGGGCGGCGGCAGTCTCTAATTAGTCGTCTGTTCTCGCCTTGTGCCCGCCCGCTACAGGGTTAAACGCCTAAATAAGGCGCACAAAGGGGACGCTTAACCCGATGAGCGCTTAGGGATGCGATTTATAGAAAGGGACGCGTAGTCGCAATTAGACTCAACGAAATGCACTTGATTACCACAATATGATGACGTGTTCGCCACAATTCGCCTATTGTCGGGAGGGTGGGTAATCCGCTAGCAGGCCGTGATCATATTCCCTCCGACTGGGGTATTTTTAGGAGGACTGTCGTAGCGAGAAGTAAGTGAATTCCGAGAACTCATCTGCAGCCTCTCTACATATCCGTGTATATCAGACGGTGGTCAGGTAAAAATCGTTTGTTCAGTAGGCGATTGCGTGGGTTGTCGAGTTCGCTGGTTTCTTGACGTTAACGGGTATCGATTACAGACCAATTAGGAGATTTAGGAACTGTTACGATCCATTGAATGTCGTGTGGGAGGTTTGAAATCTTCATTTGGGTTAACTTGTGATTACGTGGTTTTGGCATTTGACGTATGAACAGACCCCGTGTGGCTGGTCTTGAGAACGCTGGTCTCTGGAGTGAGTCGAATGATTAGAACAGCACGCCCAGACCACCAGCTTTACGTATTCTAACTGTAATCACTATTCTTCAGGGTATCTCTTCAATCTGTTTCGTGGAAAGGAAATAAAACTCTACCCACTAATCTTTATGAGCAACATAGAAACAATTACTGCCTCTTTATGTGTCTGTTTTTGATTTCCAAACCACGGTTCTCATTACACAGGCGTGATTTTACGCCGCTTACGTGACACTGTAACTGTTTTAGTGGTTACAAAGTAACAGTATCATTGACATTCATTAACATAAACAGGACTTCATAAATTTTCTGCTCGCAAATTATGCGTGTGACTTGGATGCGGGGGAATATGGCATATATTTGTAAGTGCACCAATAAAGACAATACTATTCTAAATCTATTGAATAAATGCTTGAATTTATATAGTTGACTTTTCTGCTCTGCAAACATTTTATCCAATACAGCAGATCCATATGGGCATGTTCATGTTCCTTCTCAACCCCCTGGGGAGCATGTGGGGTTCTCGTTTAGAGCCATGTATATATTTCTCATCTCTTGGGCATTAGAATATGAATGTCATCAGACGAGAACCGTGTAATATATCAGTAACAAAAAGCAAAGAAAAAACACCAATAAAACAACACCAAAAAAAAAGCAAAAACAAACTTTGGGTGACAAAATTTTCTCCATATAATATCAACATCTAATTTTGGTAGTCTGGGTGACACTCGGCAACGAGGCAATTAAAAATGTGTTACCAAGTTAGGACCCTCGAGCACTATTAAATTGAGTTTCTGTGATACAATTCAACAACATACACAACTAGGGCCTATATATATTTAGCTTCTCGATTACACGACAAAGGTGCTTAAACTATTTCTTGCTGTGGTTCTACCACCCACATATCATCAGTGCACGGTATTAAAACTAATGCAGACATTATGGGGTGGGTGAGTTATTCTTAGTACTTGCATCATATGTTTGCAAGCATTCTTTGGTTGTCTTCCCGACACTTGTACAAAGCCTCCTTCTCCTTATGCCGCCTGCTATTGAATGTTGAAGCACCTATAATTCGATCGTGGGTTGCTTCGCAGGCGAGTGAATGCGGTAGGTGATTAGGCTCAAGACGCGCCCACATGTGGCCATATAAAGAGAACGGAGGAGCGCGTCTCGATCAAACTCGTGGCGGGAAAGTTTAGCGGCAAGCGCTTCAGGCGACAGTTTTGGAACACTTACGTTTTGGAATTAAATTAAAGCAACATATATACCTTGATATTAACATAATCAATGCTAACGTTTGGAATAAAATACATTGCGTAACTGATGTGTGCTTTTAAAAAGACAGTGGAACAACTTACTTTGTATTTTCCGCGCGAACAAAGCTAGCTCACGGTTTGCGCAACCAAGAAGATTTCTTTAAGCTTAATAAAGGACACCCTTATTTCAGGTAAGCCTAGTTTCATTATTTTAAGAAACATTTGAAAATTCTTTTTTGAATAATCATCTACTAAATATCGGCGATACGCCTACATTATTGCAGCTTCCATGTCATTTTAAGTGGGGAAAAAATCCTCACTTTACCAAATATTAGAAATTCAATTAAAGCCAATTTTCTGTTTTTATTGATACACGTTAGGCTGGAAAAATGCTGAAGCATGTTCACTTTACATTCTAAAGCGTTGTGTGAGACTTAAATTATTCATACCCCCTTTGCGTTCGAGTCTTTATGTAGCTATTATCACGAACTGCAGCAATACAAGTTATTAGAAAATTCATAGATAGGCGTAAAGTGACTTTTTCAGTAGTATGCATGTGTTTATTTATGTTTGCTCTTGTGTTTGTATATAGAACACTGTTTTGTAAAAGCAGTTACAGCGTACGTCTTAACTATTAGATCATAGATTTGTTAAGATAACGTATCGTTATCACGTTTGAACTAGCATATAAATAAAGTTCAGAAGTTCTATGCACATTTAAGCAGCAATTCGCTCATCGATTTAATGCAGTCATTTGTCATTTCAAGCGCAAAAGAGAGCTTCAAAGTTAACAACCCAGACGATGGTCAGAATGTTGTGTGTTTGAGTTGCACTCGGTTAATGTGGTAGATGTTGAGCAAACTAGTTATAACAGACTGAAAACTGCGCGGTGACACATTCGACTTAAATGTAAACATAGATGCAACCGAGAAAAACTGCTAGACGCCAGAAATGAGTTCGCTCAACAACAATAACACTCCCCAACGATTCGACGTGTACGTGCATGGCAAGCACTTATACATGCATGAAGTGGTTTCTGCAGTAGAATGCAGACTAGGTGATCTAAAACTTATTGACGAAATCTTATGGCGTCACGATGTTGGTTTTACAACGTAGGCCATAGAACCTCTCTGATAAGACCATCTCGTAGCTGGCCTGATGTGACCTCAATAGAGAAGTAGTCTGTTTATGCAGGTTCACGATGGTCTCGTCTTAAAAGGTCTGGACACTGAAAAAACGGTCTACTTATAGAGGTGCTCTTATCATCCAGGGGTTCTTAATCGGAGAGGTATATTGTATATATGTGTGAAATACCACAAATTATTAGAAAATGCATAGATAGGCGGTCAATGACTTATTTTCAGTAGTACTGTATAGGGGCTACTACTAGTGCCAAATTTGTACGCTTTAGATTTCATGTTCACTGTCTAAGAAAGCACTCATCTTTTAAGAGTTTACAGTACATTTTACAATGCAAAAAGGTCTTACACTCATGCCCATCCCTCCAGCCGCCGCAGCCATGTCGTCGTGCCCGCGCCTGCTGCTGGCCGCCGCCGCCTTCGTCATGCTCCTCGCGCTCGTCTTCTCCGGCGCAGACGCCGTAAGTACCGCCCCCCCCCCACCTCACCCCCACCCCTGCGGCTTCACGGAGTCAGACCCGTTCATAGGCAGATCTAGGGGGCGGGGGTGCAGGCCCCCCTTTCCCACCAAAATACTTCATTTTCACAGGGTTTTTCATGAAATCCCGTAAGTGCGCCCCCTATTTTCCCTTTAAAGTGCGCCCCCCTCTCTTTAAAAAAAACTGGATCTGCCACTGCCGTCTCTACCATGGTGCATTGCGTCACTAACGGGGCGTGTATAAGGAAGATGGATGCGGGGGTAAAAGGTCGAAAAATAGGCCGTGGTATTTCAAGGAAGTAGGATGTGGGGGGAAAACCTTAGAATTTGTGGGATGTGTGGAAAAGGATAAAAATAGGGATGTAGGAATTAAGGCAAAAATAAATAGGGGTGTGAGTTTTCCTGGCCCCTTATAAACTCCACCACGAGTAGTTTTTTTTGCCAACTGTTTGTCATTGTGTGCTCCTGTAAAGCCACGAAATCTTCAAGTTCAACCCGTCGTGAAATTGAATATGATAGTGACGCCAATCGGTCCAATGAGGTCCGTACGTGAAAGGGAGCAGTGCACCACCTGATATACTGACGGGTATGCCATGTCACATAGATGAACATAATAACAAAACAAACATGTTAAAGTAAAACTACCGGTACATTTTGTAAAGCCGACCGTACGGTGTTGCGCTTACGACTACGATCCTAGACACGACAGAGCTCGGGGATAGGGATTTCAACATGGCGAATACAGCCTACTTATAGTTGTTCAGTCTTGGATCCTATCAGTAGTCCAACATAATCAGACTGCTTACGATTCCCTAACCGATCTTAGTTCTTAGTTGCTGAGTCTTCAGTAACAGCAAATGTAGTCTAGTAAAAAAAAAAAAAAAAAAAAAAAAAAAAGAAGAAAAAAGTGTCTGTCCAAAATATGTTCAAGAATTCAATGCATTCACTCTACATTACAAGCCTCCAGTGCCAAATGCGTGTTTTAGAAGCATTGTATAATAAAGCATCATTGCTGATACAGCTGAATATTTGGAAAAAAAAGGTTATGCCAAAACAATAGTTGTCATACAGATTTATGCACGACACACCAGAGGGGTATTCAATGATTTATGTACAGTATAGCTTTTTGTTGTTAAACTGTATCAAATGAAAGAAAATAGGCATAGTTTTTACACTGTTGCCAGCTGTAAATAGTCCGTGCACGTAGTTTCCGCGGTGTAGATTCTTCCGCCCAAGAACCGCGTCAGAGTTTAATTCTCTGTCTCTAGACCACGATCATCGTCGGTTTCACGGCTTTACAAGTTCACTTATGGGCTAAATGGTCAATGTACTCCGTATGTAGCTGGGATATATGACGATGGGTCATGATAAGGCCTGTATTCCTCATAGGCAGATTTTTTTGGAAGCGCATTCAAGGAAAAGTGGGGGGGCGCACTTAGGATTTTTACGAAAATGAAAAAAAAGGGGGGGGGCTCCTAGTAAACAACAACAAGATGCTCTACTGCTATGCGTAAGACCTGTGAAGGGGGTGGGGTTGGGTATAAAGAAGTGACAGGTGGGAAAAAAATGCTAAAAAAGAGGCTGTGGGAAACGAGCCAAAAAGAGGAAGATTAGATTTCCAGAAGTGGGATGTGGAGGAAAGCCAAAAAGATGCAAGTGGACTTTCAAAAAAGTAAAACAGTCTGAACAAGTGAGATGTGGGATTTGGACTTTGTTAAACCCTTACAATCTCCACCCCACTGTCCTAGGGCCCTTAGAAGGAGCACACATAAAGTTTCGAAGGACATTATCATTTAATTAGGTTTTCAAACTCTAGGCAAGTACAAGAAAGAAAGAAAAAAAAAAAGCAGACAAAACACCCGCTTCCATAATCAGTGATCAGTAATAAACTTACACCCCTGAATTCGAAACTGATGCTTACATCTCAGAGTAACCAGTGTGGGCAGGTCGCAAAAATCTATAGGGTTGGAAAGTTAGTTGTTTCCTCGTATGACACGACCCTCCCCAACGCACCCCCCTTCGCCAGAATTTTCTTACCTCATGTCTGAGGATTATGATTTACTATTTTTTTCTAAAGGGGTATACTATTTTGTAAATTCAGTTTAGATTTTATATATAGAGATATTGGATGCTGACCTAAATACATATTACATACTCATACCATGATAAACTTTTATTCCTGCCCTTTTCAGCCGTACCGATGATTGTTACTTTTTGCCTTTAACATTCCTTAGTACATTTTCCTGTGTTCATTTTGAACTTTCTTCATTTCCAGTCACTAGGAAATCTCAGAGGTACGTAAAACACTAGCTCTTCTACCGTAGAATCCATTTATTTTAAGTTGTTAATTTATAAATATTAGTAGGAGTATTATATTGTGAACATTTTTTTCTTCTTCAAATTATAAGTTTTGAAATAAGCTAGCTATTTTTCACATTTACTCTGTAGACCATATTATTTGTTTTAGAATTAGTATACAATTAGCTGAATATAGACCTTTAGAATATTGTTACATATAATTTATATAGAGCTGAGTTAAGACATGCTTATGCCGTAGACAGATTTGATTAGATATTATCATGGCATATTAAAACTAGTGTCCATCTAACCAGGCTTAATCACTCTTCCCTAACCTTTTGTTGTTGCTTAACAGTAACAAAAACAAACAAAAACAAAAGACAAAACACACACAAAAACACACACACACACACAAAACACACACACACACACACACACACACACACACACACACACACACACACACACACACACACACACACACACACACACACACACACACACACAAAACACAAACAACAAACACACAACACACACACACACACAACACACACACAAACACACACACACACACACACACACACACACACACACACACACACACACACACACACACACACACACACACACACACACACACACACACACACACACACACACACACACACACACACACACACACACACACGCGCGCGCGCGCGCGCGCGCATGCGCGCGCGCGATAGATTATCTGTGTCTTTGATCGAACTACAAACGACACAGTGACGACTGACGTCAGTGATGAAGAGGTTATCATGATTGCTAGAGCACATACGGAACTCACTAGAGATTATCCAGTGTTCTGTGACCGGTGCTTTCCACTTTAATGCACAAATCACAAGCATTTGGCTGAAGGTGCCCGGTGGCCACGGCTGAACCCATTTACAACAGCTGATTTACAAATGTGCAGGAGCTTACAGGTCTACCTTATGATAGCATTTAGGATTAAAACATCAGTCACATTCAACAATGTGTGTGTTTTAACACAACTGGGTATATGTCAAGGACGGCATACACAACTGACACGAGTAGGCCTATAACTACATTTGTACAAGGACAAATCTACTCGTGACATGGGCTTCAATTATATGAATTGTTCAGAGTGTTTTCTTTTCAAACAGAAGAAATTAACCCTGGTTAGATGACGGTTTCTTAGTGCTTTTATTCATGATATTATGTTTGAATATTAGGAGTTTAATAGTCACTTTATTATTTTTGTAAAGAGTAGCAAAAAGGGATTAGTCTTTTACATGCTTTACCCTATTATATTCATTTTTGGCTTTCTAGATACTCATAGCACCCATGGATGTGGCATACGATAGACGAGAGTAAAATACACATATAATAATATGCACCTATACTGCACATTTTTGACGGAAGAGAAATGCATATATGATTAAAATTTGTATAATCTGTAAAGCTTGAGAAGATACTAGAAAATTGTGACAAGTAGAAAATGCGGCTTTCTTTGATGGTTCTGCTCATGATTTTCAGCTCGTAAAGATTGCGGGATGCAAAATCATTTGAGGATTAAAACCCTCACACATTTAAGAATTTTCAACTCGCACTCACACCCGCAGTAAAAGTGGCCCCGCACAGGGCTCTGATTATACAGTGACCCAAAATCATGGTTTGATTATGAGGTGGGGCGGCCATTTTTGTAGCCATCTTGAAATTGCCATGATATTATGCATACCCATTATGCATACCCAAAGATTCTGCTCTTCACAAGCTTTTTCTATTGAGCAAACAAGGAATAAAGTCCTCATAAGAAGTTGTTCATCTTGAGTGGACACTTTTAGTCACCTCTGATTTTATGCCACATTACATGAGGGACAATATCGGTAGATATTTGGTTCGTGAACTTATTCCCTGAGTTAGCGCCTGGAGGCGGGCACCTGCTGCAGTACCCGTTGTAACGCTTTATTCCCCAAACTGTCGACTGCTTCTTTTAGAAACCAGACACACGAAAAGCCGGCCGTCAGTCAGCTCGTGGTACTATAGTAAGTATTTGATTTATACTGCAGTAAGTATTTTTTCCCCAATAAAGTAATAGTTTAAAAAGTACATGTTTTAGAAAACTAATTAAAATATTAAATTTAAATTGAAAAATAAAATTGTTGTGAGAAAAGCAAATATAATCAGTTAAAGGGGTGGCATAAAGTGTAACCATAATGCATATGAATTTGAGTAAAGGGAAGAGGGTATTTTCGTTCTGATGTAGCATAAAAATTGAGTTGTACATGTCAACCAAATTGTGCTCCTGCCCACCACCACCCTAAATCCTAAACAGCAAGGGAAAAAATGTTTATGTATTTGTTCAAGTATTTCTTGCTTGCAACCTGTGCAACTTGGCGCAGTTGTAAGAAGAATAGGATAAAGAGAGAACATAACAGGTGTAATTCAGATCGTACAATGATAAACTGATAAACACCCGTGACTCATATACTTGCAAAGTACAATGTACAACGTAATGGAATTCGACACGAAAAGCAGTCAAATTAGAATGCACATGAAAGTAGAAAGTGAACAATGAGAAAAAAAAATCGACGTAGATTTAGAATGTTAACTGTTTTCTTTGAAAAAGAAATGGCCTCAATGCAAATTAGGCAATAATTATAAGGCGTGCTAATAAAGGCATCTTTATCCTCGGTGAGCAAAGATGATGTGATTAACACTCTCCTTTATTGGGGAGCAGGGGACCTTAAACAGCCGACAGTCCGAGCCGTGAACCACGGGACAGGGACAATGGCGTTATACGTGCACGGCGGGGATTAGGCAATACATTTAGTGAGGAGCATAAGGTTACTGTAGAAAGAATGAGCTAAGGCATGGCGTAGAACTAATTGAAAATGCAATGCGTGTACGTGCGTATATGGTCTGTATATCCTACAAACATACACGCGAAAAAAAAAGAAGGAAAGAAAGTGGTTTTGAACTGACGCACCCTGCAGCTTTGTCGGGGTTTAATAATTAAAAACCTGTCATACTATGAGCAAACTTATTTTCTAGTGAATTTGATTTTTTTTAATTCTCAACAACTCACGAAAGGACTTAAAATCGTACACTGTAGTCTATTTCCATTATTATCCGTGCTGAAGAGGGGAAAATTGTTCAAACGGTTCAACTTGGGTCCATATATACGTGGACCCATGAAATTGGCCAAACCGCATTTATTGAGTAATTTCAGAAGCAATGATTTGTCCTCATTAGCTCAGTGATGGAGAAACTGCGTTAGTCTCCAATCACAGGACGATATTTTTAATGATCATCCGCCCACGCTTCAGGAGGGCTCTACATGGGGTAAAAGTTATACGCCCACGCGGCAGTATTTGTGAAACTTTGGCATCCTTTAACAACGAATAAGATATGAGCACATTTTCTTCCTTCTTTTTCTATGTGGTGATCACCATAAAAATGATTAGTGAGCTGTTAGTTAGAATAACGCAATGGATACATGACACTTCGTTAGGACCCATGTAGGGACACACAATACTTGGCTGATTTGTGAAGCCGTTCAACTGGAAATTATGTACAAGTTCATTAGTAAGTAAATGGGATAATGATAGGAATACTTGATATTCTTGGAGAAAAAAAGTTAATGTAAAAACTATTAATATACACTGTTGAAATACGAATCATCAAAATCACAGAGAACAACTCAACTGAAGAACTTAACATACTCTTATCGTTTCAATGATCCATGTTTATTTTTGTTTGTGCTTTGTTTTGTTTTTGTTTTGTAAATCTAAAAGCACTTCCAGCCCTCCCAAACCACATACACATACACACACAATTCTTCTTCAAGTTGGAAGGGTATCGAAGTGGAATGTCTACTTATAACCGTGCGGGACAAGGGAAGTCGTACCATTTTAGAATCAAAATGTCTTTGTATGAAATTGCATGTATGATTGTTTGAAAGATCATCATATAGATTAATGTATTAAAGGATAAATATGGTTCTACACAGAAAATTCAACAATTGGGATATAGAAGAAGGAAATTGGAATATTTAGTTCATGATTATTTTCCTATCATTATAACTCGCAGGAAGTGTTTTTTTTGTCATAGAGTGTTTTAACAGACATAAATTCCAGCACATAATTCTTATTGCACTGCAATTTTCATGGGGAAAATTATAGACTGATTATGGATTGATAAACAATAAGGATAATTTAATGTACAGATTATTTTGCGTAACTACAGGAGAAGTTTCCTGAGCTTGTGACTCAGTGCTCAACCCCCCCCTCCCCGTATATATTTTTTCTTTCTCATTGATTCAGTGAGAGACACCATTAAACAAATTGAGATAAAAGCAATTTAAAGTACCAATTCAAGAACATATGTAACGTTTACTGTTTCATGTGTGAAGTATAAAAGCTAATAGTGAAATAAAAGTAAAGACAACATTGAAAGTGTTTCATTTTAGGATTGTAAGAGGTCTGGTAATGCAGCCGAAAAATTATCAACACACTGCCTGCGTCCATACACTTTTCAGTGACTATGCGACTAGGCAATAATACTATCCAATTCAATCGGCATATAATTTGAAACACACCAATTAACAAGTGGTTTTACAGTCTTTATGCAACAAATGCCACTATTATATCAGATATTCAATGGTGAGGTATAGTCTGTAAACCCCGTGTCCGTGCCGCTTGCAGTGATGGGTCACCCCGCCAAGCGCTCCGAAGAGCTGCCCCAGGACGCGGGCGGCTTCGCCCGGGCCGTCCGTGGTGACAACGACGCCGGCGCCTCGGCCGGCCTCCTGTCAGAGTTCATGACCTTTCTCAGCTTGAAGGGTACGTAGTTTTTGTTTGTTTGTTTGTGCTTGGTTGTACGTGAGTCCTTGTTTGTCTGTTTCCTTGTGTGTGCAATTTCATACAGCGGATGTCTAAGTTTTGCAAATTACAAATAGGGTTTCTAAAAATGATATTTTGCTGAAAAGTTCTTAAGCCCAGCCCTACCCGGCCCTCGCGTTAGTGACACCATTGACTGTGTAGAATTCGTTGGCATATAAATCACTGTTTGCAACCACAGTGTTTGTCCCCGGGGTTATAACTATGAGAGAAGAAACTCCTTATGTTTGCGTCGTCGAATGTGCTCGTCCTGTCTATAGATAATAAAATCTGCTGTCAAACGTGTGGAATGTAGACTTAAAAGTCTCAAAAGACTCTATCACGGTTTCAAGGTTTAGAAGATTTGATATAATCTACACCCTTTATTGATGTCCTCTGGACAGTCTGAATAGCTCTTGAAAGCCGCGTTTATTGTGCCCTTCGTTGGACTGCCATTTCCTGATTAGAATGATCGTCTCAGATGTGCGCTCGTGTCATTGATGTGATGAAGCTGATGATATTAGCACAACGTACTCATAAAAGAAATTGTAATGCTCATTATTTATGATTATAATGCCCTCTTTGTCAAAGATGTCTGCTTTTAGACACGAAACGATAATTTGAGATCCAATCGGCAGGAATTTGCGTTTTCACAGGTTGTGCATTGAATTTGTATGTGTATCACCTTGCCAGTGTGCGTGGGTGGTATATTTGGGCAAATATACTAGATGCTTGTGATACTAGATGCATATGGAAGTAGGTTTTTATCAAACACAACAAAAAATATATTTTATTTTATTTCTACTGAAACAGGGTATATACAAATTATCATCAAATGCACTATTGTGTAATCATCGTCTACACTTTTCCAAGATACGTGTACTCCACACCGTGTCCTCTCGCCAAGAGACACTCGACCTCGAAATCCAGCAAGGTCAAGCTGGTGGAGTCGTCTGCTGGAGAGACGACGCTGGAACCGCTGTCCGCGGTCATTTTGCGACGTGCGACTGTATTCTCTTGAGATACGCTGGAGATGTCCAGGTCGCTTGTCACACCAATGGAGCTTGGGGCAGGAGATTGGTCCTCCTCGTCTCCTTCATCATCGCAGCTCATTTGGCTGGTCTCCTCGTGGCTTGGTCGCCGTCTGTGGTGTTGTTGGCGGGGGAAGTCTCTCAGTATAGCTAGAGCAGGGGATGGAATGAGAATGATTAGCCATGTGTTGCATCAAGTAAATGCAAGTACATTACATGTTAACAAGCTAAATTGCATCTTTACGTGTTGTCACGTTCTCTATAGTGGTCTTACAATAAAGCAATTATTGGAAACATCAATTGAGAAAAAACAATGCACACAGCTATCGAATATGGATTATACCCTAGTAAGATTATATTGGGGAATTAAAAGAAAAAAAAGAAAGATAATGTTACCTTCCATATATTGCGCCATCTCCCTCTGAAGGGCCTCTCGCTCCTCCCTATCTGCCTGCTCCCGTTCTAAGATTTGGTGTCCCACGGTGGCCCTCTGCTGTGAGTCTTCTCTCCTAATGCTCTCATTAAGGCCCATGCAGCGCGCTAGCGGCTTCTTGAAGAACGCCATGCGCAGTCTTTTCTTAATCTTTTCCCCGTGATCCCTGCAGGAGTATTTATTTTTAGTTATATTTCTGCCAAGCAATACAAGAAATCTAGCAACATTGGGCGACATAGCCGAATCAATTAATGTTGAAATGGCCCAGCACAGAGACAGAATGTTCTTGGTATAATGATTATAAGAAGTTTACGTCAACATTATGAGCTTTGGTGTTGCTTTCACTTCTTCTATTCAGGTGGCTATCAGTTACTGAAGTTCTTGATAACAATAACAAATGTATGCCGGATATGGCACATATTATACAGAAACAAGCATTACCGACGCTATTCTTTTCATAAAAAATAAGCGTGCACATTTCTCATTTTCAAAAGCCGATGCTCAGCAGAACACTACTCGAGTGTCATATTTCATTCTGATAAAAAATTTCGAGGGAAACTGGCTCAAGAGCAGAAAATCTGAACACCCCGCCGCCCTTTACAAAGGGTTGAAGACGAGCCTGAGTTTAGGTGTGAATTTGCTTGAAAAAGAAAGCGGTCTTTACCTGGACTCTACATAGTTGCTGACGGAGCAAGGCTCGCGGCTGTCCTGTTGAAGTGAGGAGCTCCGTGGGTACGCGGCGGGCATGCCCGAGCACTGAACGTGAGTGGCCATCATGGACATGGTGCCGACTGCTGTAAGACAAATAGAAGATGGTCTTAAAGCTGTGGTCATCAAGGGATGTTGGGTTTGTTGGACTTTCCACGTATTTTACGCTGTCTTATTGCTATGATTGTAAATGAGCTATATACAGGCTTGGAAGAAATGGTAAATGTTCGGTGTTGTTCTTGAAGTTTTTTTTACTCGTGGTGACTTTCTTATTAAATTTAGATTTCGTCCGCAGCAGATGCTGTTAATTAAACTTTGCAAGAAGCAAGGTCTCTCCACAACATTAAAACCACACACAGTGTAATTTATAACATAAATAGAATTATAAAATATTAAAACTATACCTTTTATCAATTACAACGTTACTGGGAATGTCCTTGATGGATCCGGAGTAGCAAATTTCCAATCAGGTTTATATCCGTATAGAACGAATGTCTATATTTTCTACGATTTTAATAAAAAAAACTTGATAAATTGCGCTGGTAAAATTATTAAATCTGCGAAAATGCACTGTACATATATGTATCCAAGAGCTTCCAAAACGAATATGGCTTGAATTTCACGAGAAGAGATCTTTTACACACTTGCCATGGTTTGGGTAAGATGTGACTAACAGTTCAAAATGCTAACAGCTTCTGAGATTGTTAATACCAAACCAATTGAGATTTCTGTTAGGTCACAAGTGGCAATCGCTAATTTGTTAGCAACTACGAAGTTACGTCATTGATAATGGACCCTGGTCTACGACGTGATCCGTACGAGGTTGATCTCACGGGAATCAAAACTTTGGCTGAACTGAAATATTGTTTGTTTTAATTGTTTATAATGTTTGGGGTTTCAAACTTTCAAATATTTCGTCCAATTTTGATTTTATCTAATTTGTGAAAATATACTTTTGATTCAATGAAATCCTCATCTGTTACATCTTAAAGCCAAAATAGATGTAGTCAACTGAGCTATTTTTTCTTCTCTGGGCTAGCCATTTTTGTCCCTAACTAATAATCTTTAATGCTTAATTCACATCACATGAAACTAAACATATTTCTTGCACAAATACACAATGTACAAGTAAAACAATGATCGCGCCTGATCCCGGACTTACAGCAACGTCACTATGATTAATGTAAATTTAAAGGTTGCATCAATTAACATTGAAGTGAGAAAAAAAAAAAAAGATTTATTACAATAAATTTTTACACAATGATACAACAATCAAACAAGGTCTGATTCCGGAAAACAACAAAACTTGGGATAGTTTATTACATGTTTAGATTTGAAAATTGCGAAAGGTACAAAAATACAACGGTGGGAATGCTTGTTATATAAAATTAACATTTAAATAATTGATAGCGAAAAAAGAAAAAAATAATTTTTATTTAATTGGAATTTTTATTTAACACAAGATATCTCAAAAATTTCAATGTAACCACAATTATTTGTGCATTTGGTCAAAATTTTTTAAACAAATTTTTGGGATACTCCTCATGGGAGTTTATGACTTGTTCGGACTGAAAAGGATAAGATGAGTGCCGTGAAAAGACATCAGCAGGTTGGTGGAACGTTTGTTTTAGAAAAATTGAAACAGGGCTGCTTGTAATTGAGAGCGAAAATTAACACATTTTTAATAATTTTATTTAACTTGGAATTTTATTTCAGTTGGCAAGATACAAAGGTCAAATAAAATTTCAATGTAACCATAATATGTACAGTTTGTATGCAGTTATAAGTAATTTTTAAAAATTATTTCTTATATTTTAAAACATTTTTTGGTGATGGCTAGGTGCTACAATATAATAACATGACATATCAGTAACTTACACATACCATTCGTGTCATATTTTATTACAATGTTCGAATAGCATCCACCCGGAAGTTTTCATACTCTCCATACCGCCATTCACCTTCAAAGTCCTCCATGTCAAAAGCAAGTCATTACCCAGCCAGAATTCCGCATTGAGATTTCCAAAAGCATGTGCATAGTCATTCCAATTTCTTGTGAAGTTTTCGTAGCCGTCTATTCTTCTTTGAAAAACCAGCCATCCTCCGTCTGCAGTGGTTTGATCACTGTTGTTTGGGTGCCGGATCTCCTGGCAAGTAAACAGCATTGCTGTATGACGGCTGTGTACGTATTCCAATGGCAATGCTCTTCATCAGGACATGCAATTCGGCAACTTTGGCCTCAAGTGCCACAACTTTATGCTCTAGCTGATCCATCTTCAGCTGGTGCTCTTCCAAAATCGATATGATCTTCTCTGAGTACTCTAGACTGTCTTCAAGCAGCCTCGTGTGGTGCATCAGCAAATCCAAGCACCTTGTCAAGTTTTTCTCGTGGTTGTTTTCCTCAGTGTTTGGAGCCTCACCAAGTTCTGGATTGTTGAATAGCCATAGTCCTTGTGTTAATAACACTGTTATTAGAATACTAGTACTCCACATCATCACAATCAATGCTATATTCTGATCATGAAACATTGTCACCAAATTAATTGATTGGCTTCATAGACTTATTTAGCGCACAACACTTATAAATGGTTCTTTATTCAAAATCCACACTCACTAGTAGTTTGACTTTGAGCTCAATAGCTTAACATACATGAGACAGATCACGTACAGAATGAGTTTTTACAAAGAAAACAGTAAAACAGTACAAATTATACAGTCACTTGAAATCGATTTTATAGGGGCTTTCACAACGAGTTACGTAGCACGAGTTACGTAACTCGTAGTGAGAGCCCCTATAAAATTGGTCTCAAGCGACTGTGAAATTATATTATTGACTAGTCGGATTTTCCCAAATTGACCATAGTAACAGTTGTTGAGGCATTTCTGGTTAAAAGTGTCCAACATGGTTTTTCAGAAGGTTTTTATCCCGCTGAATCCATTTTTGCATGTTGGAGTGCTCTATTTTGAGTCTGAAGGCCTCGAAATGCACATTTTAAAATGGCCGCCAAAATGTCAAAATCGCCCATACTTTAAATTGTTATTGATATTTTAGCATACTTTAATGATATTTCTTTTACTTTTTTAATTATACAATTTATATTCTATCTTTCACAACATTTTAAAATGCAGCTGTCAGCCATCTTGAATTTCAGAATGGCCGCCAAATGTAGCCAACGTGTGTGTTGAATCATTTTGAATGAATGAGATAGCTACACCAATGTTGAAATCCTTGTATTCCTGGCCTATATTTCATATTGTCTTAGTTGCTGGGGTGATCAGGTTGTTCTGATGTATCAAAATTGCACTCTTTACGCTCCTCTTCTTCATCATAATATTCTTCAGTGTCATCTCAGACTCTGGGTTCTAGCGCTGGTACAGAAATAGGTACCTTGTAACATGATGTGCTCTTAACGAGATATTGGAGTTTCGTCAAAGAGGAATAGGAGAACTGCTGCTGTAAATTGCCCCATACTCTCTCAACTGATATGACCAAATAACGGTCACGAGTCTGGTGTACCCACCATCTATCAGGTAGATAATGTTTCCTTTCTGTAAAAAATTGTGTCATGCGTGGACGTGCTCAAGGATTTTTGGAACGCATGTTAGGTCCATTGTTGGCAATACGGCTGCTATGTTGATTGTCTATGAGGGTTTCGTGACGTCAGATATAAAAAATGGCTGGGAAAAGTTACATTGATCTCACATGAACAACATTTCCCATGCAGATAATCCCCGAACGCGAATCCGATAATTCATGTTTGCTATTGCCAGTAGCCCAGTACTATATAATTTAGTGGGAGTCAAACATGTCTCAGTTGGAGCAACACATTTGATTTTGTCTCCAATTTCTAAATGGCACGTTCAGCAATCATGTTCTTATTTTGATTTTTGTGGTCTCCAATCTCAATAATAAAATTGTGAGTAGCAAGAAATTTGTCTTCTGCAACTGACTGGAAGCAGTGGGCAAGTTCAGTGTGGATGACTGTTGGAGGGCCCTGTAGAGGTAATTAACTGAAACGCTAGTTGTTTTAATGGTTGGCGAAATTCAATACGATCAGAAGTCTCTGACTCAACCAGCATCAAGCATGTAAATGATGTCACTGCTTTTCAAATCACAAGAATCTTTTATTGAGCCCGTCTCATGATATCAGCTGCAAGGGCTTGTCTAACATCGGCAGCAGAGACTGACGTAGCTGCTCTTTGGGGAAGGAGCGGATACTAGCACATGTATAACATGATTGTGTGACCCTGTCGATGGTGCCCTTAATATCTAAAGCAAAGTAATGTCTGGCAACCACCTGGAAAAGTTTATAAGCGGATGAATGACTAAAGTTGATATGAATGGCTGTTAGTAGACCATCGATAGCTGACCTCGGCACAACCATGGTTTCACGGGAACCAAGAGGTTTGTGTCCCGTTTTACAACGAGAAGACCGTCAAATGCGACAGTTCAAAGCCATAGTTACCTTTTTGTGTCTTTTATCTCGGTCTCGGCTTTTTATTTAGGCGTATGGCATTGGTTAAGTGGAGATATCTTCACAGTCCCTTTGAATTTGTAACCATGTCTGTCGACTCTTGTATGGCATCGGGAATCTATTATCGAGGATATCTTTAATACTCAAGTTGCGAACTGGTATTTGTTGTAGGCGGTCAATGAAGCAGCACACCTGGAAGTTTTCATTGTTTCTACTTTCATAATCAGCGACTATCTGTAGAGTACGCGAACAATATACCGCATGGTACCGTGCATGCAAAATCCCGTCAAAATATGTAATAGACCCGCTGCGACCATTTGATCATTTTCACGCTTCTGAAATTTGGACATCTAAGTCATGGTGCACGGTAATTGCAAAGTGTGGAGTGTGACTTGACAATTAAGGCCAGGCCAGGAACATTTCAGCCTTGCGTTATTTTTTTTATATGTTGCCCCCTCCCCCCCCTTCGTGTTAAGATTCATTAAATAAATCATAAATACTTGTGTACTTTGCCCATTTGTTAGATGATGCTTGTTTTCTATGAACATAGTCTAAACCTTATTTCAAATAAGGAAGGGCCGCCTATGAATTTTATCAACCTTTGCAAAAAATCAGATGATAGTTTGAAACTTGATACTACCACTGCATGTAATATAGTGTATACATGACATGTTTTGTATTTTTCAGCGTGTGTGATGTTATTTATTTCATATACAAATGTAAGTGGGGTTGAAATTTGATTACACCCAAAATTGGATGTTGCAGCACGTCTCTTCATGAGTGGGCATCTGGCCCTGTGCTTGTGCATACATCTGCATACAGCGGATGAGGAATAAGTTTGCCCAACAGCCACCAACTTCACCAACCCATGTTCGGATCTACTACATATGTCAACATTACACCACATTTCTTTTGTAGGCACAAACTGTGGCAATTTTTCAGAAATATCAAGGCCCCACTACACATATTTTCAACATGTATTCTGGTTTAGTTAAAACTAATCCATAATTATTGTTTCCCATGCACAGAGGCCATCTGCCTGACCACCCAGCTGTCCAACGGTCCATGAATAAGTTTGCTCAACATCCTATCTCTGCCCATTTGAACCAAATAAATATTGCAGTATCAGCCTTTTAATCATCCATTTGAATTGTGCGATCGTAGTATGCAAGGGTGGCCCCCAAATTTATCTAAGTTCTCAGAAAAACCTCACAGAAACCACCCTAACCTTACCAAGACTGAACCACCCTTCACGTGTGCACATTTCCTTTCCAGAGAGTGGCTTGTTGGATGTGTGCCTGGCCATCCAGGGCCAGAAGATGATGAGCGTTCTTGATCTGCCTATCGGCAAGGGTCGCTGAGCGCAGACTGCAGATGTCTCATGAACCCTAGGACTTCTGGACTTCATTTTCTTTCCAACTACATGTACTACAAATTTTGTTTGGATGTCACCTGCACCAATGAGATGGAGACAGGATTTTGGACATGTATGATTAGTAATAAAAAATATGAACTCAATTTAGAGGCATTCAGATTTTAATGAAATATTATTAATAAATGTGTATGTGGAAAAATAGTTTTTTAGAAAGTGAAGAACAGAGTTGTAGTTAGAAAATTTATGAATCAAATGCTACTCCAGTTGTGAAATGAAAACATAAATACACGATTTAGGACACTTTTTAATATAGTTCATTTTTATAACAAAACATTATACACATTCATCAGTACAACCCGTTGTAAAATGAAACAATTCTTCTTTATAGAATGTACCATCATCAGTTTTCACGGCTTGATCACTCAAACTGCTTTTGCAAGTCAATTATATCAACCAGTTGTAGCTTTTATGTGGAAAAATATTTTTGGTCAAAAACAATATCAACACTCGGTTTTTCTTACTTTGTAATCAAAGATCGCTTTTGTTTGACGTCTGAAATCTTGGCTGAACATTTCAGCAGTGATAATTTTGCAGGCAGTGATAATTTCTTCACCTAATGTACACGTTTCGAATGTAAACTACGACCATGAAGGTTTTGCTACTCTTCCATTTCAATTCCATAACAAACAATTAGAGTAGGTCACTGAAATCCAACATTCATACTCAGTTCCAGACAATACTACATAAATACTCGTATAAAAGGTCCATGGGTGTGCTGTCACAGTCATGCAACAGACACAATATTTGTGATGAACAATATTTGTGTGTAAGGCCACCTCCCACCCCCCACACCCGTCGTATATACCAGTGATCAACTATGTCTGTTGCACGAACTGTGAGTGCGACCTTCTACATAAATGCGAGAGTCTGCTGCTGTTTACGGCTCAGTTAAGAGTCCGTCACCCTGTCGACTGCTGCATCTGCTGCGCCTGCTGTAGCCGCCGATGGTCGACTTTCTCCAGCTGAACCAGGCTACTCAAGGTCAAGGATTACAACAGCATATATGTATATATGCATATATATATTCGCAAGTGAAAAACTACAATGGTTCTCTTTCAGAGGCGACAAGCACTCTTTAAATGGTAATGAATGGCATGAAAATTAATTATGTCACAAAAGCGTGACTAGCTTTTGCATTCTGAGGTCCCATCTTCCAGTTCAACCTCATTTTGTACACCAATGTTGTTTTTTTTCATCTTCGAAAATTGATAAAAAGCAGTGCTGCACAATCATAGTTTAAACTAACAAGGCAAAATGTCTCAATATGGCACGACATCTCAAACATTACATTATTTTTCAATAAACAGAACGATGAGAACAACCTACAATAGAAGATAGGGCTAAGTAAGGAGATTCAGGATTGTTTAAAAATAAGAATCTTTATTTTTGGCAACACTTTTGCCCATTGGCCTTTGTTCTCTTTCACTTAATTACATACAAAGCAACGATGAGCTACATGGACAATAACCCTTTTAATAGTACCTAAAATAGTAAATGCTACTACACTTGGAGCCTAAAATAAAGCCTAAAATAAGCTTACACGTACCAAAATGGATGTCTGATTAACCCTCACTGCGTTCAGGGAAAACTGACTAGTATCTTAATAAATTTGAGTTTAATTTTAGGCTTTAAAATATAGGTCTACAATATGTACTGGTAGAATATGGGATCATTGACTAGTTGAGCCGTAAAGGCTCCCACTCCTTCCCCAGCTTGACATCACCTTGTGAGCCTCTTCACTGCCTACAAACCGCTCACCACACCTGTGCTCACTAAATCACCACTTCTCTATAAGGAGGCACAAGTGCCAATTAAGGGGCGCATTATGACTGGTCCCGCCACCTGTCACATTATGTTCACTTCCGCGACGTTTCTATTGCTCAGAGAGGCGACCTCCTCACTCCAAACTCACTAATTATCACTCGGGCAAGCCTAGTGGGGGAGTCGAGTGGGGACTTGTGATACGCTCGTTAGATGATGAAAGGATACGACATGTATAGTCTGTTTCGTATTCACTTGGCCGTCCATTAAGCAATGAGTATGGAGTGACCGTAATATTCGAATATGTGGCCGTGGGCTAATATAATAAATGGCAACTTATTTCACTTTCAAAAGGTTCAAAAGTTCAAAAAGTTCTTCTTTTTTTCCGGTTATATGCCCATAGACTTAAATACAGTAAGTTTGCGAATTTCAATAGTGTTTACTTTACTAAATCATGTAAAACATGCCCAAGACATTCAGTAACTACATAAAATAGCCACTTAATTATAGAGATAAATCAATCAATAAACACAGCTTTAAGTTCTAGTGAACAGTTTCATAAGCACAGAATTGAAGGTTGCTCTCCCAGCATGATGTGAAATAAAGTCGTAGACGTTATCAGATTTGTCTGTTTTGCAAGGAGCCCATATGTGTTATGCTGCCTGTTTAACATGACGCAGTGAAAGACGTATTTGATCTGTCCTTCACAATTCTACATAGATTATTACTGTATGGGTTCCCAACAAATGATGTACATACGAACATGAGATAAGCACACTCTTTCTATTTATATCTGGAGTGATTTACCCTAAACACTGTAAATCAGACACAAAAGTGTGTTGGCCAGTGCATGAGGCTCTCCAACCTATAGGCTTCATGTCAATTAGCAGTCAAGGATACGGTTTGAGGTTCTCGGCGAAGTTCTTGATGTCATCCTGTATGGAATCCTGGCCGTGAGCAGCAACACAGCTCAGCTCAACCAGCGAGGAATTTCCCAACACCTCTATGAGGTCAGTGTTGCCAGGCTGCTTCATCTGACAGGGAACACACACCAACACATTACATGGTAATTGTAAAACATGCATACTCTTTAATAAGAAAACCCTCGTTTCCGCTTCTTGTTTAAGGTGAAAACAAATGCACATGCGCTCCATTGTAATGTATTGTATACAGCTATCCAAAATGCCCATACATACAAATGTAGGTAGAAGGGGATGGTCTTTTAAATGAATGTGTATTTATATTGCCATTTCAATGTCTTGATATTTGATATACATGTAATCGATATATGGGATTTGCCTTTATATAAACATAATTAACAAGGACACATGTTATGATGGACGTTTATGGCGCCTTCAAATACCAGTTAGCAAGGGATCTGAAAATAATTCAAAAGAAGGATTCCATACCCTAAGCAGTTGGCAAACGGTGATCTTCATGCGACCTTTTCTGAATAAATAGCCCTTTAACACATATTCGTAGTCCAATCTGAAACGATGATTAAATTTTGAAAATATATACGTATATATGTATTATCATGCAGTCAGAATGCTTCATTGAAGTTCGGTCAACCTTGAATGAAGTAATTGCAGTAGCTGTGTACTACGTCATCAAAATACTAGCAGTTGTGATTACTCAACACACCTGCAATCACAATTTGCTGAAAACCTTTTACTGGTCCAACATTTTCTACACATTTCACGTGCAACATGGCATCAAACATATCGAACATTTTCTAGACAGTTTGCATTAATATTTTAAAGAGAAAAAGGTCGTCTTGAACATGAGTAAGTTATAATTCATATACTCCCTTTGTGTTTGATACTAGTCTTAGAATAGTAGAGGGGTAAGGGGTATTTATCTGAGGCAGACACAGCTACACACAACCCAGCCCAGCCCTCCCGTGCCAAATGCTGCCCCCATCTAAATCCCATTGTTTTGATAAAACTGATGTGATATGTGACAATATAAAAACCATGCTCCATGTTCTGTAGATGAATCCCTTTACACGCTGTAGCCATGTGTCAGTTACTACCGGTATATCCATACTTATTTGGAGCACTGTTAAATACACAAGGCTTAGTCACAGCCTGGGCACCCATGCCAAACCCTCCACACACCTGAATCCCATCTCTGTGAGGAACGTCACCACGTTGTCCGATGTCCCCATGTCAATCGTAGTCCGTTTCAGCGTTGAGCACGACAGGTCTGAGGTGTCCATGGCGCCCACAAAACGCATGTGCCTGGTGCAGGTGCAAGTGTGAAAAGATGAATGGAATGACAAGATTGCCTGCTGCAGGAAAGTATGCAGGATCAACACTATTGATGCAGTGAAAGACTATCTTATATCAATTGGACTCATACACCCGAGCATTTTCTAGAAGTTCCATGTTTCATTTAAATCATTTCATTTAATGTTATAATTAAAACTTAAACACCAGTGCATTCAATACAATGTGCAAAAGTCTTGTAAATAAGTGATATCGTAAATAGTAGTGACATCACAATGTCAGAGGTCAGCTGGGAGAAGATGTGTATTGTGCACGATTTTTCTATACAGTATATTGTTGTAAAACTTGCCGACAAAAATGGATAAATAACTTTGTTAATCATAATCTGTTATTTATAAATTTATGTCACCACTTGTAGGAAAGGCGTAAGAATGGACAGCTAAAAGAAGAGATTAATTTGGCATTAAACAGCACCTGAAAAGCTTCTGTAAATCCGATGTAAAAATATAAACAAAAGGCTCGAAGCACTTATACTTGTTGGGTTTATTATTTCTTGGTGTCAAATGAATCGCATATTGTTTTTTTATCATTCACAAATGGTTTGAAAGGGGATAATTTCGATGCAACGTTATATTTGCTGGTTTTATGTGCTTACCTCGAGTTTTCATTCAGTGTATTAGAGCAAATCATCTGTGCATAACACAAACTCATCCCGATTTAGCTCTGATCTGGTGACGTTACTTCTATTTACGAAATGCCTTATTCTAACATGCAAAACTTTTCTTGCAAAGACATTCAGAATGAGTTTCCAACTGTTTGCATTATGTTTCCATTATCAATGAGCTTAATGTCCTCACCATGGTGCATCAGGATGGTCGAGAGCATGTCTCACCCTCACAGATATTGGGTTCAGTGCCGGAGCCTCTAAAACAGAAGGGCGCATTATGTGAGTATTCTACACATCTTACAACTTCATGATTTACTCATTAAATAGTGGAGGTGTTTATATCAAGGTAAAAATCTAATAACAGAAGAAAGCACATGGGTGTTTTACACGAACAGTATATTGCTTAGAGTTGGTCTTGTTATTTGTTAACTTTTCAAACTTTGTTCAGGCCATGTAATATTTATTACAAGTCATTTTAAAATCCTAAAAATTTATAATAATGCTTAGTTGAGGTATATTGCAAGTGATTTAACATTTTAAAATTCTTTCTGGCCGTATAATGTTTATCACAATTCATTTTAAAATCTTACAAATTTATGATCAGAATATATAACAAGAACATCATAAAAATGTGTATAAATATAACAAAACAAAAAACTGTCAACATATAATTTTTAATATATATAAATATAGTTATATGCTTGCGTGATATACACATCATTAATTCAGAAAAACAAAACTCATTTTCATTTCTGGTGGAAACAAAATAATTTAAGAAGCAATATAAGTTTAAAGATGCATTAAAAAAGCATACATTGACAGTTTAATTTGTAAACAAACTAACTTATTGTAAAAACCATTTCATGGTCGACAAATGTTTCTGGTGCTGAAATATTTTAAGAAATAAGATTTTAACCCTCTTAGTGGTGTGGGCGACTATAATCGCCAACTAATTATACCCCCTTCAGTGCTAATTTGTACACAAATACTCGTACTTTTCCTTTTACTTTCTGGTATGTCAAAATGACCAGTCAAACACTACATTTCGATGTCTTTTTGGGGGGAAATACACGGCATAATGATAATATTTCAATTCTATTTGTATAAACAAATATTTACACAGCAAACACGCATTCTCTGCTTCAAACTTGGGGCCACAAATTCTCTTATTTGCCCGCGAAAAAACCATCGCTTGTCATACATCGTTGGAACCGTCTTGACGCCATCTTAGCAATGAGACTTAATTAAAATATGGAACTAAATTCTTCAAGGTCATACCCCATCTAAATTTAGGTCTAATCCCGGCAAACATATTTGACAAATGCTAAAACCGCATCATCAAGAGCGCAGTTATGAATCTCCCACAACGCGGCACAAGGCACCTGCCAATGTGTTGATTAGGTAAGCATCTGCCATGACTTTGACACAATTGTCATATATCTAGAGAAATGATTAAATTATTCATTTTCCAAACCTCAAATGATTATATCTTACATGCCGGATTACAAGGTAGGCGATTGGGAATCACTCATCAAATGTGGATGCTGGATAACTAGTATTTCTTACAAAATGATTGAGATTTTCGCAAACAGTTTGGTAGATGCTGTCAAAGTCTACTCCGATGAACAAATCAAAAGTTTAAACACATTTTTGCTTCATAATATTATAAGTAAACATATATAAGAATGATATATGGATGGCTTATGTTGTGTTTCTTGAGGATTTTTGATGAAACTTTGGTACAATAAAAAATACTAGTGATATTATGGCATTTAAAATCGGTGGCAGCTAGCTGTCAAATGAATGGGTAATGGCTCAATATTGTCAAAATCGGGCTTGGTGTTGAATGTATATTTATTTATTATGGTAAAAATAAGAAACTAGACTGTTTCCTCAATGTGTAGTGTAAATGTAGAAACAGACTGATGAATACATGTACCTCAAGAGCAACTATTAAAGGATCATATTTCACTCACAACATAAAAAAACTCTGGTGAATAACCTGTCGCGTAAAAATCTGGTTTTTTGGCAGCAACACAGTAATTTTTGCTGCGGCTCCAAGAGGGTTAACAATATGTATCATATATAATTGACAAGATGTAATCAGCAAAAATAAAAGATATCTATGATTAACCATTCATGGTCGACAAACAGTGATGGTGCTGAAATATGCTAGTTAAGGTATAAGATTTTACCAATATCATGAATAATTGAAAAGATCTAATCGGCTTTGAAAATAAAATATATCTATGATTATGATTAAGATACCACCACATATACAAATTTTATATCAAGTTTTTAGTTTGGATTATGAAATACTAAATATCTGTGAATAATCTACTAGTTTGTTGTAATTGGCATATGAACTTACTTATTGTGTAGACCATCTCATGGTCGAGAAACTTCTCTGGCCCTGTTTGTACCGTATCACACAAACCGTTAAGTCTGTGAAGCAAGACGTCCCTGGTTTGTTCATTGATACTTCCCTATAACACAACCAGAATCAACCTTTTGAACACACATGACAATTATTTGTTTCAGTCCAGTAAATGAAAATTGTTTCGCAGACAAACTCATCCTATAACCTCTATTTATTTGATTTTACTTGCAAGAAAGTAAAAATAGTGACAAACAGATGGTTATGAAGTTGCTACAGGGATGAACTTCTATTTTCTACAGTTCAAGTTTTCAAAAAAAAAAAAAAAAGAAAAAAAAACTACAACTTTAAAAACAGAAATATCTATAAATTGTACACATGACAAATCAAAATCTACACTAATTAAAATTGGTAGAAATTGTGAAAAATATGTACCTGTAAAAGATATTCCTGTAGAGGGACAAGATTGTTTTTTAATGCTGATTCTGTTATCTCCATTATTACTGAAAAAAAGGAAAATACTGATTTATATTTGCAGAGATAAACCAATTATTTAATTCCCTGCATACTGATTTTGATTTGATTTTCGATTTATTATAGTGACATAGTATATACAAATCATAAAACTTAATCATGCATTAAGTATGCACAGTTCTTCAGGGCTTATCTGTCACTTACAAAGAAAAAACAAAAAAGGTACATAAGAGATACCTCCTATCCTCATTTAGATTACAAATAGCGTCAATTAACACAAGTAGCTTTTGGGTAAGTTTATTGCAAAAGATGCTTTCAGGCGAATATCATAACATGGAATGACTGCAAGAGCAACTACTACACACAGACAGCATAATGCATAATGGTAATCTCGTCTGACACATTCCGACATACATGCAGACAACCGCAGAATGAAATATTTTAAAGTACTACATATTCAGTTGCAGATCAATGATTTTGCAGCATTGGTTTCCAAAAAGTTGTCATTGGCTTGACAGGAAAAAAACACGCCCATCATTGATCAATAAACCTGATTTAACAGTTTTAGGTTCAAGACAACAATGTTTTTGGAGCCTCCGTAAATAGTCATTACTTTACATAGATTTACATGTGTGTTCAGAATCGTATCAGCATTCTTATTTTTAGCAGATGGTAACAGAATTATGATCTTAATTGTCTAGAATATTTTCCAAACATTGAGCTGGTCCAGTTCTCGATTCAAAATGACTGTCGAATTATGGGAATTTAAGTAAAAGTTGTGATTTTGGCACTATCAGTCATCGTACAATAGTATGGTTTCACTAGTGCCACTTGTCAGCAATTTTTTTAAAACCAAAGTGTCCACCATTATCCACATGACCGCAAAATTGAAAATGAAATTCAGAATTTATAATCCAGTGAACATACATGTAAATCTATGTAACGTAATGACTATTTACGGAGGCTCCAGAAACGTTAGTTTAAATCAGGTTTATTGATCAATGATGGGCGTTTTTTCCTGTCAAGCCTATGAAATCGGCTGTAGAATATGGGTTAATAGAGCATCAACTGCACTGTTCGGCCATGCACACATTCTTCATTCTTCATTGTTCATGTCCTAAGTACCTTCTAAGGTGTATCGGACGGTGAGGTCACGTGGTGTTGGTACATGGACCTCCAGAGGCAGGCTAGGTAGCCAACTGAGCCTCGGGTGTGTGGGGGGGATCACACTAGCTATAGTTTTCAAACTAGGTGAGTTCTTTTACGTGCAGAGGTGTGGCTCTCCTCTACACGGGACACGCCTTTTAACGAGGCTTCCGAACCTCCGCTTGGCGTCGCTACCGTCTAGTAGTAACACTGTACGGTGGCGACGTGCTCGGTGGAAATCAGCAACTCAGTGGCAGACGCACGATGTAATGGTTTTGGCGACACTGTGTCTGCCATGACCGGGCTGCGAACTTACGACACAAACAACTCCTGTTTTCAAGTCGTACGCTCTAACCACTGAGCTACTGAGGACACAATCCGTGAGTTTACGTTTGATGTGAGCTCCTCCGTTATGGGTCACCAAATTTCACATCGGACGTAAAATTTACGGTTTATGTGAATGGCCGGTTTTAGAACTACAGGTCATTACTGTTAGCTTGCACTGTAAATGTTTGCTAATTAAAGCTGCACAGGAACGACTAAACTTTGGCCTACTTATAATTTCAACTAAAATTACCAAACTCTTTAGGTCATATCAATACTACAACACGTATCATTTATCTAAGCTGCTAGAACAATCATGAATGAAAATAAAATTATGCATAAACTATCATGTTTTACTATAAGAGCGCAGTAAATTGCAAAATTTACTTTTTTTGCAAAAAAAACTAGTCAATTTTCGCTTAGCTAATACGACACACACATTTCTCCTATCTGAAAGGTCCGAATTTATACTAAATTTTCAAAATAATATTGAATAAATAACGTTATTGTTTAGAGAGTAAAATATGATGTTTGCTGTCATGCTCAATTTTTTTTCTGTAAATGTAGAAAATATTTTTAATTAACTAAAATTAGTCTACAACTTCTGATTTGAGACCTATATTTTCCGTTCTGTTGAAAAGTACAATTATTAAAGAGAACGTAACATTCAAACGTGGTTATCGTTTTATAACAATAATTTTTACTCAAAATACAAAAAATCTAAACTTTCATTAGTATGCCTCTCCCACCAGCGTTAGCTGCCAGATTGGCTAAACGAGGAATTGTTGCAAAACCAGAAGCTAAGAAAGGTACCCCGATTCAAATCACATTACTTACTATGTATATGCAATCTCCGTTTCATTTCCCCCAGTTCAACCCATTTGGGCCATTATTACTATTATAGCTTCACTCGCATAATGCAGATAAGAGAACCTATACATACTCGTGACATCTGACAATCTTAACATGTTATTGTCATCACTCGCGGTCAATTGCGATCTCACCACCACTTTCTGAATATCTGGATCAGCCAGTTAGTTGCGGTTGCTAGAGCCTCGACATGTCAGGAGATCGTCATGTCACTAAAATGTACGTGTGACGACCTGTTAACGTATGGCGAGGCGCTGGGGACCGCATCTAGCATTATTAATTCCATAGTTATGAATCAATTAATACTAATGCACATAGAGGACGTGTAATGAAATGAGCAAATTAATTTTTGTGACAAAATAGTTATTGAAAAACTATTCATTGAATGATTTCAGTTGAAGAAGTTGAGGAAGTTTTTGTTGAGCATTATGATGAAGATGCTGCAGGTGAAAAGCCCATGGATACTGAGGCTGCTGATCAATTGGTGAGCGAGGCTATTAGAGCATCAATCGCACTTTTCGGCCATGCACACAATCCGTGAGTTTACGTCTGATGTGAGCTCCCCTGTTATAGAGGTCACCAAATTTCACGTAAGACTTAAAATACACGGTTTATGTGAATAGCCTGTTTTGGCGATTGGTGATCTAGTAGTATGTGGACAGACAGAAAATTTTTAGACCGGTTATTTGGTGCAAGTAAATCGAATCGTTACTGGACAATCGCTGATTCTTCATACAGGCTGATATGGACCAGTCTTAATTGACTTAATACATTAAGTCTGCCATAGATGCTTTACGTCTAACTAACAATGAATATGTAAGCATTTTATTTGTACAGCTCAGCTAAAGTTAGTCATGTGATGCGCACCTTAGAATTGATGAGCCAAGACATCTTGATGTTATTTTTGAAACGTTGGTAATTAAATTATTAATTGTAGAAGTTAAAGCAGGCAAAAAAAGTCTAATAAATAGCTTGGTAATGATAGTCGACATCAAAATCAATAACCTTTTACTCAATTTAATATCAGACAATGGATAGAATATCAACAGTAGCTGGTTATCTGGTCAACTGTCCCCATACTAGAGGTTATTAGTACTAATGTAATAGAAGTGTTATCCGTAAATAGTGATTAAATAATGCAGTATGTGGCAAAATTATAACAATCTTTGCTAAGCATGGCCATGATCATAAGTAATCCAAATAAGTCCACAAAGGTCGGGGGGTCGTCCAACTTTTCTGATTCCTTTTGGGGGTGTCGCGGAACCTTTTTATCATGCTATATTTTCTTTTAGCAATGCAATGACTATATTGAGGACTTTTTCTTTAGCGGAAGGTGGGGGGGGGTCACTCAACTTTTAAAATGTTGTTGGGGAGGTCGGTTAACTTTTTCTTCGTGCCCCCAAAAATGGACGACACCCCCCCCCCCACCCCCCCGGTATCGTTATTTATGATCGTTCCCTTACTTTTAATTGAATTTTAGCCTAAAATGTTGCGTTGCTTCTGTTATTGTCAATAATTTTCAATGTATTTTTAAACAGGAAGAGCCAACTCCGCCAGAACCAGAGAAACTAGTTCATGAAAAAAGTGTATGTCCAAACAAAAGCAATCCATACCACCAATGTGTAGACTTCTGTACAAAAAAGTGGGGATTCGCAAAGTTTGAACCAGACCCAAATATGGAGCGAAAAAAAGCAAGAATGTTGGAAAAGTATCCACTACCACCTAATTGGCTCGAAGTTGGAGACCCAGTGACGTATGTTACCTTGATTGCTTAAGATTTGAAATTGTTTACGTTACTCAATATTAACACAATTTTTGTCATAAGGGTTCATAACAAAAATCACGTGGTGCCTGTGTATGTAGTTTGATTATACATAATTTTTTTTTTCGCAATCAGTTCAATAGATATTTTATTAGCTATCAATGTTCAGTTATAGAATTATATAAGTTTGTGAAAGTATTTGAACAACAATTATTGAAAGGCGTCTAAAGTACAGCGTTTTGTCATGTTGTAGGAATCGGTACTACTACTGGAATGTGTTATCGGATGAGGTGTCATGGCTGGCGCCTGACCATCCCCGCAGCTCCGTGTCCCTCCCGGCAGAGAGACTCGCAGGTATGAGACCAACTCGGCTATTTTCATGCATCTGCCATGTTGCAATGAAAACAAAAGTCTGTTTGCACGTAATTGCTAAAATGAAAGCAAACTCGATGATTTATTTTTTCCTGTATGCCAAACACTTGCTTTTTATAGTTTTGTGATCTATGCTACTCATTCAAACTGATTTCAAGTAATTTGTTCCTGGTTTAAAAATGACATCTTGTGTAGGAAAGCAAGTTCTGTTTCATCTCATCAAATTACTGATAAATGTGAAGGATTATTTCATCTTGTTAAAAGCTTCAGATCAGGTATATTTTTTACAGCCAGGTTTTCAAAACTGCAATGTATGGGGTTTAAGAATTTAAGAATAAACTTCTGAAATATAAAAAGAAGATTGTTCTTCAGCATATTTCAACCAATCATCTACAGTGCTATTACATGAGTACATTGTGCTTCAGAGTTGATGGGGCAGGCAGCGGCGGCGCATGAAGCCTCTCTCAGTGGCGGTTCTGACGGGGAGGACAGCCACGGAAGCAGAGACAGCGAGGATGATGACAAGGATAGCCTTGACGATGAAGGCTCAGCAGCAGAGCTGGAGGACATTGATATGGTAACGCACGATGCATGGGGTTCTCTAAGTAGGGGTTACCTTGGTCTGGTTGAAACGTAGATATTATTTTCAAAAATTCATATTAGATGTATTTTAAATGTTTTCAAGGTGGAAACCGTGTTTCTTAGAAAATTATTTGTAGATTAATTTTTGTTTTGTCAAGTTGAATAATGTTTCAAAATATTAAAAACGTCATAGGTTATAATCTTTGTCTATGATTTAACATGTTTCCGTTTAGTTCTGAAAGGTACTTCATATACTAATATTTGGAAATTACAAAATAAAGATTAAATTATTGAATTACATAGATCGAAGCATTGTCCTATCTCCTACCATGATACAGCCCACTTTATGAGTGTGTGTAATTTTCAGGATGACTTTGAGGCTCTTGAGGAGAAACTTTTAAAGCAAAGGAAAGATCGTGAAGCAAGCAGCAGCAAAAGCGGAGGTCGAGAGGAGCGTCGTGACCGACGAGGTCGGGTCAAGAAGGAGGACGCTCTCGACCCGATGGACCCAGCGGCTTACTCGGATATACCCAGGTGAGGGTGTGTGTGAAATGTTTGGTTTGCAGAGACCATGACTACAGATGGATGTCTGTAATGGCAATATAAGTTACACAATGTACACCAATACTAGTGAAATGAAGTTTTTATGTATGATAATTGCATTTGATGACTCCATTAACCACTCAGATACACACAGGTTAAGTGCAGTACTCAAAGTTGGCACTCGCCAGATGAATAACATGGTTCTGTTGCAAAGACAACACGATTTTGTTAATGAATATTTTATTCAGTAAATCCAGGCATTGTCAAATGTCAAGGTCATCATCCGGATCTTCCTCGTCAAAGTCGTCTGCATCATCAGGCTGGTAGAAGATTTTCCCACCATTTTGAGGTGTCGCAACGTGATGCATGTACGGCAGAGGGGCGTTCTTTCTGTCCTCCTTCTCTCTCTCACTCAGGGACAAGTTGAAAGTTAGATTTGCAGTGGGGTCGGGGGCGAGATTGTGAGATTGAGGTTCAGATATCACGACCTTGGCAGCATCCTGAATATCAGCAAGGTCCAATGAGTCACTTAAAGCAAAGTATTCTGCACTTTTAAGAACTTTCCCCGTTAATCTTTTGTGAAGTATTTTTGCAACTGTGAAGTGTTCTTGACCAGGATGAAGATTTATTACAGTAGATGCCTGGTGTTCAACCAGGTCTACTATATTCTCATCATGTAGGTCTCTGTGAAGAAGTGCAATAGATCGGAAATCGTTGCTCATATTTGATATTTTATGTAGCATTTGACAGGCGTAAGTGATAGAATGTTGAACTATGACATCACTAATATCGTCAAATATCACAGTAACTTTCTTTTCAGCATGTTGCTTTAAATAGTTCACCAAATCATTGCACAAATTGGAACATTTCACCGATAAATCCTTTCCTATCCATCCGAGGGGATCTTCATAAGGTTTAAGCATTTCAATATTAGCAAGTGTGGTTAAACCGTCAAGAAAGTGTCGTTTATTTTGAAGGAGAACAATCACAACGTAATCGGATGTTGCAGAAGAGTTTTTGACGAGACATCTGAGAAATCGGTTCCCCTTACACTCAACAGTGTCTGTCAGTAATATCAGTTTGGATTTTTCCTTGCCCAATACTATGCTATCCAACATTTTTAGTGCTCCTCACCTCTACGTTTATTCAAAGTTACAGGTATTTTCATATGTCTTGATGCATTAGTAGGAGGAACTTCCAATTTTGATTTTATATTTGAACTTGTACATAATCATGTACATTGTTGATTATTAATTGATAAAGGCCGACTACAAATAGCACATTTTCATTTACCATTTGATACAAGTATAAAGTGCGGTTTATTTGTACATCTTTCTGATAGTTTGGTTTGTAAAAATGATGATATTGGTTAAGTATAAATTTAAAAGATATTGATCACAATGTTCTCAGCTCACGCAAAAGCAATATAAGTCATCAACATTATTGCTGTTGATGAGTTCGTTTTTCTTCTATAGTAGACAATGTAATCCGATCATGCACTTCATTGTTGATAATATGGTTGCAAATATTTTTTTCTTTTTTACATTGAAGACATATTTAATATGCATGTTGATATTTGTGATTAAATCAAGTCAAAATTTCAATGAATAAATCGGCACAAACATGTGTTCACAAGTAGGTCTCTCATAGTACTCAAAAAAATTTAAAAAATGACTGCTAAAGAAATTTTTACCAATGCAAATTCATTTATTTTTTCATTTTGAAATGCAAAGTTCTAACCACAAATCATATTTTTGTCTCAATTTCTCGTATAACCAAGGTCAAGTGGTTAGGCAGTTTGCTTAACCACAACTAAATCTATTTAGCAGAGCCAAAATGGCTGATGTTCAAACCAAAGTGACACCATTAGACCATAAAACTAAGATATTTACATTTCCCATGGGCAACTGGTAAGACAGTCTGACCTGTATTCAATATCACCCAGTTTAGAATTAATGCTAACCAATTATCTCTGCTGTCTGTTCCCAGGGGTAAGTGGTCGGACGGTTTGCCCAACCAGGGTGATGCCAAGACGGGCGTGGACCACACAGCATCCGGCCCGCTGTTCCAACAGCGCCCCTACCCCAGCCCTGGTGACATCCTCCGCATGAACGCTGGCAAAGGAGGGGACAAGTGATGAGGACACGAGATGTTGGATCGAGCCCTCTAGCTCCATGCCATGTTTTTTTTTCTTCTTCAACATGGGACAAGTGATGCTGCTAGGGGTCAGTGTGGCTGTTGATTTTGGATGAAGGATTAATTTTCTAATGCCTCTGAGATGTGTATAGAAACAATGGAATAAGACGAGCATTTTAACCTCAGACTGTTGAGCGTCTTGTTTTTGAGGCTTGTTGATGATGTGGAGAGTTTAGTGTCGATGTTGAGTGAGAGGAGTCACATAGTGATGTTTGAAGGACTGTTGCGTTAGTTTTGAGTGTTGTAACTACAGGATTGTTAGATTTGTAAAACAGATGTTACCAGCATGTGCATTGATTGAAAACAGTTTTACTTCAAATTCTGAACATTTTATGGTAAATTACTATTTATGATATGATTCTCATAAATCCTTGTTACAAGTTTCAGTAGTATTGACTGATATAGTTTCAATTATTTTCATATCCATTATTAAATATATTAACGTGTTAACTTAGTGTTCAAAATAATAAACTACATTTTGACCTTCTAGATACCAGTAGCTCATAGAATAAAGTATTTTTGATAATGCAAAATTGATAGTTGTTTTGATGCTACATGTGAATGGTGTAAATGTAAAATTGGTTTTATGTTAAATGTTTTCTTTCGTAAAAGTTGATAATAAAAATATGCAAGAAATATTTTGTTATAGTTTTTATGAAATAAAAAAATTTTTTTTTCATATACATGTATGTAAGTAAATATATTATATTCTAATTTGTATGAAAGTGAATAAACTAGTTAACTCTTTCTGTATAAAAAAAGCAAGAAATGCTGGTATTTTATTCCTTCTTCATTACTGTATATTATATCACTTTTCAAATATATTACTTCAAAATGTTTGTTAGTTTTTCACAAACCAGAAGACTAATACCGCTCCATATTTGCGGGCTGAAAGGAAAAAAGTCAACGTGATATAAACAACGGGCAGTAATATAATAATATTCTGAACAAGCCAACTTTCTTGTTCGACTTGAAACAAACATATTCACAAACCAGTATGGCACACGATGACAGTTTCAACGCACCTATTTATTAACAATACATTGGTTCATTGATCTACATTCACATGTCCATACAATGTCAAAAAACAATGAAGAGGGAAATGACTTGAGAATCCTAATCATATTTCATAATTGGCATATTAACCGATCACTTATTTCTTATTCAATGTGCAAACTAAAACCCTGTAAAACGATTTATTGGTGGACGGCAATCGTCATGAACTTTCCGGTATAGGTTTCGTGGCATATGGGGTAAAGTTTCAGCATTGCAGAAGAATTGGAAATCATTTATACAACTTGTCTATATTTAGACCTAACCGTATGCATATACATATATTCACAACAAAGGACAGATTAACATATCAATCACATTGAATAACTTCATAACAATTTTAATATATTACGTGAAATATCTAATAAAAATCTAAGCCCTCAAATTAAATGTCATGCATGTTAATGATGTACCCGTAAGTGTTTTCTTTTACCCAAATATCCTACAGTTGAATCTGTTTATTTCAAACCCAGATAAGTCAAACTTATAGATTACAGGTGCAAATGGGTATTATCTTTTATATTGACTTTTCAAATATCCATTTCATAACTCAAACTTTCCAAGTATTTCAATTTTTCAAGTACACTGTACTCCATTCAAGTGCGAGTTTTAAATGGTCCAACTATAACAATAATTTAGCTGCAGTTTATCAGTTGAAAGTCTTCAATCTCCAAAAGCACGTTAATAATGATATTACAACACTAGTTTACGTAAAAAGATTTATTAAATGTAGACTCAGGCATTCCTCTGGGTGGACGAGTGAAAGGAACCCACGTACGTTTTGGTTCCACCTTATTCTCTGAGACGACTTTCTTTACAGGAAGCTTCTGTCTTGGGGTGGAGTTTTGTGTTGGAGTTGTCTCAGACTATAACAATGCAATGTTTACAATAAAAAAATTAATTGACTGGTCAATTTGCAATTTACAGTTGGACCCAATTATGTCAAACTGATAAGGCAAATTTGTGGATGACAAATATCCAGTAGTGATTTCTTTTCTTGTTTAATACTTTGCATTAGAAACGCCTCTTGAAACTCAAAATTTCAAACAACTCAAATTTTTAATTTTCTCATTTCAATTTTGAGCTGCATGGGTTTAACTGTATTAATATTGACATTAGGAATGGAAAGTTGTTACTTGTGAAATACCTTATTTGGTACCAACCTTAATTCCTCCATTCTGGTTGGGTTTGTCGTTTTTCTCTGTAGGAGTCGGACTTTCAGCCAAGTCTAGCGGAGTTATTTGCACCTCTCTGAAAAAAAAAACCTATTTCAGTACGTATGGTACTATGATCACCAGTCTTCCACTAGAAATAATGAAACTTGTAATATTGAAAGACGCAGTGGTTGTATGGTCTTCTAATGTACATACTCTTACTCTATTGGGAGATTTTGCAATGCTAGGGCACTATTGGGAGCAAGCAGCAAACAATCCTAGAATCTACATACTGTTTTTTGTTGTTGTATCTAGTTGTTGAAGGTGGAGGAAGCTAAGGGTTTGTAACCTAAGAATTTGTGACACTCAACACCCCCATCTTGTGACAAAAATCAAATGGCATTCAACAAAATTCATCAATCCACCCCATTTTTGACCTGTGGTGTACTAGTATCGCGGGAGTAGTATGGTTTAATTTACTGTCCAAACGTCTATCATTGGGTCCAATCCCATGTAAAGGCCTACCCTAAATTTTATTCAAAGAGAGATTTACAACTCGAGGGCAAGAAGACCTATTGGGAGCACTCACCTCCTCAATTGGGTGGTCAGATATGGTACTTGTAAAGTGTGTCTTTACTCGTGGTGTAACCCTACGAGTATGTTGTACCTGTGGTGTTTTCTGGTTTTTACCTGTGGTGTACGGGTGGAGGGGTGTGATGGTGCGTGGGATGATGCGTGCACGTCCACTCATTTGCTGCACGCACGTGAATCACACGCAGACTCTCCTCTCTCCTGTGTACATAATAGCGCAGTTTACTCATTTAATTGAGGAGCAGGAACCGTAATGAACCCACAAAAATATCAATTATACCCCTAACAATTACATCAGCTGTTAAAAAATCTCTCATTTCTAAATTTTGTAAAGTCCAAATCAAATCAATTGTTTATACTTTTCAGTTCTTACATGACTAGTGTCCATTAACACTTATCAAACAATATGCATGCTAGTTAGAAACCGACTTTTTACAGTAGACGACACAGACAACGGCGACCATGAAGACAATAAGCAGAAGACAGAGTCCGCCCACACCTGCTAGCACCCACAGTGACAGGCCGGAGTCTGGAATATGTGGTTTTATTGTCTACTTCTGATAAACACTGTATTCATACTTTTGTCATGTTGAAATAAAAATGAGATCTTTTACAGCATGAAATCTAAAAGCTGGGCATTTAATCACATGTATGCATTGGATTATGATAAGTTAAAGGCTCTTTCTACATTGGTGTGAAGAATATGCTACAACGTCAAACTATTCTGGGGTAATTGACCTCATTTCACATGGGTGAAAAGAGGCCATTGCTCAGCAGATTTTTCATCATTCATTTTTAACCCAGGTCCGTATTTTCATCTCCCTATCCACTCAACCACCGGTTTTCAATGAAAATTGACAAGACTTGTTTATGTATTTTGTAAAATAAATTGTGGCATACATACACACACGTAATATAGGAGGTGGAAAATATGGCGCCATCAGTAGTTCTTGTTCTGGTTAATTTATAATTTATATATATTCTAGTGAATTTATCAATAAGTTGATTAATGAAACTTACCTGTAATATCAGTGGTTGATTGAGCACCTAAAAATCAAGGGAAAAGTTGTTTCCACAAATTGTACTTTTTGTGATCAGATTTTTACTTGATATTTGAATACAATCCTTATTTAGTAGCGTATTTTTTCATTTCATGGATTCAGTTAATAGCGTTCATGATTTTATAATCACCATCTTAATCAAAATTATTATCTATATTACATATACATACCAGTATGTTGCCTTACTTTAGAGAATATGCAATAAAATTATAAATACATGCCTTAAATTGTCATCAAAGACTAGAATTTCCATTTATCTGAAATTTCAAACAACTTACTGATCTTGCAAATGAGTGCAGAAAGAGTTGTGTAACAAGTCACTCCTCTAATAGCCATGGTTATGGTCTGATTATTTAGCCTATTTGGGAGCTGTCTTATATGTGCATTTCGTAACTTGATATTTTTATCTTTGTTCTATGCAACAAAGTTTATGTATTAATTTTCATGCGATCACAAAGATCCCATTAAGCCATTGTTTTAGTACGAGTCATTGTACTATGTATAACTAATGTCTTAAGAATTATCATAAAAGTACATAATTCCATCAATTTCTAAAAAAACGTTGATTATATAAGTGCCGAATTGAAAATATTATTTTTTTCAAATTGCTAGTGGTAATGGCATACATTTCATAAAATAGAATCATTGTATTTTCCTCTCACTCTTTAAAACTCTGAATAAAGGTTTGTCGGTGTGCAGATAACCTATTTTGAACTTTAGATATCTTCAAAATAATACAATAGTATACACAATACAAAGATTTTCGTTAAATTTTATTCAATTTAAATGAGTAAATTTCATTTTAATTGAGCAAATATTATAAGTGTACAAATTGTCCTAAAACATCAAAATGGAAAATGTATATTACAAACTAAAAACTGGCATTATAATATGCAAGTAACATATAAATACAACGATGTTTATGCTTATAATTTGTCAATAAACGCATACATCTATACATAATAACTGTTCTAACAACATAAAAAAGATAATAATCATAAATTAGCAAACAAGAATATGTGAATCTTTGAAGAAAGTTATCAATTTTATTCAATATAATAGTTAACAAGATATGTGTACCTTTGAAGAAAGTTATCAATTTTACTCAATCATCAATCATTAAATAAGAAACCCAATTAATAAGAATATATTTAAAGGAACTAAAGCATTCTAAAACACTAAAAATGGTCAGATATGGACTTTTTTTTAACAAGCTAACAAAAAATACGATAAAACCATGCAATATCAAAAACAATAATTGTGTTTTTGTTCATGATTGTTAACGTACAATCTACAAATGACTAGAAATCATATACCATAATCAAACTTCTTATTGCAGGGATTACCTCAAAGATGGGATTTGAACACATATATGTGAAGCGATAAAAATTATAATTAATGATGAAGTATATAATTCCATAGAATGTGAAACCTCGCACACAATATTATGACTCTGTGAACTAACGTTAATAATTCCTACAAACATGCCATATTCAAGTGTGTATTACATACATAGCGCACTGAAGTTTTTCGGTTTAAAAGGATCAGCTTATTCTTTTCCACAATAATTTCAACCATCAAACATTATTTACATAAATATTTGGCACACTACATTTTAAAATTTTCATATTGTTTAAGTTTTCCAACACACCACAACTTTCATACAGTGCATTATACATTTTAGGAAGCCCAAAAATTTGAGAATAAAATACTGTTGTTAAAATCAGCTGACCTTTAAAAACCTCAAAATAGCAGAACACCAATTTTGAGGTGAAAATCTATAACCAACGCTGTGTCCAGATTGGGGACACTGTGAACAATACACTCTCCGACAACTTATCACTCACACTATTTACAAATACTGGGACAAATTGCTTTTGATAACATCGCTTCATTTGCATTTCCAGTGCATGTGTCTGATAATAGTGAATAAAACACATCGCTAACTACAACGTCATTGTGTATGATATGATAACTATGCCAAATTGTGATAAGGCAAAATATCTTTGAATCAAGAAGTGAGAAATTCGAACAGTAACCTATGAATTAATGGTCCTAATTAAACTAAAAAGTACAAATTGCTGCAAGGTTTTAAAAGCATTAAAATTACAAATGTATACTTGGAGTCTAGTTACCTCCCTTGTCCAAAAGTACGTACTATGGTGCATACAATTCATATAACATGCAAATGAATTACTGATGATAAAAATTACAAGATTGATTATACAATTTACCAGTGGCTATAGATACAAGTTTTAAGTAAAATACTTTAGATGTGCCCATTTAAAATATTCCTGATATCAAAGAATAACGTATGTGATAAAGTATGCTGATAATTTTAGTAACATTCTTAACATATATACAATAGTATACAGAAATCATGTGCTCATGAAAAAGTTACAGTAGTAACAGGTAAATTATTTGGTCCATCTTACACACATCCTTTTTCATTTACTTCTACCTTCAACACAGGAACATTCTTCTCATTTTTTTGGCATATCGATAACAAATACAAATATATAGAAGTCATAACTAAAGTACAATATTGATTGACATCATATGAAAATCACAGTAGAAAATAATACTTTCTAAAACAACAGACTGTAACAAAAACAATAAGCTATAATAATGGAATGCTATGATGAAAGATTTAGTGCATAGAACTTTACTGGATATCAAACTACATATGTACGTACATCTCAATATCACCCTGTCATGTTTTATGACTCAATGTTTATAAGGATTAATGAGAAGTCCAATTCCTTCCGAATCACAAATTTATACGTATGTTTGTATCTAAGAAGAAATACACTATCTTAGACTATGAAAAACATGTAAACGTAGAGATGGATGGATGCGAGTTCCATTTAGGTTGGAGATTATCTTATGTGAACATCTTCAGAAGAATCCAAAAGTGTTCACATACGACAGGTTAACGTTACATGTATAATAAGCAGCTCTCCACATGGACAGGTCAATTTAAATCGCAACAATCCATCTCTCTAGATATTAAATACTACATTTGTATTTTTTCTTCAGTGCAAACACCAGTGGAACTAAGCGACCATTCACAAACAGCGTCATGCAAGCAGCCGTCAACTATAGAGGGTGGTCTCTGACAAAAAGAGGGAGGGAGGGAGTCTGGGTTAAAAAAGGCTGCATATGTTGACAAAATTTGTAAGTGATTACTAAGTATTGCTCTCAAACGCCACACTCACATTAGAATAATCTAATTAGAATATTCTACACTTCGATCGCACATGACGTTCAATGGTTCCCATTAATACCACCATCATCTTACCACTGAATCGAACCCCAAAACTCCTACGATTCAACGCTAAATCTTTCAAGCCAGTCAATGATATTTCCCTGTCATTCCGTAGACAGCAGCACTGTCGTCGTCGCTCAAAACCTTTTTTGATTGGCTCGGAAACTCTAGGT
>CM032663.1:13914925-14045917 GCA_019095985.1 Streblospio benedicti
GCATTCACGTGTACACTGGAACATCTGGAAAGCAGAACCACGTACAACGTGTGCATTGAAGCGTTTGATGAGAATGAGGTTGTCATGGCTTCACACTGCACTCAGGTCCAAATGGCAAGTAGATTGGTTCTTGTAGCTGTCACACCAACTCTCTGTGCTATTGGCTTCATAATCACAGTAGCCATTGTGCTTTACTGTTGGAGGAAGAAAACCACACCTCGTTCAGGGCAAAGCACACAGCCCAGACAGACTGCTCCACCCTTTGCACAGGACATGCCACCAGACTACACGTCTCAAGATGACCATTGGGGAGTTGGGGCAATGGGAGGGCAGTGTGATGAGAAAAATGTACCACCAAGCATGGTAGAGTCTGCTTTCATGTGATATATATTGTTTCTTTCATGTAATCTATATCTAAGGAAGATGTCTTAAAACTGGAGTGAAATATGTTATTAGTTTGGCAATTATGAGGAAGAAGTCAGTCTCTGTTCAGTGTGTACAATAATTATATAATATTTTCATCAAAAAAAACACTCTGTGTTAAAGATGGCAAGACCCCTGTGGCTACTGGAACTGAAACGGGCTCGCGAGGTGTAATTCAACATATGCAGGATATTTCAACGAAGACCAAGATCTAATCTTTAACATATTCATATATTCTTGTGACCACAATGACCATGTGACCTTTATGAAGGAACAAAATATATTTGATAAAAATGATGTTGAAAGTTAGAAATACATTGCGTTACAATAAACACCCTACATGCACCAATAGAGAATGAGGGAGTTGGAGCTATGGGAGGAGAGTGTGGTGAAGACATTGCTTTGTAGCATGGTAGAAAGCATGGCTTCATGTTCTAGATAATTTTGCCTAGACAAAATATTATATTTTATCTACATGCTGTAACATTCTAAAGCCACAGAGTGTCTGTCTTAAAACTGAAGTAAAACGGGCAACTAATTTAGCCAAAGTTTGAGGAAATACAATATAGGCCTACAGCCATTCTCTATTCTATTTGGATTATAACTATCCAATATATTCAAATGATATTTTTTTGCTTTTGATTGACTATGTTGGTGAAACTCTTAAAACGAATTTACACCATATTTGATTTAGAATGTCAGATCACTGAATATTTGCATTTTTAATTTCACCCCTTTTAAAAGGGATATGTAGGCCCTATAAAAATCTTATGTACACGAAGGAAGAATAACTTGTAGACTAGTTTTATAAATTTAGTTTTTTTTTCTTAAAGGATATTTTAAATGTGTTTATTTTGTGAGCCAATAAGCACACAGTTTTGGTGCATGTATCAAACGTACGAGAAAACATACATATTTCAAATAAGGAGAGGCTTAGCCTAATGATAATGATCTATAGGCCACCCCTCCCTTCAAATCTAAAAAATTGATGTCTACAAAAAATTATAAAGCATATTTCATTTTGACATAGGCGATATTAAGAGTTTTTCTGATATCATTCATGAAAATAATTATACGAGAGACCACGTCGATGCATGTGTGGATGAAGCTTCTATTTTAAATATGTATATTGTCTCTAACTTTCTATTTATGTACCCAAAGTTTTGTGCAACTTTTTCTTTGATAGCTATTCTAGAAATTTATTTACTGTAACAAAATATTGCAAGATAGTTAAAAAGTTACACTCCACCAGTGTACATAGTGTGTATATAAGTATCTTATACATACCCTGAGTAAACGGAAAGGGTAAACATTGAGTGAGCTTACCTCCCTAAATTAAGGCTTTACTTTGCATTATGTTGCCTGAGTGCATGGTGCATTATATTTTTATGTTAGAAAGTGATGGGAGCATACCCACAAGTCATTACTGATGGGACATGTAAAACTCTTGATAGAAATGGGATTATAAATGCTGTTTACATAATGGGAAAATCACATTTTCCACGAATGTGAGGCAAAGTTTAAATTTTTTTCAGGACAACAGTAAAAATGCGTATGTATTTAAAATGAATAAAACATCCTGTGTTGATCAATGGTGTGATTAAATTATTTACAATATAATTGTAGGGGGTGTTCTAAAATAGATAATACCAAACTCGAATTATGAGTCAGAGAATATGTCAGTTTGTGATGAGTTTTTCACAAATTCAGGAAATAAAAGCGGGTTGATTCGGGCGTGACAAATAACACCAGAACATGAATGTGTACTTCCAGTAATATGATTGATAGCTTGTGTGGCCGAGTGGACAGGGAGCTGGACTCGTGACCAGAAGGTCGTGGGTTTTATTCCGGGTCGGGTCTAGTGGTGAGTGTCGTGGAAACTCATCCTTAAATAGTTGCACACTGCACCGTAGCACCTACGTATACACGTACTATAAATAAACACATTTACATTTACAATTTCTACAATCATCAAGGATCTGCCCTCACAATCCTCAGCATTCAAACACATTCTTTAAGTCAATTTATGGAAGATTCCCAATCCACTAGTTGAATAATGGCCAAATTTGAATTGTAATAGTCTTATTCTGTACCTTGCTCCAAAATACATATCTTTAGATACCAGGATCATCCGATTTGAGAGAATATTTACACAGTTATGATCATTAAGAGTTTTTGGCTGCCATCTTGAACGCCATCTTGAAAAAAAAATATTGTAATGACTGTCCTAATGTGGTAAACATTTAGTATGTTTAAGACTAGAATCAATTGAGAAACCTTTTGCAGCAAATATTTATGGCGTTACGGTGATTTTTGACATATATTGACCACACCAAGATGAAACTAACCAAAAATAAACAGCGTAAACTCAAATATCGGACGTGTCTGAGCAACAAAAATGAACAAGACTACTTAAAAAATGCAAATTTGTAAATGGAAACAGCTCATTATAGCATCATTGGATGCATAACTAGTACTGTGATAAAGAAACACGGACGGCAATGTACTACCTACATGTACCTTCACAAGGATGGATGTACGCCTCACAAAAACGTTCATACACGGTAGTTATTCACCTGATTTTTTTCAGGATTTTGACCAAATATAGTACAATGTTGGCCATTTTGAAAATATGCTAATTATCTTACATCTCAAAAGTAATTTCCACACATGTATCCATTCTTCAAATGCAAATCTGGTTGGTAAAAAACATGTTATCATTAGCTAGGGGACTCTGATAAATCAAATTATGTTGATAATGAGGTTCGGTGTCGGCCATGTTGGATTTATGCAAATTTCTCAATCTATTCAACACTGGCAAAGGGGCCAACATTCCCTTTCTGGTTCAGTAGGGTCCAAAGAATACTAAACTATCAAAAATATTTTATGGCGCACATTGCAAGGTTCAAGAAAAATCCTTGTTTGGCTGCTAGACTAATACATGTAGGCTAATACTTTAAATACATCGACAGAAAATATGTGTCTTATTATTACCAGCGGCTGTCTAAATAAAAGTAGATTTCTGTTGAGTGTATGCGTGTAGGTTGTATCCAATGGCAGATTCATGTTTTTAGAAAAGTGTGTGTGAGGGGGGGGGGGGTCGAGGTCGCACTTCAGGGATTTCATGGGTTTTGTATGCGGGATGGGTGGCGGACGTGTACAAAACCATAAGAAAATGAAGTATTTTGGTGGGGAAAGGGGGTGGGGGCGCCCCGCTAGATCTGCCTATGGCATGTAAAGTTTAGTATGACGTCTCTTCATGTTCAAGTTACATACATTACAACAATTCCATTCATGCCACTTCTACAGCAAGATCACCTCAACAATAATTCCAGTTCCAAACCGCGAAAAAGACCGCTTCAAGCCTCGAAAAGCGATGACCTCTCTACCTACAACTCTGGGAGCAATATTTCTAGTGATATCATTTAGAGATTACACTGTTAATAAAACAATTACAACCTGGCCATGCTTTAGCACAGTGAGTATCATATTGTCTATTTCAATTGGAAGTTGTAAAGTGTATTGCCAGAATGTAATGGTATTCACAGTCACAGGCCAATAATGATAGCATTGGCATGTCACGTCAACAATGTCAATGTAATTAAAAATCAACAGCAACATAAGCACTCATTAACGTTGGTTTAAGGGGTAAGCTCAGTCAATTTTCACCATTTATATTTAAAAATTTACCTATGCGATGTGTTACTTTGCACATAGCATACACAATGGGAGCGTAAAGTCTAAACTACTCTGTTTTGTAAAAGACGTATGTCTTTTACAAAACACCGAGCTTATCTCTTATCACAGCAGACACACATAGCACAATGTCGCTATCAGATATCGCTCATCTTCACGACGCTGCGTATTACACAATGTTAATCCCCACAATTGTAGCAATATACATGTAACTCCCAGGAGACGCAGTATGCAAGCCTCCCACGTGATAACAATATTGAACTCTTAATCCCACCGGGGCAAGGTGTTTTCGTTTAGCTAGGGTGGAGTAATTTTAAGATGATTAAACCGATGATTAGGCGATGATTAGATAGCTTGCCAGTAAGGATTTGAAAACTGAATACATGTATGTGATTAATCGTTCGTGTGCTAATTGTGCGGGAAATTCAAAACTCATGCGACGAAGTTGGAATTTTTAGACCAACTGCCCTGCAGTGAGCGGAGCGATTAGTATGAGCGAACCGCTTAGTCTATTTGTCGGCTCGGTTGGTCAGGTACAATATTTTAATCATGCTATTTTCTGGTGTTTTATTATGTAGTTTTATTGTTTTCCAGGAGAAGGATGGAGAGCATATATCCACGAAAACACAGAAAACGGTTACAGATTCTTTAACAGTGCCATTTTTTCAACTAATTAGGACTCATGTAAAAGTTGCGTGAGTGCGATGAAGGGTTAAGGGAGGAGGGAGGCGGATGTTGTTGTTTTTTCGTTTTTTCTTTTTCTTTTTGTGATGGGGGAGGGTTTACAGGGCTAAAAGGTTGTACAAAGACAGAGGTGAGTTTGTAACATGAATTATTTTATCAAGTAAGTTTTTGTGGCCTATCACTGCGAGCCCAAAGCGCGAGCCTGATGCGCCACATGAACGAAACCTGATAAAATAAGTCATGTTACGCACCGAACCCGGTTGTGTACTTATCATTCGTTTCAAAACAATTACAACAATGTTTTAAAAAATGTGAAAAAGTAGGCCGACTGAGTACAAGCATGAGAACCATAGTATCACCTCTCTGTGAACAGAGGCGATAACCCTCTCCGGGTTATCGAATAATTCTGGATCATAATAACCAATGAAAAAGAATGATAAATACGGAAAGGGTGTGCACTGGGCTAGATATATATAAAGAAAACCTATTTCAACTACGTTGTATATTATTCCAATGCAATTAATATACTACTCTTAAAAAACAAGCTAACGTTAGCTTGTTTTCAGTGCTCTTTTTCATACAAAAAATGCTATACCCTTGATATTGGTATTAGGTACATTTACATGTTTTTGAGGTACAATAAAACTATTCCCATCCTCTTATTGCTTCAAGTGATAATATCTTATGTCTACAATGTATCTTAGATTCTATCAAATTTGATTATGATCTCAGCTTTTTATCAATGTTTGATAAATACATTTGTTGATCACTGGACCGCCAGAAGCAAAACTTTGCTTTGATCCCAAAGTGTCCTACTCAGCAATATATTTAATTAAGAATAAAAATAGTCTATTCTAGTATACGTGACCTGCCATCGCGAGTTTGTGTAAATATTTTGAACACTGATAACGGTTATAAATACGGGATTAAATGATAATGAATAATTTGCTAGTGTCCCAGTGATGGCAAAACATGATGGAGAGTTCACTGATTGTTGTCACACCTGATCATGTGCATATACATGTGCGTCTGTCATTTACACATGAGGACGCTTAAACTACACAAAAACATTGGTATTGCATCACTAGCTAAGCTAGACTAGTCTCAGTAGTCAGGCCATGTTCTTTTACCACAGTCAAAAGGGGGAACAACTGTACACAAAAAGCAATTTTAGCAAAAACAGTGACTGCTATATCCAGAGCGCGCAAGCCTAGGTCTACCATACACTCACAAACACATGCATTGTGTACATGTATAAGAGCAAATGCAATTACGGAAGTAAGAACATGAAGGAACCAAATTAGCTAGAAAGCAAGCAAACACGCAAACAAGCAACCAAGCAAACAAACAAACAGACAAAGTACAATAGAACCACTCCAAAAAGACGGGAATCTGCAGCAAATCCTCCTCATGCGGACACTTCACCATTAAGGACACCTTTTTACTCGCACATTCGCTAGTTGGCGGTAAAACATGCTTCACAGATAGGCCCACGTCAGTAATGCGGACACTTTCCCTTCTTCCATGCGTGTCTCTCCTAGCGAAGTTAACAAAAATCACCTCCTGCTGTCCGTCATTTGCCTCTAAGTTCCGGGACCCACCGCCGCTAGGGCGCGCTGTCGAGCAGATAGCCCTCGCTAGCAGCTAGCTGGCCGTGGTGTTTTGATCTCTCTGGCAGCAGCAACAACAACACAACACAACACAAGGATACATGGGCTAGCTAGCCACTAGGTCGTTGTTACCGCTACCGACTCCCCGTATCACTTTCCGTTGTTGCACAGTTGCCAACAATTCTGCTAAAGCAGCCCTTATCATGGGATGAAGAGGAGAGTGATTGTTGGCAGTGCGCCAACCGCGGGATAGATTGTCGGCTTCCAGCCAACTGTGGCGGGAAGCTGCCATGTGCTGGGGAGGCAGGGCCGTGCCTGCTATATAACTACACCTCTCGGGTCCCGGCGACCGCACTTCCTCGTTCCTCGGTCATCTGCAAAGAGACAGCACAGTTGATCTGTGACCAGACATTTTTTGTTTGTTTCTTGTTTGGAGGACAAACATCGGTTGGGTGTTGTTTGTTTGTAGTGTTTGCTATTATTGATGAGCTGTTGAGCTGTTGGATAATCCTTCGCTGCAATTGGTGGAAATGCACTTAATGTTCAATCATTTTCAGCAAAGTCGTCAACATTGGTGGATTTTTGTGCAAGCTGATAAGGCTTTATTATTGCCACCCAACGCCGGCGAAAACAGACGATTTTTGGTGATAACTTGAGCTACAACAAACAGGTGATTGAATGTGGAATTGCTAGTATTGGTCTCTGTGCGTTTTGATTGGTGTTAATTGACGGATACTATTGCTAGTAGTTGGTCGCAATGCAGCCAACAAAAAATTAACAGTTTCCAAAGTGTGTATGTATTAGATAGATATATAAAACTGGAGTTTTTAAATTATCATAAGTATTTAAATTTGAGAAGGAGTGTTGACTACAAAAATGGATGACTTAAAAGTAGCTGATGACATTCAAGCGCAATATATGACCATAGCCCTGTGGGTGTCATTGGGGCTACTTGCGCTTATTCTTCTGGGTGTCAATTTGATCCAATACTGGAGGACCCAAGATAACCTTCCGCCTGGCCCGTGGGGTTTACCCTGCTTTGGTGTTCTTCCGTTGATGGGAAAGAAGCCATATCTTACGGTGCAGAGGTAAGTTTTCATGCTATGCTATTTGTTTGTCTTGTGCATATATCATATTCTACAGTTGTTTTATATAACATAATGACTTCTAAAGACGGCATATTACTGTCATTTTCGTAAATGTTAAGTGCGACTTTAATAAAGAAATAAAGTAACACCCATACAAAAGGTTCTTGAACACATTTATTAATACGTGATAAAACTACAATATTTGTATGACATTGGTTTTAAGGTGGCCTTTTAAGTTAAACTTAATTGTAAAAGCCATTGGTTTTAAATTAACACACATGTATAGAGTATTGGCAGATACAATACGCCTATGATATTTACAATTTCACAAAATACACTGACATCATCCTTCTCTTTTTTTTTTTTTTTTTTTTTTTTGTTGTTGGAAAAACTGTTCTTGTGTAACTTGATAAATAGTAATCCTATCAATATTGAGTTGGTCACTAAGTATTACTATATTTAATAATCATCAATATCTCAATATAGATACTGCAATGCGGGTCACGCATTAGCATCTGCATTGCATCAGCCTTGATCTAAAATATCTGGCTCTATGATGATGCAATCCCAAACTTAACCAAAGCGAAAGCCACAGTCCTACAGCCCCGAATATGAAAGCCGAATGAGCCGTGGTGTTAGATCAATATATATAGTTGATTAATACTTTGCTTGTAATTGATTCGTCACTAAAGTTTTCTTAAAAAAGTAGAATCCTGTTGCAAATATGTCAAATTATTGGCATCTCTAATCATTTGTCATTGAAACAACACCAGAGCTGTAGCAGTCTGTGATTTGATATTGGTATCATTCCAAAGTATCACAAAGAAATGTTGGTTTTGTATCAATCAATATATGTAATAAAATCAAATAAAAAAGATGCTTACCCTTTTTATGTGGATAAAGTATAACACTACATTTGTAAAAAAAAATATGGTAACTGTAGAACCGGAGTTCAAAGTTGGCGGTAAAGTTGTTCGTCTGGTAATGAAAAATATCACTCACATGTCAATTGTATTTCTCATTAAAATTTCTCTTTAAAATATTGACTTATTATTTGTAATGCTATGGGGAGAGCTATACATCTATTATGCCATACATGCAATTCCATATAACTTAACCCTTGGTCAAGTATATTTATGCAATTACTCCTACTAAAGTCTGAAATACGACTCACACTTTGCAAAATAAATTTTTCTTTATCTTTAAATTACTGAAACTTTCATTGAAAATACATACGAGAATAAAAACAATCCAAAGGAAAATCATGTATTCACTTTTAAGGCAACATGCCGTACTCGATACACCAATGGAATAGCCCAACCCCATCCCACCCTATCCAGATAAGCAGCAAATGTGCAACACTCGTGCACAGGTGTTGCGATGCGACGTGGCACTACCAATAGATACATGCAAGAGACCTGAAGCAAACATTATCTAGAGAGAGCATACAACCACATAATAACCTGTCCGATGGACGCAATGCAGATACGTTGTCTATTTATCGAGGTTTGTGGGGATCCTTTTCGTGTGAATCTTGGTCTTGGATGGTTCTATCAAAAGAGGTGGACTCTTTTATAAACGTGGCCTCAACAGACAGAGAGACTTTTGAATTTTCCAATTAGTAGTTCTATAAGATAACGACCCACATGGACTAGAACCAAGCGCACATGACCATACTCATGGATAATGTCCGCTCAGTCAAACGATAACAAACATGACGAAACGACCATGTGACTTGAGGCCAACCTTCCGGGAGGTTAAACATCATTGCGTGCATGTTATTTCGCAGTTCTACCTGCATCAGGTCAATAGTTGGGTCAATAGATTACAATTTCATTTCCACGGGGATTACATGTGTCGACTATATCTAAATAGCTTCTCATTTTCCATTCGAATTTGCTGACTTCGGCTCACTTTTGGTATTGCTACTTAAGAGATTCACTGACATCCCAGAGAAGTTAGAAAAGCTGGGTGTAACGTTACAGAAACAAGGAGCATCAATCACCAAAATACTAGTAAGAAAACGTAAAATCAAGATTGCTGCAGAAAAAATGAAAGCAGAACAAACGAATCCAACGTTTCCAGGCCTCACCTTATTATCACATCTGTTCAATCACATGATCACAGAAGTGAAGACAGACAACCTTGCACAAGTCCGTGAGCTTTTTCGCCTACGAAACCCATAAAAGTGTGTCATTGAACCACAAACTCCTTTTCAGAAAACCTGGCTTCTGTAGCAATGTTTACCATCTTTAACATCATTGATTTAACATGTGTCTCACTCACACCCTCATCTATTTCGGGATTAATCATTTAGTTTATCATTGAAATTAACATGAGAATACAGAGCAAAGGAGATTCCCGTTGAAGATCGAAGATTACACACATTCACAGCTGACATGAATTTATAGGGTAAACAAGGTCAAAGACCACCATGTCATGATGCCCTTTTAACCCGTGTAGGGCTCCCTTGATTAGCTAGCTCTAATGAAGGATTAGGATGAGCAGATGAGGTTTATCCTTGGTGGCCATGTGTTGACCACTGAGCACAATAAGCATGCGGTGGCTGTGTTTGTTTACCCAGCTGGCCCTGTGTTTGTGTAAACAAGGGGATACAATTTGCTGCAGTATTTACTGGTATTGACCCTGACCTGCTACTGCCAGTCACCAAGGGCACACTGACCTTGGCAGTCTTGTATAAGGCGTATTACATGTCCAATTTTGTAACCATTTCATGTATACAGAATTACCTCCAATTAAGCAATTGAGCACCTCTATAATAAGAGCACGCTTCGTGGTTCATCAAAAAAGGACTGCTGTGAATCTCCATAAAGAGACCACTTTCTATTGAACCAGTAGTCCCCAGGTGGTCTTATTATAGGGGTTCTGTTGTTCTTGACCCCTTATTAACTCTCGCATCAATTAATATGATCACTGAGCTTGCAGTAATAAGTGTATGAAATGTTAGTATCGTGTTTACACTCACGTGGTATTCGGCTATTTTCATGGTTTTGACATTAAAACATTCATCACTTATTGGTTTTACTCTTACTTAGTCATCGCACTGCAAACTGTTATTTCGCTCGCTAACCCATTCAGTGACTCACTCATTGTCTCACTAGCATATCCATATTTTTGGAAATAAAGGGTGATGTGGTGCATTTAAGGGCTCTGAGGGTTCTGAACTCGTGTTTCGATAGCAGATATACAAAATCACATCATGAAAAACAACTAATTTTGGTGGGAAGAGATCAGGAATGGGCCCCCAGCCCAATCCCCCCCCCCCCACCCCACCCCCCCCGCCCTTGCCCCTTCTTGATTTGTATAGCCATAGGCAAGAAGATTGTTACAAATATAGTAGACAGATGTCGCCACTGTCGTTGATAAGCGACACCGGGACAGTTAGATAACACCAGGACGGTCAGTGTCATCATGTCTTGCTGCATTCAGGTGATTATCAAAATGACTGTGAATGCAGTGCTAACGTGTACAAATCAAATGATCACACAATGTTTAAACTAAATGTCCAAGAGTATAGAGAATGTGATATAGGGAAATGATGAAATTGTGAAGAGTGCCAATAACAGTATAGGGGCATTTGCTTCACATTGCAAATATACATAATTTAAAATGACCCGCCGTTTAAGCTCCTTTGCTATTGCGTCGGTCTACGAGGACATCTTTTACACTGTGCGGTACATATGGACTGACTCTTGATTGAGACCACTTGAAGCCAGGAGACAGCCCACCCCCACCCCCATCCTGAAGAAGCCCATAGTATGGGTGATTGGTTTTAAATAAATTATCCAGAGAAGATAGGTTTTAACTTCTTAAATAGTAAGTTGTCATGACTTGTGTTCAGATGGTGGGAGAAGTACGGCGACATCTACATGGTGTACATGGGCTCGCGGCGCTGCATCGTGGTCAACGGTGTCGAGGCGATGCGCGAGTGCTTCGTGCGCCAGGCAGACCGCTTCAACGGCCGGCCCTGGAACTACTTCCGCAAGCTCGCCAAGAACAAAGGTACTGTATATTCTTAAATGATGAGTTCATTGTGTTTGCGTGTGTGTATTCCATAGGCAGATCCAGGGAGGGTAAGGGGCTCGTGCCCTCTTTTTTTAACCCTAAGATTGTATTTTCTTGGGGATTTTTGCATATCCGAGAACATTCACTTGTTGGAAACGCATATCTTTGGGTGCATCTACTCCACTTTGCAAAAAATAAACCTGAATCTGCAAGTGTATTATGTACATTAGAACCCCCCATTAGGACCACCTGAATAAAGAGAACAACTCAATAATAAAATAGTTTTGTGGTTCCAAGAATTCATATGAGACCATCTACTTATTGAGCCCACTGGAGGCCAGTCCCAGTGATGGTCTTAATGGAGAAGTCCTACTGTGCATTTTCAACTTACTGATTAAGTTCGCAGAAGTAGATCAAGTGAGGAGTCATCTCTATCTCGTCTGCTGCTAAAGCCAAAGCCACGGCCATGTCCAAACAGTGACCCCAATCGTCCTATCTGGTAGATTTGCGTGTTAACGACCTCTTTGATGATATTCTGTGTAAATGACCTCACTCAGACTTACAACGAAATCGTTTACTTATCCGTCAGAATTTCCATTAATCCATGACCATGATGAATAAGCACTTTGGCAGAAAGTGAAATCTGGATGAGGCGATGATAGCGATGGAAATGATACAGGTTGCAATAGTAGTTCGTTTCCACAACTAACACCGGCACATTTTGGTAGACATACTAGCCCAGGTAAGTTAGTGGGCCTCCCGCTGAGACATTTTAAGTCATACTCTGCACATTTCTGCAATCCGATTTCAAACACTTACATAAAACGTGTGAGGCTCTCATGCCTTCCATTTTTGGCATTCAGCCAATTTCAGTGGGTCTCCCAGCGAGCGATTTTATCGCCCACCAGTCAACTTTGTCTCGTCGACGCTGGGCTCTTTGAGCACTTTTTATTTGTTTATTTTTTAATTTTATTTTGTCTATGGCGCTATGCATGAAATATGTTGATCTTGTTCAACTAATCTTAACCAATCTTTACAGTCATCCGGTAGGTAAATCCTGAGCATACTATAGGCCAATATACTTTAATACCTTGAACATACCTCTGTACATATCTGCTAAAAAGTGAGCCTACTAACTTTAGTGCAGTATTTAATACAGCCTCAAGCCTAAACAATTCCAATCTGGGAAGTCTTGTATATCATCAGACAAGAACACTCACGCCTAAAGCATCATCAAAGGCTATTCTTGTTACGAAGTCTATAGATAACTGAAATAGTTCCCACCAAATTATCTCTTATTAACGCAGCTTTCCTTTTTCTAGTCTTGCCCTAGGTTTGACTCAGTGCGTCTACCTTTGAAAAAAGAACAAGACCTTGTGGCAATGCCAAACTTATCCATCAGGATTTTTCTGTAATCGTGCATACGTTTTAGCAGCAGTAGGCCTACTGACCCAGTGGTCTGTAATCAGGTGTCTGTGGATAGTATCTAAACCATACTTTGAAAGGTTAAAATTGTAGAAAAGGTTCCAACTGAAGTGCCATTTGTTCACAAGAAAAATCACGCTCATAATTACACTCAGGAGCCTCCCATTAGTAGCACCTCTATTAAGAGACCACCTCTATAATAAGGCCACGTTTTGCGGTGCCAAACATTGAAAAAGAACACCTCCATGGAGGTACAACCTATTTTTTTATAATTGAGGAACCTTGTAGGCTGTCTCATGGGTGGTCTTAAGGGCTCTGATGTGACTCAATGCTACTCATTAAATGGTAATAATATATTATTACCATTAACATATATAATAATATTAGGTCAGTTTTTGTATATTTAATATACCAACTTACACCACGAAACAAACTAAATATGTAGAGATGACACGGATTAGATGACATATGATATTGACAAAGAATCTAACTCGGTCAAAAATCTTAATTTTAAAAATCATTTTGGTCCACAATGCGCTCCATCTAGGACTAAAAAATGGCTACATTCACTTAGAATTCTGAACAAAATGAAACAAAAAATAATTTAGTCCCATCACATAAAGATCATTTACGGTACATTTGCAAGATTATTGTGGCTAGACCTCTCGTTAGAGAGTTTTATGGATTAGACACGTAATAAAACCAGCCATTCAGTCATAATAAGATAATGAGTTATGGTTGCTCTGATAAGTTGAAAAATCGTGATAAACTTTCATCCATTTAAGATATCGCAATTGGTCCAATTGTATTTTATCAGTATGCTGTTGTTTCTTTATTAGTCTCCATATCAGCATCAAATTAGCAATGTAACTGTCACTATTGATACCTCTGAGATTGATAGAATGACAAAAAATTACGGTTTGGTTAAAGTTCACTACAAATAGAAAGTTAGCTGCGTCTATACAGATTGTAGAACATTTGCATATATAAGTATTCGCTTGGCTAAGCAACTCGTTGCAACATGCATTTTTACTATACTTCGCCAAAATAGGCACAAGTTTTAATCCTCAGCAATTGACAGAGATTAGCAGAGTAGAAGTTCACGGGGAAAAGATTAGTGTGCCTCTAAACAATACTTAATGCCGAGACAATACGAGTACAATGCATAGGCAGATCCCCTTTCCCACCAAAATACTTCATTTTCATACCGCGGTAGGGCTTTTCATGAAATCCCGTAAGTGCACACACACACACACACACACACCCTTTCGAAAACCTGGATCTGCCTATGCAATGTGTTTTTTAAATCTCCTATAGTCTATGACACAGCTGACTATCATTATCCAATGGCAGATCCAGGTTTTTCGAAAGGGTGGGGCTCACTTAAGCAATTTCATGAAAAACCCTATGAAAATGAAGTATTTTGGTGGGAAAGGGGGATGGGGCCTCACCCTGCGCCCGACCCTAGCACCAGCCACCATGCCTGAATTCAAACAGTGTCGAAACGTTAACGTTGCAGCTAAACTATCAGTGTTGAGCGTGGGTGGTGATGGGTGTGGTAAAAGTTGAAAAAAATGGAATGTGGGAGAATATGTAAAAAAAACAAATACTGACGTGGGATTTACAGGAAGTGGGATGTAGTGAAAAGGCTGAAAATTGTGCGGTATGGTAAATAGGACGAAAAAAGATGTGGGATTTTAACAGAAGGTTGCGCTTAATAGGGCAGGAGCGCTTATAAAAGCGAATACTGTAGGTTCTCTGGACAAGATTTGCACATGGAAACCACGATTACACTGTAATATTGATTCGTTTGATGATTATCTAGATTTAGACAGCAGCACAGTTTTATCATATTATTTGGTTACAATAATATAACTGTACACAATTTACAATTGCCCTAGATTTAGCTACTTGTTGCCAAAGGACTTGACAAAATATCCAAACAAAATGCTATAAAAATTTATTTTGAAAATGATCATCAAATTTGTGTTGAAAAGTAAATCCATGGCTATTATGCAAGAGGGCCACAGGATATTGCTCTGTTTGTTTCATATGAGTACTATCATACAAATGATTTGGTCGATCTACCATGGTCAAGGACAAAGAATAATGTCGAAGGCTAACTGGAAATTAGTGGTTTTTACCAATCTTCAAAGCAAGGTCTAGACAATTACTCTGAAGGTATAGAAAATGTAATGTAAGCCATAATTCAAGCAGTATGGCCATGAGTTGGAAGAAAACATTGCCATAGATTGGTAATATTGAAGAAAGCGAGGTCGTGGATCATTGATCTTGAATAACACTGGACTGTGGAATTTTCCAGCTTAACTGGTTTTTATGGCATTAACTTTAATAACTACATACTTACTTATTACTTACTATATTAGAATTAAATAATTTATTGTAATTAGAGGGATTTACTTCACGAGATGGTATAAACGACAAGTTATAAGTTGTATGGCATTTTACTGTAAGTTACTAATTAAATCTTCAAAGTGTCTTTCAGCCGCCAATCCTATATACTATGCAGAGAGTATTGCAGAAAATACACTCATTTTCGTGACAATCGTAAAATTTAGCATGCTGATGCTCCCGTGTCAATCGCACCTCAGCATGCTAAATTTTACGGTTGACACTCCAATCTCGTGGTCAAACACTACAAGTTCTTTGCCAGTTGGCCAGTGCACGAAAAAGTGGAATTCACTAATGTATAAAACCGCACTGTGATTATCAGACTGGGGTTTAAAGGACTTGTAACTTGCTATGGTAGGTTGTATCAATTGTTGAATGAATCACTTTAGATAACCAGGTCACATTTGACCTTGCAAAGGGACAATGACCAGTTGATCAGAGGACACTGTGAAAAAAATGTGTACACTGACAGAAACCAGTTTGGATCTTGTAGGCCCCAGGCTGAAACTTGCAACGGGTACATTTTACGTCATTGTGACTTGTCTGGTATTAAGATTTCATGTTAGAATATTGTCAAAATGTTCTCTTTGGGGTACATTTTAAAATCTTAACTATTACTGCAGAGCTTGATCGAGGTGGATTTCTTATTTTGGTAAATTTGAGTTTATTTTAAGCTTTTTCTACGCTGTAATCGTAGGTATCAATGATTGACCGGCCTGTACAAGGTTAAAAAGTAAATCAGTTTCTAAGTGTCTTTAACCTGGGGGCTCTAAAAGCCCTAGTCACACCACGCACACATATTCAATCGCTATTTTTTCCCCTCTATGGTAGGAAATAAGAAAGACAAGGGGAAAATATGATTGATCATACATTTTACAAAGCACGTATGTGATGAAATAATGTGTCGACACAACTGATTCAGGTTTTCCACGTTGACTCTTGCATCCGCCAGTACGGATTTCATGGAGCGCTCACGATAAATATCGCAAGTCAACGTGAACGGTGGTATCAATACTGACCAGTTACCAATCTCTCAAGACTTAGTGCGTAATATGATTGCTGGCACACGTCCAACAATTTTGTTTTTCAGGCATTCCTCTGGCATTGCGCCCACGGGTCTTTAGCACTAGTCCTTGATTGTGCTATGCATTGTATTGATATTGCATTAATGAAATTACAATTATTAGTTTATCTTTACGTACATCCCAATGTCACTAGTATATTGGATTAATATTAACCTGTCCTATTTTCTGATGTGTATATTTTTCGGTATAACACATCCACACACCATAAACCTAAAAAACACAGTACTTTATGCAGTATTTTAATAAAAAACATTATAGATAATATATTTAGATTTAACTAAAAACTATAAGCTATCAACTATAAATTGTAAAATCTTAAATCACAGATCATTCAACCATAAAATTCACAATCTTTGTGGGCAAAACAAAAAGCCTGTATCAGACAATATTGTTACTCTGTTACCATTTTAGCAAAACGCAAATCAACATGAACATGCTACATACAGTTACTTTGTGCTATTTTAGCAAAACGTGCATACAAATACACTTGTAAAACTTTGACAGCTGCTGTGGCAGCCACCGTATGATAATAGCATGGCCACTCGTACCATGTGATCAAACGTCTGGCATCCCGCCATATCACACTGAGCTTGTTCTTGACCCATTGTCTACTGCCCTACAAACTACGTTTACATTCACTTGGCCCATTGAACTACATTTTCTTGTATTCAGTCTCCTCCAGTTCTCTCTATCATACTGACTATGTGGATCAAGGTCCATCCAGCTGGAGTGGTCAGTATGTCAGCCATCATTTGGGCCATTTCAGTTTCAGTATCACATCTGTTGTATGGTTGCATTCTCATTAGTGTAATGGTGGGTATATGTCTATGCTGTCTACCATCATAGTACTGAATAGACATTGAGTGACACGCACCCCACCTCCACATCACCCCACCCCCCCGCACCCACTTTCATTTCACCGGGCCTCCTTGAGAGATAACCGACCAAAGACAACATCGGGATTCGCTCACAGCAGGAGCTAGCAGGACCAGGGACAGAAAAGAACTAGCTTCCCTGTCTACATTGGTTACTATTGCGTCGCTTCAGCAGCTGAAGCAAAAGCCTTGTGTTCACTTCGTTTGTATGTCAGTATTCATGTATGTATGTGTATATGTCTCTGGACAAACTAGAAGGTTTACCGTTGAACCAATTTCGTTCAAACTTTACACAACTATAAGGTATGAGGAGACACCGAAGTGATTTGATTTTGGGCACTCTGCCAATTAAACTGTGCTTTCCACAGGGCCATTATGGTCCGTTTTCAACATTCTTCTTGGTATCGAATGCACCATTACAGATCAATATTATATCAGCTGCAAAATATCTGCTTGGTGCTGTTTGCTATTTGCTGCTACAGCAAATCAATTATAGCATAATGGAGTCAATATTAGACAGTGTTTTATTATTTGTGGCTGATACATACCCATTATATTGTAATTGTGTACTTTTAATCATGATTTCGATTTTTTAGTAAATATCTTTATTATCCATAAGTCCACAGTGTTCTAGCGACGTCGTGTTCTTTGAACACTTTTGATCTAGTTGAATAAATCTTAAACGCGATAACCCCTCCCCTAATCAGAACATCATGATAATTTAGGTTTCGCCACGTAAAAAAACGGTATCAATATTGATTGACATTTCGTTTTCTGTTTTTGAGGGGAAAGCCACGCCACGAATCTGCCTGTGCAAATTGCTTTCTATAGAAGACTGACTCGCCATGCAGTTTCTTTGGAAACAAACTTTAGATACCTAGCATCTGACATTAAAGTGCTAACTCACCTCCGAAGAAAAAAGTCATTTGTTAATAATGGTGGCATCTAACAAAGATTATTCTTCCCAGAATGCTACAAAATGACCGCCTGTCCCAATAAAATGTGTATGTGTACTTGAGAATACATGCCTGTCGCAATAAAATAGTTATGGACCCATTAATTTTATTGCACACTGTGGCAGATCTATTTAGCAACATTATTCATTTTTCCGGGAATACTCCAGGATTTATAGTATCACATAATGTGGTACTAAATGATTTTTCCCTTGCTTAGTCTGCCAGGTCAGCTGGACCTTGAGAAAGTTTTTGAATCAAGAACATAACATGTCACGTAGCCCTTCATTACATGGAGTTTTAGGCTGTAAGTGCAGCATTGTTTTATCAATGGTTGAAAACTGGTTTAAAACCACGTGTATTTATACATATTGGGTTCCGTAGGTACAGTACAGTAGGGGCTACTATAATATCAGTACACTATTAGTACTCATTGGTTTTGCGGTGACGCTATATGTTGTCCACGCATTATAACACTTGGTCACGCTGCTTTATTGGAATACTAGTATGTTTTATACTATCTAGTACTTGGTGTTTCTTTAACACATCGTCGGTGCCATGGACATCTAACTCACACTGCACGTATTATGCTGTTCAATGAAATGAATTCAATAGTCCATTCCAGTAGGTTGCTTCCGGGTGTAAAATACACGGTTCCGGTGACCATATTATGGACATGGTATGTATCTTAAAAACTCAAATGCCAAACAAATAACATTAAAATAAAAGGAAAGAAATGATAATTAACTCAGCAAACCATCCATTGTGGGCTATGAAGCTAGCTATCTTTAATGAATTTTGGAGGTGTCACCAGAAGTAAGAAAGTCATTAATGTTTTTTTTTTTTTTTTTTTTTTGTTAGTCCGGAAGCTACTTAGGCATCGACCATTTGATCTCAGGGGGGTGACCAGCTATTTTCACCATAGCTTCAATTATTTTTTGACATCTAATTATTTTTTTCTTAGATTACTGAACCGCAATTATTTTTTAAGCTGTATAAAGCTGTTTAAAGGCATATTTGACAAGTATTTATTTTTTCTAGCCAAATGAAACCTTACTATCTTTTTCACCAATTTTCAGCCTTGCGATATTTTTTTTCAATATTTTTGCTGCCCCCCCTGAGATCAGATGGTTGATGCCTTACAAGAACAGCCTATGACATACCCTGATGCAGTAAACAAATCTATTGTGTAAGCCCTGTTCAGATTTCTATGTCATTATATAGCTCCGCATGCGGGATTGCGACTATGCGCCAAAAGGGATGGCTGATATCTCACACTCATGTCCCACGGAATTACTGCAATTTTAGGCTTGCAATGTTAATATGAATTAATTTTTGGCGCGAAAACATCCATCCTGGTGTATATACTATAAAAAGTCATGGTCGTGTGAAATTGCGACTTGCCAAGAACAGCTTTAGAGATCACTGTGCACACTTTACTGTTGGAGATGAGAAATACAACAAGAAGGAAAGACTACATTCTAATTGCCACAATACGACGATTGTTTCAGCTTCAGCATTTGTGACTCTAGCTTTAGCATTTTTCCCCTTTCCAAAGTGCTTATAGTCTTTGCAATGCGGATACTAAGTATACGGTATTCCATGTGCAATTTTCAAAACTTTCCACAGGTCAAACAATGATAAATGTCATCCCCTGTGCACATATCAACAATCCCATTTCAAACATGAAATCTCTACCAACAACTTTAATTCGCTCAACCTAATCATGATATTTCCTGGACAAGAGCTACCCTATAACCAATGAATGACTATCATTAGGCATAAAGAAAAAAACACAAGGTAATAAGAGTTTTGTAGGTCATGGCAACGTATCATTTGTGCCACCAGGTGACTTGATGACAGCCGACGATCTGTCAATTTAGCGGGCATAAATAAGTGCAGAGCGGTGGCACGCGCATTGACATCTTTACGACAAGGCTGGCGTCAGGGTACAGGATGGCTGCTGGAGTGGGTGGCTGTCAGTGCAGATGGCACCCTTCAAGAGAGACCACCTCTCTAATTAGGCTACTTTTAGAGTAAGACTGTTTTTCGCGGTTCCTAACTTTCATAACGAGACCATAATAAACCAACGGGCTTGGTGTCAGTGTATGAGATGACGGCTGGAGTGGGTGGCTGTTAGTACAATGGCCATGTACAATAGACCTTTCAAGAAAGAGAACCTGTCTCAGTAGAACACTTTTATATGAAGACTGTTTTTCACGGTTCCAAAATTTCATAAAAATGGAGACTACACAAATCGTGTTTTCCCATGCATATGGCGAATCCTTTTTCATTTTTGAAATGAAATATGTTTAAACCAGACTTGAGTAAAAACGACTGCATGCGGGTTGATGTCGTTGTACATGAAAACTGCTAGAATGGGTAGCTTTTAGTATAATGAGTATGTTTATTTATCATAGAGCTATTCTTTCAAAAGAGCTTACATTCAAACCTTTAATAATGACCACTGCCTGTGTATAGTGAAATCTCTCCATTCCGTTCACCCGCAGGACTGACCTCGAATGGTCTGAATCGAGAGGTGGTCTCTTTATGGGGCTCGCTTTGGTCTCTTCGTGAACCATTGGAACCATGAAAAATTGACTTATTAAGTGATTTGTGGTCTTAAGTGGAAACGTTTGTAAATGAAGGGAATATAATAATACATTCAATTAGACCACGTCTAGAAAGTGACCTCTATAATAAGACCATACAAATGTATTTCGCTGTCCCAAACATGGTCTCACACACACACACACACACACACACACACACACACACACACACACACACACACACACACACACACACACACACACACACACACACACACACACACACACACACACACACACACACACACACACACACACACACACACACACACACACACACACACACACACACACACACACACACACACACACACACACACACACACACACACACACACACACACACCAAAAAATAGAAAATAAAAAATAAATAAAGTGAGCACCTCTTAATTGAGACTACTTTTAAGATCTACAGTCGATTCTGTTGAGAACTGATGTATGAAAAATAATATTCAATGCAAAAGGAACACATCGGAGAGGAGGCTCTTGCTTGGAAAAAAGCAATGGGCCATTTGATTTACTTTACTTTTACATTATATTTAGGAGGTTAAAAATTCTATGTATCTGGTACATAGCGCTTGGTCTCATTTTTTCGGAATTTTCTTTTATGCTGTGAATATATTACAATATTAATGTCGGATTTTTATTGTTTAAATTTTGTAACACAATTGTTTAATTTTGATTTTTTAAACGTTTGAATATAAATAAAAAATAAATTTAAATAATTGTTTAACAAAAATAAACAAAAACCGTTAATATTGTGATATACACGCAGCATAAAAGAAAACTCATAAACAAAATTTAGGAGGCTGTGTAGCGTTAACATACATGGTAAGACCAATACAAAACATATCCAAATAGACCTGATTCATAGTATTTTATAATTGGCTTAAACATATTTTATTCCAATAGGCACACACAAACGGATCAGGCAACAGCTAAAATGCTCTATAAGCCAAGTTTAAAAGTAAGAAAAGTGTTCAAATCACAGCTCAGGATTTAAGGGTGCACGCGCCAAAGACCGTTACGCCACCTGGCCGGTGCCTGGAGGTTACATGTGGCGCCCCCAGGCACACAGCTTTCACACCACCCCAGATGCTGACTTCAATGCGTGTCACTCTTATCTGCAATTGTCTTGGCTGATCTGTAGATGTATGTGAATAGATTTTGCATGATTATTATAGTTGGGGATGTGCAATACCGTGTAATATTTAAATTTTGATTAGTTTAGTCTAATAGCCAATGAGGACTGGTTTGACGTTTTGGTTTTAATGTCATTGTGCTGTGATTTAGAATGGTGATTATTAATCATATAATGTATTATTTGAAATTCTAGCTTTATTCCCAACACGTATTTATATATTTCTCCGGATGAAAACATGTATAAACTGACAAAAATATAAACTGCTACTTAAAAGCAAATTTTGATTTGATGGTACATTAAAATTAAAATCACAGTTGGGCTCTTTTTATTTGAGAATCAATCGGTGTATAACTTATCACATATTCCAACACACTATTCTTCTGATAGTCCGTGCTTAAACATTATAGATTATTCTACTGTGTATATTTTTTCCTTCTCTTAGTTGTATACTTTTGCAAATGTTGTATTTCTGAAGAAAAATACTAAAATGAGAATGTGAGGTCATTTTGTTCACCACCCCAAACCATTCTTATTGATTCTCTATGTCTATTATACCCTCAAAAAGACAATGCACTATGATACACAATGACGTTTTTCGTGTGTTTGAACGGACGCAAATCCATTTTATTTCAAAAGTCATTCACAGTTTTAACCATTATCACATCGAGATGACACAAATGTAATAATGCAACAATATGCTTAAACGTACAAAGAATAAATGACACACATTATAAATAAACAACATATTTTAAATATGGCATTTGTAATAATGAATTGATAAACCAGTTATGACCCAAACTAAACAGACCCCTGGATGTGGCGAGGCCCCTGGACGGATCACGCGACCAGGAAACATTCAACAGGAAGTGATATACATCCGGGACTCGTCGACGTTTCTCGTAACACCTGTCGGCAAGTGATTAGCCTAGAGAGAAGCGTACTTTTTGATAGCACAAACTCCTGTCAATCATTCAATAACTGGCCTGTTTTTAGACTTGTTAACACTTGCATTGGTGGAAGATGTATTTGTGATGCACCGGGTTTTTGTTGTTGCAGTGTATAAATAATCATCAAGCATCGTGCGGATTAATCGTTTGGTTATTAGTATTCGGCGGTGCCGGGTTTCCCAAAATTTTAAAAATTAACGAGACCAAAAAACCAAACGTTTTTTGGTGTCAGTGTAAAATGAGGCTGGAGGGGGTGGCTGTTAGTCCAATGGCCATGTAAAAAGGGTTTTAAAAAAAAGAAACCCGTTCCAGTAGAACTTTTTTTATATGAAAAATTTTTTTCAGGGTTTCCCAAAAATTTTCCCAAAAAAAATGGAGATCACAAAAACGTTTTTCCTAATTTTTTTATGGCAACCTTTTTCATTTTTGAAATGAAAATTTTTTAAACCGGATTCGAGTAAAAAACGGACGTGGTGATGTCGTTGTACATGAAAACTGCTAGAATGGGTACCCTTTTAGTAAAATTTTTGGTATGTTTTTTATCATAGAGTTTTCCTTTCAAAAGAGCTTTTTAATTAAAACCCTTTTAAATTAATGACCACTGCCTGGGGTATATGAAATCTCTCCATTCCGTTCACCCGGCAGGACTGACCTCGAATGGTTAAATCGAGAGGGGTGGAATATCTTTATGGGGCCTCGCTTTGGTCTCTTCGTGAACCATTGGAACCATGAAGAAAATTGACTTATTAAGTGATTTGTGAATGTAAGTGGAAACGTTTGTAAATGAAGAGATATAATAATACACATTCAATTAGACCACGTCTAGAAAGTGACAGCCTCTATAATAAGACCATACAAATGTATTTCGCTGTCCCCAACATGGTCTCTCACACACACACACACACACACACACACACACACACACACACACACACACACACACACACACACACACACACACACACACACACACACACACACACACACACACACACACACACACACACACACACACACACACACACACACACACACACACACACACACACACCACACACACACACACACACACACACAAAAATAGAAAATAAAAATAAATAAAGTGAGCACCTCTTAATTGAGACTACTTTAAGATCTACAGCTCGATTCTGTTGAGAACTGATGTATGAGAAAAATAATATTCAATGCAAAAGGAACACATCGGAGAGGAGGCTCTTGCTTGGAAAAAAAGCAATGGGCCATTTGATTTACTTTACTTTTTACTTTTTACATTATATTTAGGAGGTTAAAAATTCTATGTATCTGGTACATAGCGCTTGGTCTCATTTTTTTTCGGAATTTTCTTTTATGCTGTGAATATATTACAATATTAATGTCGGATTTTTATTGTTTAAATTTTTTTGTAACACAATTGTTTAATTTTTGATTTTTTAAACGTTTGAATATAAATAAAAATAAATTTAAATAATTGTTTAACAAAAATAAACAAAAAACCGTTAATATTGTGATATACACGCAGCAGCAAAAAGAAAACTCATAAACAAAATTTAGGAGGCTGTGTAGCGTTAACATACATGGTAAGACCAATACAAAAACATATCCAAATAGACCTGATTCATAGTATTTTATAATTGGCTTAAACATATTTTTTATTCCAATAGGCACACACAAACGGATCAGGCAACAGCTAAATGCTCTATAAGCCAAGTTTAAAAGTAAGAAAAGTGTTCAAATCACAGCTCAGGATTTAAGGGCACGCGCCAAAGACCGTTACGCCACCTGGCCGGTGCCTGGAGGTTACATGTGGCGCCCCAGGCACACAGCTTTCACACCACCCCAGATGCTGACTTCAATGCGTGTCACTCTTATCTGCAATTGTCTTGGCTGATCTGTAGATGTATGTGAATAGATTTTTGCATGATTATTATAGTTGGGGATGTGCAATACCGTGTAATATTTAAATTTTGATTAGTTTAGTCTAATAGCCAATGAGGACTGGTTTGACGTTTTGGTTTTAATGTCATTGTGCTGTGATTTAGAATGGTGATTATTAATCATATAATGTATTATTTGAAATTCTAGCTTTATTCCCAACACGTATTTATATATTTCTCCGGATGAAAACATGTATAAACTGACAAAAATATAAACTGCTACTTAAAAGCAAATTTTGATTTGATGGTACATTAAAATTAAAATCACAGTTGGGCTCTTTTTATTTGAGAATCAATCGGTGTATAACTTATCACATATTCCAACACACTATTCTTCTGATAGTCCGTGCTTAAACATTATAGATTATTCTACTGTGTATATTTTTTCCTTCTCTTAGTTGTATACTTTTGCAAATGTTGTATTTCTGAAGAAAAATACTAAAATGAGAATGTGAGGTCATTTTGTTCACCACCCCAAACCATTCTTATTGATTCTCTATGTCTATTATACCCTCAAAAAGACAATGCACTATGATACACAATGACGTTTTTCGTGTGTTTGAACGGACGCAAATCCATTTTATTTCAAAAGTCATTCACAGTTTTAACCATTATCACATCGAGATGACACAAATGTAATAATGCAACAATATACTTAAACGTACAAAGAATAAATGACACACATTATAAATAAACAACATATTTTAAATATGGCATTTGTAATAATGAATTGATAAACCAGTTATGACCCAAACTAAACAGACCCCTGGATGTGGCCCGAGGCCCCTGGACGGATCACGCGACCAGGAAACATTCAACAGGAAGTGATATACATCCGGGACTCGTCGACGTTTCTCGTAACACCTGTCAGCAAGTGATTAGCCTAGAGAGAGAAGCGTACTTTTTTGATAGCACAAACTCCTGTCCAATCATTCAGCCAACTGGCCTGTTTTTAGACTTGTTAACACTTGCATTGGTGGAAGATGTATTTGTGATGCACCGGGTTTTTGTTGTTGCAGTGTATAAATAATCATCAAGCATCGTGCGGATTAATCGTTTGGTTATTAGTATTCGGCGGTGCAAACTTCTTGGGGGGGGGGGGGGGGGAGGTAGTTCCAAATCTAAAGTCTACATTACATGTATACTTGGTGGTATTGCATTGTACGTTGAGATGACAAATGCATGTTTTCATTTTAGTTACCTTTTTGTTAAAGCTACGGTCGGACAATCCTGAATATTAAGGTAGAATCAGTTGTGATGTTATATTGTGGTCACTGTCCATCTGGCACGTGTTTTTCCGCAATACATAATAATCCCTTTTTTTCCCGCGCATACACGATTTCATCTATCGCGTAATATAAAGTAAGAGATGAACATTCGTAGCTACAGATGTGTGGCTAATCTAGGGGTGCATCATGAACAATAAACGAAAAAAAACATCTCCAAAACAACAACAGAAATATCAAAAATAGAAAGAAACTGGCCAGACCACATGTGAAACTAGTTCTACATAGAAAAATCAAAAATAAAAACAGAACACGTTTTTTTTAATGTAGAACAAACCACAATATGAGAGTGAAGAAAAAACGTGTGTATAACCACTTTGGAGATTAGAAGTGTGGCTAAAGAACAGATTTTGGAAAAACGTTCATGTACATGTGTGTGTTTGTACTTGAAGTCTAATTAGGGATTAGGCAAAATACACTGGAATAAGTTAGCATTAGTTCGTGTTACAACCTGAAAGGTTAATACCGTAGATGTAGTAACATTATTAGTGTACTGTTTGATTCCGACAGTGCTCGATCGTTTCAAATTTTGCTCACTCGAGCTATCAAAATTCAAATACAGACAATTCTTAGCAATCACTTACTGGTAATCACCTTTAACAATGCCCAACTATACGAAGTTGATAGTATTTCTTGTACTTGAACATTGAAAATATACTAGACTCAATTCAAGTATGGCTTCCTCGATAAAATCTCTAATGAGAACCGAAAAATGACATTTTATAAAAAAAAAATCTAATATGCAGTTGTTTATTTTTAGGAATCAGGGGATATAAAACACAACAACAGGCTTCAACATCCGTCCAGCAGACATTAAAACTGTGATTCAGCAATGTATGCTATCTGACTACACGGTCTTATAATCACCAAACAATATTTGACTGTACATTTGTATATAGAAAGGAAACATGGGCGAAATGGAGTGTTATCATTTTGAGACAGCAAACATAGTGGGGTGAACCCTGGTCCACTCTAGGCTGGAAATGGACCAACAAATGAGAAAGAAAAAATATAAACTATTTCATGGTTGTAGTCACTTGATAATGCACAGTAAAACCTGTCTTTTGGGTGGTACTGAGAAAATATCACTATTGCTACGGTATCTTTATATTAATCTGCTTTTTAAAAAAAATTACAATCATACAAAAAATTAGAATGCAAAAGGGCGTTCTATATTATAAGGTTTCCCTACTTGAGTTTTTTTTACACCATTAACATATCCAGGTGTTTGGTTTGGAAAAGGGGGTCATAACATGTCAAATTCATGGGTTTTGCAATTGCAAAAACTCACGGACATAAAGAAAAAACAATAAAATACCTTTTTTCTGTTTTTCTTGTTTCTGTTTTTCCCTTTTGGGGGTGGGGGTGGGGGAGATATTACGGCGGGGTGAGCGAGTGATGCGTGACACCAAATCCATTTGCCTGTGTACATGTATACATGTACAGGTATATTACATATAATGATTTGTATAACATGATATCATATTCACAGAAATACATTTGAGTCGCGCCAGTATTCTTTTATTTTATTTTTATTAATTTATTTATTTTTTGTTAATGGTTGTAAGAGTTTCGAAGTCAAATTTGAAAAATAAATTACCAACCAATGCCTTCTCTTAATCAAAAACAAATAAATGGGGCCCAAACTCAAACCACACCACGTGACCTACATCAAACATAATAGGAAAAAAAACATCAAAAATTTTATCCTCTTATTAAACCTGTAGCCACTCAAACCAACACCAAACCTAAGCCTAAACCCGGAATGAAATGAAAATGTAAGATAAAATGAAATCATATAAAACATGTTTTAGAAATAGTCCAAAAATACAGACCACAGCAATTATTATCACGAGCATTTTGAGAGTAGACGAATGAGATTGTCTGTAATATATTTCGCCAATTTTATGTGTGTGTTGAGAGGTAGGGTTGTCATTAAAAATTTACAGAGATGCATGAGGATGTTACAGTGATATAAATTGTGTTGTTTACCAGGTGCCTGGATGGCTTACAAATATTTCACTTGTCTCCTAGTAAATGAGCTTAGAGCACAAAAACTAGTGAATCTAGATAACTATGCGTGTTTTGTATTTGTTTTACACTGCGCAGGTAATATGGACATATCTTATACATATATAATTGCATTATATTTGAAATGCAGTATACATGCCTAGTTGAAATAGCATGTATAATTGAACTAATGCATTGCATATTTGATGTTTTGCATGCAATATTTCTATATATGGTATGCTAGGCTTACCTTGCACGCTGTTATTTTTCTACATTACACGCTCTATTTAATTTATACACTAAAAAATAAATTTTACCTTGACTGTTATTATATCTTTTTTGTGCAATCAATATTTCAACTATGCTTGCAAAGAGATATATGCATGCATTAATTTTCAACTTTGTATGGCATGCTAATCTATTTGCGTTATATTACATCCCATGCAATATTTCAGCAGTGCAAGCCGAATTTCTATCTGTTATGCTATATCACCCTAAGGGAGACTACATTATTCACATTATAACATAGAACCTCCCATTAAGACCACATCTACAAAGAGACCACCTCTTTCATAAGACGATTTTTCAAAGTGCCAAACCTTCACAAACAGACCACCGTGAACCTCCATAAAGACCAGGCAGTCCTTCGCGAGCGCTAGCCCTGAACACAAAGATTGTCCTGTATTTTTACCCTCTCTTTTTATCTATTTGCAATTTGTTTAATGTTTTATCTTTTTATCTAATTACATTTTATTCTTTCTTACAGGGGTCGTGCTTACTGACGGTGAAGTTTGGCGAGAGCACCGCAAATTTACCATCCACTGTCTGCGAGACTTCGGCATGGGCAAGGTAATGACATTTTTGTTAGTCAGGCTATAATCAAAATTTAAGTATCGTCTACCCCCAAAATATCACATTGTCTATAAATAGTTTATAAAAAAAACTGTGAAAGTGTCACACGGTTCCTACAAATATTTCTCATAATTTTCCTATGAGGGCCCGATGAATTCACAGCTCTTGCCCATTGCACAAATATACAATAATCAAAATTCAGACTTTAAAGTAAGCATCATTACTATACGGCGCTTCTGCGGACACTGTATAGTATACGGCACGTTTTTTTTTGTGTATTTTTTTTGGGGGGGTAATGATGCGATTGTGCACTGCTTTACGTGTTAGTCTGTGTGCATTAGGTGAGCTTAGAGGAGAAGATTCACGAAGAGGTGAGCTACCTTCTGAAGGAGCTGCTCAAAGAAGAAGAACGTCCATTTTCCATGCACCGACACGTGCCCAAAGCAGTGGCCAACATCATCTGCTCTATCATCTACGGATCCAGGTTCGAGTACAACGATGAAGTGTTCAAAGCCAATATCAATGTGAGTTGAGTGATGTGTGAAGCAATTTTCAAACCCCTTTTATTGGCTAGAGTATTCAGTGGTGCTGTTATTGCAGCCTAGAATACAACCATAAATAAGCTGAAATTTAGCAAGATGAATTTCTGATTCACACTCTCTGTATTTGGGAATAGAAGTCATCCATCTTGGTAAATTTTAGCTTATTTCATGCTTTGTTATAGTATTCTAGGCAGCAATAACAGGCATAAGTGACAGAGCTGATATGAAAGGGTTAGATAACTCAGAAATGTATTGCATAAATTGTTGTCAACTAAATTACATTCATTAAAAAACACTATGTAGCAGCCAGCAATATTTTATTCCAATCAAAAAAAATAAATAGTCAAGTGTAATAATCATTGTAAGAAAGGCTTTTGACTTCATATGTGGCTTCATTCTTATGTTATTAAATTTATGAACTAGTTTACTATATCAGGCTCTGGAGCAGAGTGTGAAGCACCAGTCGCTGCTCAGCATGATCCAGTTCATGCCCTTCCTGGAGTTCCTGCCCAAGATCATGCCCAAAAACCGTCTGCTGCAGGGAAACGTCATCAAGCGAGAGGACTATGCAAAGCACCAGGTACTGTAGTTTTAGGTACTATAGTTTAAAAAAAGATTAGACATCAGGGTTTGATTAGCAATGTGGCCTTAATTAAGATATACTGCTGGATTTAAAGGGACTTACGCAGTAATACGCACACGTTTTTCATATAGCATCCGCCATGTTTGTTTAGTGTGTCACGTGATTCAGTGTGGTGACGTAATGTGGTATTCATAGTTCCGAGCCACGCCCCTTTTTACGTCAACCAGCCAATCAGCGAGCGGACTCATACAAGCATACGTGGTGCGCTGTCATAGTCTCACAAGCTTTATCTCCTCCCGTAGTAAACAGTGAGAAATTGTCTAGTTTTGATACCCGATTGTTGAATGAAAATGTGCTAAACGTCTTAATTTTTTCAGTTGGGATGCACTACCTTTCCTTTTTTTTCTACATTGTATCCAATGTATACCTATAATGGGTGAAAAACTCTTATAAAAACACATTCAACCATAAATATGTTCGTCGTATGCGTACTGTAGCTGTCAAACTGTCAAATGTCATCATCGCTAGCACACGCACAAACCATTGATTTAAAACTAGTCTGTTTGTTCATTTGTTAAAAAGGTAAACTCACATTAAATTATAATAAAATTTAAGGTGGAGTCCCACTGGCAGAATCTGGACGTGAACAATCCCCGCGACTTCATCGACGCCTACTTCTCACGTATGCAGCAGCGCGGTGGGGACGATGGCGGCATATTCGACGGTCAGTGGCCACTTCAAAGTTAACTGTCCGAAACCGGCGTGTACGTACAACCAAAATGGCAGCTTTTACGTGCAACTGAACATTAAGCAGTTTGCATCAGCCAGGTTGTACGGCGACGTGGATAGTAATGATAAAGGATAGGCCATTACGTGCAATCAGAGTGGGCCATCATACATGTAGTAAAAGAATGGTAAGTTACACAGAAAATACAGGATTTCCATAAATCTAAGAGTGACAAGCACTTTGATGTAACTAGTGAAATACATCACCATAGCTTTACAATAGTGTATAGTCCACTCTGCTTGATAACAATGCACAGATTAAAATGAATTGACGAGCAACGTGGCCGGTTTTGTTGCACATAAATGACCCTATTTTGGTTGGACCTAAAGGTTGGTTTCGGATGATGAAAGTTGACCCCGGAGAGCAATCGTCTTGTATTGTAGGCTGAAGTTTGAAGGGCTACATGTCTTTTTGAAATAAACATAGGTTTGCCCTCTAACCCGCAATACAAAATGTCCGGAATGTACCAGAAAATACAAATATAGAAAGGACTTCCGCCCTACCCAACAAATGGAAATTAAAGCATAGGGTAGGAACCGTTGGTGTCTCTTTAGGCAAGTTTTGATTGACAGATCCTAAGGGGTGCAGGGGATCGCGTCTATCCTGTTTCGCCCATACATGTACGAAACCCTTTACTTTTTTACATATAATCTGGACATGCCCTTGATACTGTGCACTATCGACTGATGTTGACAAAACATTATGCTTAATTGCTTAAAATGTTGGTCACGTTTTGGATAAGAAGTAATCATTCAAGTTTTATGTCTTCAGTGCATAGGTAAAACGATGCATGTGCACCGAGTGTTTTTTTTTATATGTTAGAAGGGGTCACGTCAGTCCATAATAACATTGCTGAGCACCAAAATAAAACAAAACCACTTGGTGCACTATGTGTTATATGTGGAAGGGGGTCAATACAGTCCAAAATGGAAAATAAATCTGGGTGATGTTTCCACCATGACTTTGTTGCAGTGTGGCTGGTCCTTTTTTGCGTCATTGGCACTTTGATTGACATCAAGATCGAATTCTTTCCATTAAACAGAGAGTGTAACTCCAATAAGTGGAAAATGATTAGTTAGTAACAAGAATTGCAAGTGCTTGATTGTCAAAGTCATGGTAATCCTGGTTCTCCTGAAGTAACATATTAAGTATTTAGTGGGAATTAGTTGTTCAGAGATTGGTGTGGTTAGTATGAGACACAGTTTTGTTAAACCTCGAAGGATCTCTGTGCCTGTCCATCATTGCATTTTTCTGGCCACTTTCCAATAATTCAATAAAGAAAAGATAGGTCCAAATCTGTTATAAAGTAGCAGCTTAATAAATCCAAATAAATATTCCACTGAAAATTAAACTTGGCATCCATTAAATACACATAGACCATTAACATGCTCCCAAAATATGTTGATACCAAAGTTGATAACACATAAAGACCACACAGTCCATGATTCATGTGTTCGCAATAGACAGTGCGTCTCATTATGGAAATTCAGGACAGAGATTTCCTACTTCAAAATAGTGGTCTTATCATAATGGTGGTCTTTATATGTGTAGTCTTAACTGGAGATTGTACCTTACTGTAGGCTCAGATATTAATACCCGTGCCTTTTAGATACAATTCCATATAGAAGTAACCTCTATTATAGGCGCACCAAGTTCTAAAGTCCTGCTTCTGTATGTACAGTAACAGTACACAACATTTCATTTTCATATAAAATCGGAAGAAGACATTTACGGCCTATATGGGTTAACAAAGACACGACGACACGGCCGTTTTAAGGCAAATTATTAATAGTGAATGTGACACATTGAAACACCTTATTGCACCTAAATTTCGTCTATAAGACATCATATCAAAAAGGTTTTTATGATGTCTTTTAAATGGACACAAGAACACGAGATTTATTTTGGCACCCCATGTAAGGCCCTAACATTTGCTGAGTCCATGTCCAAGAATGATATTGAGATGTTTGTGTGTTTTGGTAGACATTGGGTTTTATTAAAGTGTAAAACCATTGACTTTGCAACACGTTATTTATATCATGCGTATAAAACGAACCAATTTCTTAGACGTGGTCTGTCTTGTTGAAGCTCCAGTCTCACATTCACGAATGGCCACATCCGACTGTTTACTTTTGGGTATGAGGTGAGATTACAGGAGTGGAAAGAGGATGATTCTGTCCTTTGAAACACGCCTCTGACAAGAAATGTGCCAAATAACACTGGCGACAGTAGACCTACCAAGCCAGCTTCGTGGATTCCTCCGTACATTTCCCGTACCCGGTTACTACTGTACTGCAAGTTGTCGGGAAATGATATTCGGGAATGTGAGATTTGGGATTAGCCTCTAAAAATATGTATTTGAGGGCCACCCGGGCTGTATTCTGAACAATGCACGTGTGCCACTTGTGTAGTATTCCAAAAGCTGGTAATCACCAAGTTAGAACAACAAGCTACTTCGTGGTACCTACAATGTAAACAGGTACAGGTAAACGTGTGGGTGTTAATGTGAGCGATGAGCAGTAAGAAGGCAATTGCTGTATGCTCCCCGGGGCGTTGAAAACGGTAATATAGAGTCAATTAGAGCCCCATATAGTGTTAAAGTGATGCCAATGACTTGGTATGAATGTTAAAGTTGCCAGAGCACACTAACAGTGAGTTACCACTATGAATAAGTATACACTACCACCTCTCTAATAAGACCACCACAAAGGTGTTCGCTAATGGTGGTCGCTGTATTGAATTTTGCGACAATGGGAACGTTGTCTTATCAGAGAGGTTGTTCTTTTTACAGAGGTGGTCTTACACGAAGGCAATACCAACACAACAACAACAGTTTGATCGATCAACACGAGTGACCTCACGATCAGTCCATGAACTTAAGCATAATGACCTCACAAAATAAACAAAAACAACACAAAATACCTGGCACACATGGTGTAGTACACAAACAATCGTGCGAAGTGGCACGTACGTTTAGCGGACGCCTAATCCGGATACAGAATGTCCTACGTGGTCTAAGCCCCTGTCAGAAAGTCACGAATTAAGTCCATCGCAATTCACAGTAGACACAGGGGATAGACAAAGAACAGCACAACATCCGATTAAGGTCATCTCTTTATGGAGACCACTAGTATGATAAGACCATAAAAACATTTCATTGGGCATACAGCAACAACGGCCATCATTCCTTGGCTGATTCGGCTTAAATAGTCGGGAATAACTGACTCAAGCACTGGTAACATTTTCACAAATGGTACCAAGGATATCGAGTGCATTCCTCTGAAAGGGAAAGCGAACTACGCGTGCACTAATCAGCCTAACGTTTATGGTATCCCATTGCAGCTGGTCCCAGGACGTGTAACTCAACACCAGGTATAACCTTGACCCTGCTTAACAAGATTTGTTGTTGCTGCTTCATGGAACCAACGCTCGTCGCCCGCATGGCTATTGCTCCAAAGATTCTGAAGAAGCAGAGATGTGTTTGTAGTGAAAACACCGATTTCCTGAACCTGCTGTATTCGATTATGATAATATTGATATAATCTTGATGTCCAAAAATATATTTGGTTTCTGTTGAAGGCATTGTACCAATTGGGGGTCTAACTAATGTTGTCAGCCATAAAAGGGGAGACGGCTCAAGTCGCATTTTGCCATGCCGAATCTTTTTTTCATTTTTGACGTAAAGAATTTTAAACTAAGGAGATAAAGGGTGGTTTTGACTTCTATGGGTGTCTGGCAACATTGCTAGGGACACCAGACTTGCGGATGAGCTCATCAATATTTGTGAGATGCACAAAATGCAGGGCAATTTTCAAAATATCGAAAACGCTCGAAAAATATCTACTTAGTATTCATTTAAAGCCCTCACTTTTGTATCTATACTCCGTCTAAAGCTCTCACTTCTGCATTTATAACACATGTAAAGCCACCACGTCTGTATTTATAACTATTGTAAAGCGCTCACTTCTGTATTTAAATAAAGCCCTCACTTGTGTATTTTACAACCCGTGTAAACCCCTCACTTCTGTATTTATAACACTGTAAACCCCTCACTTCTGTATTTATAACACTGTAAACCCCTCACTTCTGTATTTATAACCCATTTAAAGCCCTCACTTCTGTATTTATAACACTGTATACGCTTCACATCTGTATTTACAACCAATGTAAGCCGTCACATCTGTATATTGCAGAAGGGAACCTACTGCGCACGGTACAGGACCTGTTCATCGCGGGCAGTGAGACTCTCACCACCACACTCAAGTGGGCCTTCTTCTTCATGGCGCTCTACCCGGATGTACAGGTATTAGAAGTGGGATGTGTCTTCCAAAAGACATAACATGTGTTATGTTAGCGTATATATAGTTCCCAATGCTTGCAAGTTCATTGCCATCTCTTTTTCTCATATGCATCCCTCTAGCAAGCATATTTTACCACGATAGACATAGCTGAAGTGAGGTCTTGACAACACTATGCTTCCATATGAGTATATAAAGTGTCCCTGGCAGGATTCAAATTCATGACCCCAATGTTGTGAGACTAGCATGATACCATCATCCCAAGCAGCAAGATGTTAAAAGATTACATGTTATATATGTTACATATCAGGTTTTAAAAATCATATTCAATTCTATTCTCACTGTTCTGCCAAGCAAGCTCCTGTCACTGTATTGACATAGCTGAAGAGACATCTTCCATTTTACTATATCAAGTGGCCCTGACGGGACTCGAACTCACAACCCCAAGGTTGTGAGACCAGAATGATATCATCATCCCCCAGCCTACATACTTGGTCAGTTATCATCTCAACCAAGCGGTCGTGGGTTCGAATCTTGGGGAAAATATATACAGTTATTCATAAAAATCATATTAAAACTAACATCACTTGTGTCACTTGCAATTAAGCACCATTCTAGCAGAAGCTTATCTGGGCTCTGTGCAAGCCAGTGTTATAAGAGCCAAAGTAACAAAAAGGCAAATAATATTTTTACTTCCGGTAGCAAATATTATCATGCATTAATCTTCAAAAATTGCTTATTTCGAAGAGAACAATGAAGTGTCATATAAGTGAAGTTTTACAGTATACCAGCTTGTAACCCAAGCCTGTGACAACAATAAAACAGGAATGCCATTTTGAACTGTGAATTCTTGCTTTTGACACAAGTTTTTTTTCTTACAATAAAACTTTTGACAGAAATCAATTGGCAGCCGGTTGTAAACACATGAAATATAGGCTGAGAGTGTCAATTACTGCAGAAAAAATATTCTAAATAGAGAACAGAAAATTTTGGTTTGTATTTCTGCCGTCTTGTTGGTAAACAATGAAAGGGATCTTAATTTTTCACTGTTTCTAATCAGGTCTACAAGTGATTGGAGGTTTTGGCCAAGTCATGTTTTATAATAACATGAAAATAGATGTAAATACGTTTTTGTCCCACCAGGACTTCTCCAACATTTGAGAATTGCTATGTAGTGGATGTTGTACTTCTGAATCGTTTAACGATTTGGTACTGCATGGTCATGGGTTCAGAACCCACCAGAGGCTACTGTAAATCTTCTATTAACGCCCGGGCGGCTATTGGCATACTTCTACTTGAGGGGAGGCGTTTGTTAGGGGTAGGCGTTAGTGGAGGTAGGGGGTTAATAACGTAGGTCAGACATAACATTCGTGTTTCAAATAATGCATGATTTTTGGGAGCTTTACAGAATTTAGCCTTGTTATATTACATTATTGAATCGAAACATACTCGCATATTGATCATTAATTGTTTTACAAGAGGTTAAGGGGGCGTTTATTAAAGTTAGGCTGCTATTAGAGGTAGGCCATTATTAGAATATTTACAGTATATATGTGTTGTTACTGTTCTTTGAGTCCTCTAGCACATCTAAGTTTTTTTCTGAAAGCTGGGGCGGGGGTGGGGCGCAAAAGAATCTCCGCAGTTATGCATGGGCAATTGATATAAGATATGACACAGACTCCATACCTTCGTGGGAAAAGAGGTGGGTCTGCCTATGAAAGCCCCATCACCACCAACTCACCTGGATCTGCAAAGACCATGGTGTCAATAGCTATATACAGTCTAATTACATAAGTCAGAATTGAAATTCATGTAATGATATATACACATGTCAAAATCGCGTAAAAAATAATTGTTGCCCATGCCTTCTAGGAGAAGATTCAGAAGGAGATCGACACTGTGATCGGTAGCGGGCGGTGGGCCACCATGAAGGACAAGCCCCTCATGCCCTACACAGAGGCCGCCATCATGGAGTGTCAGAGGCTCGGCAATATCGCCCTCTTCAGGTACTGTAGTGACGACTCACACGTTTGTGCGGAATATAAACTGACCTTGCACACTATACATAGTGTAATAACATAAATCCAGTATGTTGAAGAATACACGTATACAGAAATGGGGATTATAAGTATCAGGAGATTTATATTGAAATATTACAATGCGGTATGGAGAATATACTATATGATTACCGATACAATTTATAAGACGTCCCGAAGCATGTTTATCAGAGTTGGGATATGTACGATGTCTCTGTACTTGAATACTAGTATAGATACTCTATTTTTGATTTGAACTTATTATAATTATGTACATCTATATTCATATTTATGTTCTAAATATCAAAGTATAAATACCGGTCGTTTGAGTGTCTCCATTTGATTGTGCCCTATGATCCATTAAGTCTTTATACTTATTACCTGTCACTGAATGGATTCAGTATCACGGGTATGACTGGCTGATATATAACATATTAAGCACCTATCAAAATACTATGTGAATTTTAAGTGTATAACAGCTAGTTGTAAATTGATACATAAATATGGCACTGAAAAACTAGTTGTATTAGTTATGTGAATTTATAGACATAGGCAATCACTTTTCTTTCAGTGTTCCACGGCGTGTCACTGAGAACACCATGGTCAATGGCTACAACATCCCCAAGGGCACGTGGGTGTTTATCAATAGGTGAGTCGAGTGTTTGATATTATTTGGATGTATATATATTTGTAACTACACTTAAAACTATAGTGGCATATTGCCTCAGCATATTGCAGTGCAATATGTATTGCACGTGAACCTCTCTTACACTCATCTGGTACATAAATAATCATTTCTTATTACTGATTCCCTGATATTGGGGATTCTAATAAGTGTTAATGTTGTGGTTTTGAAAATATAACTAGTTATATCATTACTCTTATTACACTTACCTATTATTCATAAACGAAAATAAGAGGTATTCAGATTCAGATTCAGATATTTATTTATAATAACATTGTACATTGTAGTATTACATTAAATAGATAAAAATAAGATACTATACTAGGAAAAACAAGATATAAAAAAGATAACCAAAAAAATTAAACATTAGAATAAATAACATAAGAAATAAGGTACTAGTACTATGAGATTATAAATAGGAGCACTAAAAGTCTTTGCTTTGAACAAAACCTTATTTCCATAGTGGACCACATTATATTATTACAATACCAATACTGTTTAAAGGTGGGGTGTGCATGCCTCTACACGATACTGGCCAAGGCCCAAGTCATTTGATCCCACTCGATTCCTTGACAAGGCTGGAAATGTTATCTATCCAGATGCATTCATCCCTTTTGGAATGGGTAAGTAATCTTTTATATACTTCAATTCTATTCTCACTGTTCTGCCAAGCATATACGGTATATACACATATATATATACAGTTATTCATTTTATATACTTAATTTACAAAAATGTTTAAAGCGGGATGGAATTGCCCTCTGTTTGAAAAAAGTTAATATCTGTATTCATAATTCCTTTGGACTATTTTCTGGGCTCAAGTGAAAAATCTCTTTACTCTCACTCACAAATTGAACACACAAGCCTACTGTGCAATTTATCAATACCACATTCAAAAACCGTGAAGGTACAGCTAGATCCATGCAATAACTCAAAGTAGCTTATTTGGATACTTGTGGCTGAAAATATACATTTGTATTCTTTCCCTTAGAGATACCACAACAGTGGATTCCTCAGATCAATAGTTGAATATATCAGAATCAGTCTATTGCATGAAATTGTTAGTATAGTACACAAGAAATTGGTGTGACAACATAAGCTCTGGTCGGGTACAATCTAACAAAGAATGTTACTTGTTTTTCCTTGCAGGTCCCCGCAACTGCCTGGGTGAGAATCTTGCAAAGATGGAGCTGTTCCTTTTCTTCACAGCTGTTCTTCAGATGTTCTCCTTGTCCTTTCCTAAAGGCATTCCTATTCCCAGTATGGAACCACAGTCAGGCCTTAATATGACCCCTCAACCATACCTCTTGGTTGCTAGGCAAAGATAGACAGAAGTCCTGCAATCAGCGGATGTGTGGTTTTGGTGATTAGGAATATTTCGAACTGCTCACTATTCAGCTTTTCATTAGTAAAGAAAACAATTACAAAAGCTAAAGATTGTTTATTATACAATTGCTTTGAAATGCTTTTTTCAACTAGGAAATTTTTTCAAACTGAAACTGCATATTTTGCAGTCATTGCTTCACTTGAATTAGGCAAATGGAAATTTTGTGTAATTTATTTTTTGTGCTGGATAGTAGGAAATATTCAAACTGTGGACGGCTTGGCATTGAATTGTGTACAATTTGTGTGGTACATAAAACATACATGTACATAGTTATAAATAAGATATATATGTACATAGATACAGATATTTGCCTGTGTACACTTTGCAGAGACTAGTTCAATAGACATTGCACAATGCATTCATGCGTTATATTATTACTTAGATTACTAAGCATATTCTTAAGCTTTTGACGTGAAGGATATTTAGGAAAATATAGATTGCTGTCAGAATCGCAGATGTAAAATAATTTCAGCCATAAGTTGTAGTGTTATCACAGCTCAAAACAACTACAGACTACCTCATAGCTGGAATATCATATGCAATCCATTCAAATCGCTTCTAGTTCCTGTTGGAAAAGACATTCAGTGTATATATAATTTATGTTTACTCACAATATCTTGGATACAGATGGATTAAAACTTTAGGATATTGAATTTAAAGTACTTAGATCTGCGTTATTTACATGTACTGTCAATGTGGTCACTCAAACCCCACGAACTGTTGCGATGTGTTCCTTTGAATACATGTTTCTATTTATGGTGCTACAATTTTTTATTGCTGTACACAATTGATTAGATAACATATTAGTATTATATGTAGATTGATGGATGTATATAAGATTATTTTGTTAATACAAAATGAGCCATACATTTTCTTTTAAGATTTCAAATATCTCAGTGATGTCATCGAACACATTTACCAAGAGTAACACAAAATGTTCACCGATAGTAGGGGAAACAATTTGATTATTTCAATCAAACCTAATTATATTTAACATTCATTCAATTTCTTAAATAGGGATTTAATAATCATAGTTTTTTGTTTAAATCTGCTGTTCACTTAAGAGTTGTTTGTGTAATAATTATAATCATATTTATTTTATTTTTCTTCGTAAATGTACAAGGATTCAGAAAGAGTTCCAAAAGAGTCAAAAAATTTATTAATAACATTGTTTTGACCTCTCATCATCATATCTCACAGCTGTATATACCCAATATATACCCATGAATTAAGGCCCATAATATTCAGAGAAGTTCGTCACAAAATTCTCAGATTGCCAAGTCAGAAAAACAGAGTATTTTTTGAATGATAAAGCCATGAAACCGACGATGCAAGCTCTAAGTCCTTATCTTAATACACTAACTCCATGGTTAGATATAACTACATACATAAGTATGGACTCTTTTTTTTAACCTTTGAACAGCTATAAAGAAAATAAAATAAATATGATTTAAAATGAGAGATGAAACTGTATACCAAATCTCACATATTACATATAATTGTGTAATAATGGTTATCCAGTTTCTAATTAATGCTATTTGTAACATTCACACAACAACTTTTACTTAGGACACGATAGCAAATTTAGCGTAGACAAATGTTTCATATTTTAGATGTATGTAGACAGGAATGCTAGGCACGTTGGCATGCTCCCAATATTTCATTTTTAATGAATATATCCTATTACATTTCATTTTGTTGGAAGGTAGTGCAGATTTCACAAAATAATTTTGATTTTTATATCATATAGAAACTTCTTTTAATGGGATTGAGTGGCTTAAAAGTTTTTTTTTATAAATGAGTTAATTACCATACACTATAATAAGTTTCAGTGGATTTTTAAAGCAAAATCATATTTATAAGTTACATGTGTAAACAAACACAATGTTGTATTCTAAAATTTCAAAGTATATTCTATAAATTAGCCTAATTCCTCTCAGACTATGAGAAATAAACCAAAGTGTGTGCCAAGTACCAAGCGTTCTGCTAACATTTTTTTCTATCAACTATTATTTCCTTTAACATTAAATGTTTAATTCAATTACAAGTTAATCATTATTTTGCCAATTTTGCTGTTGCATAAAGCTCATGTATATAAACAACTTACTTTGAATTAAACCTTTTTTTTAGATGTAAGCCCATATTTACATGTAAGCGATTTTACTAGTGGCATGGCGCCAACAGGTTTCTTTAAATCATGTGTATTACGATTCAACTGTTTACACATGGGTGATGACGTGAGCAACTCTTTACACAGTAAGAAGAAAAAGAGCCAGTCACTGGACTTGACTTTTTAAAAATTTCCATTCATAATCTATCATATTCTGCACTAATTGTTGAGTAAGTCCTCATATTCTGACTTTCAAATATTTTCATTTTCATATTTCCATTAATGTTCTTCTCTCTGTCCATCACAAAAATTGCAAAATCTTGTTCAACTTGTTCAAATATTGCGTTGTCTCAGGTGATTACTACTCAGCAATGAAAGTCACTTACATGTAAATGTAGGCTATTTTTTCTAAACCAGCCATTTTAAAAATTGGTGCTTAGCATTTTTTGAATCACTGTATTTCTATAGCGTTTCCTTTCTGAAGGATTTACTCAATGTACTTCTACCATTACTCAAGTATTTTTGCAACCCACTCGGCACACCTCTGGCATGATAAATAACATTTCCGATCCATTACATTAGAATGATTGTTGCAATTGCTATATATTTGTTGAGTTCCCATAGGTGGAGCCATCGGGTTTACCATCTGTTTGAAAAATGGTTGAAATTTTTTAAGTTAACACGGACTTTGATGTAATTAGGAAGTTTAGAACATGTTTTGTATGGCTTTTTAAGTGACTCCGAAGTTATTCACTTTTGGGCATTTTGCCGATGAAAGTATGTGTTGCAGCCATTTTAAGTCCATTTTTGACCTTTTATGCAATATCGTCTAAATACCAGAAACATTCAAACTTGATAAAATATTTACCATCAATTGTGTCTAATTTTGTTACTTTTCCAACTAAAGTGTTACCTTTGGAAATTCATTTTGAAGTCCATTTTTGCATTGTCTTTAGAAGTTTCAATACGGCTTGAAACATGACTTTTAAATTTGGTTCAATGGTTAAATAGCTATTAGCACTCACGCGTGTCTAATTTTGCTACTAATTGGGCAATTTGCCGGTTGAGAGTCAGAGACTAGTTAATGGTATAAAGTATGCCTTCTAGGCTGCCATATAGGTAAATGTCCTACAATAGTTTCAATACCACTTGAATAGCACTTGAAACACGGCCTTTCAACTTGATACCATGTTTACGTAAGTAGTGATCATTACCAAGTCAAAAGTCAAAAAATTGTTTATTATACTGACACAGTAGATCTACAGTAATTAAAACTATTTACAAACATGTACAGATCTACCCAACCTCAGTGGGTTTATACGTCAGTTAACCATGTCCAATGTTGACACTTTGCCAATCAAAGTGGATCTTCCATATTGCCCAAGAGTCAGTATTGTACTCTGAGGCGACCACTTTTGATCAAGGTATCATTATATTCATATCTATGATATAACATCAATTGCTATAGACATTAGTAACTCCTGAAATACGTATAATTACATTAACATCAACAGCTTAATTCACATCCGCTTTATCTTCCTAGTCCTCCATTTCTTTAACCATAGCAGTCTCAAATTTCAATATTTTTTTCTTTAATAATATTCTTTTTGCCCTGAAGATCTTTGATTGCAATGGAAATATATAACAATCTTTATTTATTATTAATATTATGTTGAATAGTAACTGTAAGTGTTCAAATAGTATTGTCTACCATTAATTTGTATTTGATAAATCAAAGTATGCATTGCTTTCGTAATATGGGTTTGCTCTATTCTCATATATGCATCTCTAATTTATTGAGAATGATTTAACACCTATTTCAATGCTACTGTTTTGGCAAATAAAGAATTTTGTGATTATATAAATGATTTAATTGATTTAAAGTTTTTATTGAGGAGTATTAAGTTAATTTCTTATCACAATCGTTAAATTCACTTGTAGATCCAGGTTTTTGGAAAAGGGTGGGTGGGTGCGCACGCAAGGGATTTCATAGAATTTGTATGCATGATCGATGGCGGACATGCCAAAACCCTATGAAAATGAAGGTAAGAAAAGCGCCCCCTGGATCTGCCTGTAAAATTCCCATCAAATGTGTATTCATTTTTTGCTGTACACACTACAAAGTACTGTACACCCATTAAATATATATTTTTAAGTCGTTAATTGTTCGATGATTAAAGATTTTCCATTGGTCTTGTCATATATCAGTCTCAGTTGTCAGTTTTAAAACTATACTGGGACAGCATTCAACAATACCATCGTTATTGTCATTTGACTTTTAGGAACGGTTTAACTTGATTTTGTAATAATCAGATCAGATGGTGCTATTTCAATTAATATCTAACTACCGTTTGATGATTCCATTTGTGATTTTCAATGAAATAAAAATATTTTGCAAATTAATTCTGTGTTCCACTTGTTTTTCCATACTTGCTAAAGTACCTGTGGTTTGATAAACCTGTGGTTTAATAACAAAAAATGTGTTAAAAAGACGATCAATTTGTTTGCCTACATCTAAACTACACAATTAAATTTAAAATAGTTTCCCTCATAGAACGTATGACATTTTGTTATGATTATCTATGAAAGTGGATTTACCTAACAAATATTATTAGACATTGGTTATAGATATACTATGAATCTATTCCAATTATGACACTAGAACCACAGACAATTAATTACGATTTCATGACCATGACATATAAATGTGCTGGAGCCAGAGGTCACGTCTTACCAGACCCAAAAGCTCATTTTGTTAATAGCATTGCTCTTTACGTTAACTTAAGTGAACAGAAACCAAAGAGAAAGTACTGCAACACCCGTCCTATCAAGATTACCTCCTTAAGGGGTCAATTCCATAATGAATTCATTGTACCATACACATCCTTCTGTCATAAAGCTACTACTGCAAACCTCTATAAGAAGACCACGTCTTCAATAAGAGCACTTGGTAGTCTTAATGGAGAGGGTCTGCTGTATGTTGTACGACCCTTCTGTACTGCCAAAGATAATAGCTAGGAAGTTCGCGGTCAAGGTTGATGGTCAACGATATATGATGTACTTTCCCTTAGTGCAAAAAGTTCTCCTGTCTGTATGCTCAGGTGCCTTTTGACCTTCCTTTAGCTTAAGATTCTACAGTGTATGTAGGGTCTGAGTACAAGATAAAAGAGCATTGAATGCTAGACTCGTAAAACAAGATTTGTACATAATTGTACTATAAGACTATAAGACACACTTTATATGATTAATGATTCGCATCTGGTTCCATATAAAAAGTCAATGCTATAGTACCAGACTACTAGCCATTTAAGCCCTAGTCTGACAGTCACGAAAGTTAATCGGATCCACTACAATTGTTGGCACAGTAGATGAAAAAATATACGATACAAATATCACTCTGCCCGAGAACGAGAAGTCTGTAAAAATACATTTTATTTTCAAATAATGATTGCTAGACCAGATTTGTTGCTATTATCATTAATGTTTGACCATATAAGTACCGATCAAGAACACACATCCATAATATCTCATGTTATCCCAAACCTCCATAAAAAGACCACCTCCCTATTGGGACCACTTCAGCCCAGCCCGCGAGGTGATCTTAATAGTCAGGCTGTGCAAACATTCAGACAGGACACTATCAAAAGGTTATCTGTGGCCGGGGAGCATGAAACCACACACACCACCTGGTGGTCACTTGCAACCCAACCAGGGGATATATTTTTTTCAAATAAATTCCATATATGACTTTGCTTTGTGGTATCAAATTTTTTTTTTTTTTTTTTTTTTTTGCTTATTATTCACATCGCTAATTTGTTTTCGCATATTTTTCCAACAGCCCACAAATTTTGACGTATTTTCCCCACATCACACTTCCTTGAAATCTCGCATCTCTCTATTTTTCCTCTTTTTTTCCTAAAATTTAAATGCTCATTTTTTCAGCATGTTTTCTCACATCAAGCACTCTTACAAATTCGCCCCACATTTTAGCAGTATTGCGTATGGACAGGATAAAAATATTGTGTTCTAAGGTTATTTTTCATTTTATAATTTTTTTAATGTCTTCTGTTTTCTTGGGATTTTATTTTAATTTTTAGCTATATATTTTGCTTTTGTGTGTAGTATGAAGATGTAAGTCGGGAAACTTACTGAACTGGTGTCCCGGACTGCTGTACTATTTGGCTTAATAATATGTTGGGGAGTATTATGTTCCTGCAACCTAATGGACTTTACTAATCTCATAATTAATGGTATACCGTATTTTCTATATATATCTTATAGCTGCGCCAATGCTGGATATTCCTAATGCCACTGTTTCATTATACATATTTATATACATTTTTTATTGTTTGATTTTCAAACATTTGAACTGGTATCTTTTCTGGGTCTTTGTATATCTATGTCTACAGTGGAGCATGCCTTTTTGTGGAGACCTTCAATTTGCGAGAGGTGAAAAGTGTCCACGTAAGACAGGTGTCTTCAATGAGATGTGTCAACATGGACAGGTTCCAATGTACATGCATTCCATCTTCAAACTGCTTGGTGTTATATCTTCTCTAGATCCCTGTACATTTATGAAGAGTGGTTCTGCTAACAGTTACGGATCATGGGAAATCCACATTTACGCTATGGTTGGGGGCTTCCCCACGACCCGATAATGCAGCAGTTTGGCATTGTCACACTTTTCATCAGATGTATGATTTAAATATATCTTGTTTTGTATTTCTGCTACCCAACACTACATTTTATGATTTCAGTCCAGACTGGGTAGCTTTAGCCAAAAAAAAGTTCATAAGTATTTTTCGTAACTCGTGATTGCAGGTTTCTCTTTCTGTTTTTTGAGAATAGTTTTTCATAGAAATAGTTCTACAAATCTCCTCGGGTTTGAAACATATATATTCAATACTCTTCATACCAAAATACTCCTGTTCTTTGATTTACAATTTTATCATCCTTTGTCATAGCCCAAAAAGCATTCATTCCCATTATAATATAACATAACATTACTCAGTTTTATGACAAGCTTCCATCCATCTTCACCCCAGAATTACTGACATACCCCAAGGTATGTGAAGTCTGGTCATCTCCTAGCCTCTCATTTGTGTCCATAATCGCGTCACATGTTGCAATAGATTGGTGGTAATCGACACTTATGTTGAGTTTTTCCTGTCTATGATAGTTACGTAGGTGCCTGGGGGTAGAACCACGTGCCTTGCTTGACACTTGCCAGGCGTTAGGTCGGGCAAGCTGCTACCAAGAAACACTTATATAAAAGCCGGTGTTGTGGCAGTGTTATCCACTAGACTTCTGAGCATGGTTGAGGAACAAATTCACAATATTCACAATGAAGACACCACTGTTTTTCCAGTACTATTGTGATCAATGATATTGGATTCTTTGGATTATGTGTAGGCAGTCTTGGTCCGTTGAGAAACAAAAATGCGTTTAGAGCATTGATATTGATATGGATTCCTATTATTTGATAGTTTGAAAATAGGTATGTCTTCTTAGATGATTTAGATGCTGAACGCTAGGTTAAATGGTCGAAGATAACATGATGTCCAGGTGGATGAAATTCCCTTGCTGCAATTCCAGTCAAGAAATTGGAAGTTAACGTAGTCCCGGGTGATTGCATTATGTCCTGGGACTATGTCAACTTACAACTTTTCGTCTGGACAGTCGTCTTCAGAGTGCGGTTACTTTACTTTATTTGGAGTTATCATGAAAGTATGACATCAAAGAATGGATTTTAACAGCTATGTTATGATTACAAACATGATTTGGGATATTTTAAACGATGTTTTAGTTTTATCTAAAACCAACATTTACTTATTATTTTCTATCATTGCTAAAGTTACACAACACCACATAATAATGAAATTGTTAATGAGGCAGAACTGAACCAATTCAATTAAAACATTTTATGCGGATTTCTACATTATAGATATCACCAGAAAAAAACTTTGTCTCAGCGAAATAATCAATCTAGTTTTGCGAATAAAAAAGTTTAAATTCACAAAAAGCAACTTTTACACCTGTGTCTCGACTGTTAGTTTATTCTTATTCAGAGCAAGACTAAAATACTGTTATGCTCATTACGTTGAAACAAGAGATAGTAATAACAGTTTCACGGTTGCAATGCTGTGTATGTCTGATTTTGTGGACTAACTTTCATACATTTTATATCATAATCAAGTAAGAATGGTATAAATGACGGGATGAAGTAGGCAATATATTATTTCTAACCAATGCCTTCAAGCAACAATCTTGTTTTGAGGCACGTTTTGTGGACTAAAACAATAATGTTATTGCATGCTAGGCATAAGTCTGCTCAGCGTATACTATAACAGTGATATATACTGTGGTTTTTTGTACAATTCCTACCAAAATGTTCACAACATGGTACAATTTGTTCATCAACAACCGACAGCTGAATCCAAATACATGTCAACGACATGAAGCCATCTACTGCGGTGGTGTCAACATTGACTGGTGCTGTGTTTCTGGACCACCAAAGCCAATGTTAAACCACGGCAGTCAGCATGGCCAGGTGACATTATTGTCCTTCTCTCTATCACATCTTCATTTGTCTCATATTCCAGTCCTTGTACACAGCATCGTATTCTTGTTATGTTGCTAACCTACCCAATGAAATAGTTACGCCAATCTTGATTTGGCAGGATTGTTATAAAAAAAAAGACTTCTCTCTATCCCATCCACAACTACGTCAATCATGATACTCAATGTCCGTCGAACTTATCACACTTCAAATTTACTCATATAAAAATACTTGCATTTTATTAAAGTAGGTGTATGTTCCTATAGTTCTTTATACAATTGCTTCCCTTCAGCTCGAATTAGTATTATCAATTTAATATTTGAATATTTCGTTCATAGAATCATACATTAATCCCGGGACATTAATACATGAATCATGACCCCGTAATACTAATAGTAGCAGTACTAAAAATATTGTTTTTGTTGATCTATCCTAGCTTTTACCGATTAACTTTCTTCAATCTTAACCGAATTTCATAAAGCTCAGTCAAAGCAGAGTCAAAAAGGGCTTGCTCAGATGATACCACAATAGACTATTCCTGAATATATTTTATATACTCATAAAATGTAAAAAATCATGCTTATTTTGGAGTAGATTCAGTACTGACAGTAGTGTTCACAGCACCTGCACAAAGTGCAGTATCATACGTCAATATCGTTACGTTATACGCACGTCATGCGTACGTGCATCCTTATTTAATAGTTACGAATTAAGGTTAAAGGTCATTATAGCATATATTGTGCTGGACTGCGAGCACACTCTTTTTAAACTGTAAAAATAATTACTCAGTTACTGGACAGACTATAGACAGTATACTATGTTTTATATTAAGAGTTCAGCTGTAGCTTGAGATCATAGTAAATATTATAGTTGTGAAATAAGACACGTTTAGATCTAAATAAGTTACGGGTCCTTTGACATACAGTAATGAATCCTTACTATGTAAAGCAGTGCCCGTTCCTCTAGCATGATGTTTTGGATCGGTACATTCAAATTATGTGTACTTTGACATAAATGTATTGTAATGTTTTCCCAGGCTTGCTTGTGTATTTAATTTGATATGATTAGAAACAAATACAGTTTTGACTCATGACACCAAAGTTTTGAGTCTTTTGGCATTACTATTTTGAATATTTACACCAGCATTCTGAATTCTCTCACCAAATGTTTGAGCCACTTGGCATACTATTTTAAATATTTACACCAAAGTTCTGTGTCCTTTTACCAAAGTTTTGAGTACTTTGACATACTACTCTGAATCTATACCCCAAAGTTTTGAGTCATTTAACATACTTTTTTGAACCTACTTTTATACCAACGTTCTGAGTCCTTTGCTGCGGTGATGAGTCACGAAGTTTAAGTTGACGTAACCAAGAGCCAAATGAGAAAGCCCTGGGACTACGTCAACTTACACGTCATAAATCACATGTCTTGGGACATGAACTAATTATAGTCTGGATCAAACATCTGGATTATACTCATATCCATACTTCGGTTTTATTTTCCCTTTGCACCTTAACTAGTAAATGAACTGAATATTGTCGCATTTGTTCTGTCCTAACAGTTCCGTCTTCTTATTTAGTTGGGTGTTTTCTAAGTGTATTGCTATTGAAATTTTGAATATGTTTACTTGTCTCTAGTTGGTTTTGATTGTTTCCATTGACAATAAGATCATTATTAGAATTTGAATTGAAATTTTACTCTATAACATCAATCTCACATTGTCATATTCATATACTCCAAACAAACACGTCCCCAACATCAGCTCCTTAAACCAACACTCTATCTATTATTCTTCAAATAACAGCCATCACTGTAAATTAAAATGATTTATGGTACTTCAAAGTCAGACAAATACTGCTCTTTTTCTTTCCGAGGTGTCACTTCTTCCGGTGCATCAAAATAGACCTTAAGTCCCTATTTTCCCTTTCGATTTGCCTTGGGGCTACCAACGTGTGAGATACCGTCTTTTCCATAACTGTGCACAATGGAGCGCTTATACGGTAGGCAAGATAATTAGTAGTGTCGTTAGCCACCTTCATGCAGATGATACATTTAAAGAGGAAATCGGGGAATGTAAGGTGTGGGGTAGCTATTCAATTATTGAATAATAGATATATGATATCGGAGATGTAAGAAAAGGCAAAGGTGCTTTGAAGATTGAAAGTTTTTAAAATCTGTTTGTTCTACATACGGTAGTCATTTGAATGTTATTCCTAATACAAAAATATAAATGAACTTTATCGACCTTTTTGTGGGGGAAAAACTTTTTTTCTGTGATAGTAGGGTTGGGGTGTAGCTTAAATATTGTGTTTATTCGCATTTACAATTTCTTAAGAATTTATAAACCTAATATAGAAAGTCACTCAAATCAATTTGGCAATGCCATATCCAAGATTGATGCACATGTATGTACACTGTATTCAGCTCTCTCTATATATCCAACACAAGACATGTGTGAAAGACTATCTCCCTTATTAGTAATTAGCATACAACACTTTTTAACACAATTAACTCGATAAATTAATCACACTCACCTTCTTATCATCAGAGAAAATTCTTAATCCAAATCCTACCATATATGTGCTAACTACCTACTAAAATGTAAAATAATCCAAATTCAAAATTCTACCTTCACAATGATCAAACTTTAACTTTATACACCACCAATAACACAACGAGAAAGTGATGATCCTCTCTGTACAAAGATTTCTTGGGTTCTGTGGTTGCTTCTAGGATGAGAGGATAGATATAGGCGCAGCCGGACCAGATGTCCGTTCCAAATGACCGACCCTCCCCAGAACCCCGCAGACGGACCCACCAGTCACCCTGGGGCCAAAGATTGCACAAAGTCCCCTTATCTCCAAAAAGTCGGCTGCAGGCATTTTACGTTGGCATTTTGAAAACTCTTTGGACATAGAAGAAAAAGACGTTTCTTCGGGGATGGGTTTTTGTCATCAAAATGCAGTTTTGTATTATGTAAAACCGGGCGAATAATTTCTGTGGTTTAAATAATTAATAGTCATGAAATCGATTGATCTCATTGACCTTTTTGGTGTTTGTTGCCGATAGGAAATCTAGTGGCCGTTCCTTAACTTTTGAATATGATAGAATAGCACGTCCCCATTAAGACATCTTTAAGGACTGCCCTTATTTGGTCTCAATAGAGAGGTGATCTCTTTGCAGTTTCACTGTAGTATTCTTTATTTTATTTTTTTTTAATTTTTTTTTTTACTTTTTTTTTGGGGGGGGGGGGTGGCAAGTAAAGCAGTTGCATATAAAAAATACCTCTATGTAGAGGTAGTCTTAATTGGGGTTTATGCTGCACTGGACATCATTGGAATGAGTTGTACTGCGTCATTATTGCATTAGCGTACTTATTTCATTAACATGTATGCCACAGTTCCATATGTAGTAACCGACCGAATCTTTGCTATAGCTATAGAGAAGGTTATTTCATTTTATTTTTATTTTTGTGGGTGGGGGTGTAAACAAAAATGTAATCAACGGTGTTCCTATGAGTCAAACAATGATGAATTGCATAGAATGTGTGCAACTTTAATTTGTCTTTGTTTGTAACATATACATTGTTTCTTAAATTAGATAAAACCTGTTCAACGCATAGTGTTTTTTGTATAATTTTTTTTTTTTTTAGTATATTAAAAGGTTTTGTTTTAGCTGTAGACTTGTCCAATAAAATTTCGATTTCTGTATAAGTTGTGCATTTAATACAATCTTAACTTTGTCATCATGATGTCTCTATAAGCTACCTCACAAAGAATCTTATCTCCATTGTTTGGAAAGACGTTTGTAAACTATTCAAGATTTATTATCATTTGGGGGTGACCGATGATACGTAATTATTCCTTTTAGTGTCATAAAAATGTCCGTCAAATTGTCGAAACAACGCCCCGAGGAAAAAGTCTCGCGAGAAACACCTTGGTCGCGAACGAGATTTGACGAGAGATAAGTCATATGCAGACGAAATCTGTCAAATCAGCGTGTAAAACTTAACATATTTATTACTACTGGTCACAATATGCAAACGAGTTATTTAGGTGTCTGTTAAATTTAAATTTGCCACTTAGTTATGACTATGTGACAATAATTATGATGTTATTAAGATTTATTAGAAAGGTGGTGATTGAGTGGTGTCACCTTTATCATCAGTTTTTTTTTCTCTACACAGACTTCTTAAAATCTGATTGATCTTGTTATTTTGACACCCCACCCTCACCTCCACCCACCCAAAAAAAATAAAATAAAAATAAAAATCGAGGTCACATTAGCACGTATTAAACACTACACCCAGTAAATCGAATTAAGTCACCCCACCACACTCCCATTAAACAACCTGCAATTCGAATTCAGTCAGCTCTTCGAACTTGACACAATGTTTATGCGATTTGTGACCATCACAGGTGTCCAATTTTGGCTATGTACTATTTACGTCAAAACTGCTCAGAGAGTACTGCCTAGCAATATTAACATTTACTCGAGCATAATTAAGATGTTTACTTTAATCATGTTTACTTAGAAATAAATAAAGTATTTTGTTAAGCATTTGAGAAAGTCTTATTTGACTTCATATGAGCATACGTGGTGCATCAAATAATCAATCCATAACCTAAACATTTGCACATAGTGGAACTTTAATCAATTTAGTAATTGAACATCATGTTGGTAATGACATAAACATGATTACTGATTACTGATGATTACTCTAATAATTGAGAAGATATTCTTTTTCGGGGATGGGGGGGGCATGCGGCTGGGCCTGTAGTTCACAGTCACCTGAATATTTTCCTGAGTTGGTGGAGATAAATTTTAGTCGATTAATCTAATCAAAATTTGTATTTTAGTGAGGCTTTACCTAATCGACAAACTTTAAACTTTTAGTTTAATTTAGTCTAGTTTAATCATAAATTTCCATTTTAATCATGAATAGTGTAGTTTTTTTATTCGCCAAAACATATTACAAGACATAACTCTTAGAGAGAGCAATTAAGAGTAGGAATCCCTAACTGCGTATTAGTACAAATGGTCTAAATCAATCATAAAATTTTTCATTTAGTTTGGTATAGGTTTAATTTTAAAAATCTAGTCTCTAACTCTGACATTTACAATATGTTAACCTTATTAATCTAAGCACAACATTACACATCACATTCCTTTTTTAGTTGAATGCATATACAGCAGGAGTCATCAAGGATAGCAATATTAGTGTGACTGGATGGTGGGTGTTTTCTAAACATTGTTAAAGTACCGGTAAATATATTTTAATTATTTCCCACGAGTGAACTTTGTTCTATTGATGCTACGTTCTCTGAGCAATTTTGATCTAGTTTAGTTGATTGACTATTTGTTTCTTCAACACATTCACAATAATTATTATGCAAGGGTGGTAAGAGATCAGAAACTTTATCACCTAGTATGTAATTTGACAGAACGAGTGAGCAAGCTGCAAATTAGTCTCCCCTCTCTCCATTTTTATTTATATTTTCTAGGTTTTAAACTTTATAGTGCCAAGGTAAATGTTTCTGCTCCGCCTCTTAGCCAATCAGAATTGAGCTTTTTTCCAACAAATATGTATTACTAAATTCACTCCAAAATATCAACGACATAAACTTGTCAGAAGACAAAATACAGCGAATTGATGACAACAAATCTTTTAATTTAAAACACATAGTACTACATATATATTTTATGTGACATTGTTGTCTACATCTAGAAACTATAACAGCTAAACAACATATCTTAACTTTTTACATCACAATAAACATTATACATACACGTAGTTTCAAAAGTAGCCTTCTTTGTTTAAGAAACATTAACTAAATTAGCTTAAAAGTTCAAAATGTGGACATTGAAATGCAATACCAATGTATGTTCCACAACTACTATAATAACCAACCAACATATTTTAAATGTTTATATAAATGTATTATTTACTTCGCATTTATATCAACACCTGTTTTGTTAGAAATATAGGGTAAAATAGCAAAGGCTTTATCAAAAATGTCTATTCTTCAAATGCCCCGATTCTCGTTTTGCTTCTGCGACAAATCTTCTTGACTTCTTTCCAGAACTTTTTGCTGGACAGACCATAGAGTAAGGGATTGATGACAGGAGTACAACTTGTCATCCAGAACAAAGTTTCCAGAGAAGCTGTGCTGATTTCCATATCAGTCAGTGGTCTGTCAAGAACTTGTGGCAACAGGAAAAATATAAAAAGAGGTGACCAGAGTATCAAATATACAATTATGATTGTAAACAATAAGATTGCACCTCTATTTGGACCTCTTTCTGCGCCAAAGTCGTTCATCTTTTGTTTTTGCCTATGTATTACAACAAATATTGGAACATAAATAATAATTTTAAGAACGCCTATCAGTAACTGAATACAAGTCCATGCCTGCACTAGAATGAGAGATCGTGTAGGAATGATGTCCCTAAAAGTGGGAACCCTTTTTTCAACTAGAACTATAACATTAATATTATCAATAACATTCAAGTCTAGGGCATATGTCGAGAAAGCTACAATCATTGAAATTATACCCGATGCAACAATTACAACCACTATTCTTTTTGTAGTAACCAATGTACCATAGTGCAATGGTTTCACAACAGCAATAAATTTTTCAAATGCAATACATAAAAGTACCATTGACTGCCACAAGTTGAGCCAGCCGTAAGGGATTATAGCTCTTGACAAGTTGATAGTACCCTGATGTCGACCTATAGCTAGTATTTCATTATTAATCCATAAGGTCCAAGAAATGATTAAGTTTATGATTGAAAGTCCAATGCATATGACGTTGTTGGTTTGTCGCAAAGACTCTGATTTGAGGCATATTATCAAGTAGAATCCATTCAGAGCAGTGGCAACCAGTGCTATGGTTGCTCCTATGACAGTCGTCAGAGAGCCAGAACCAGTTGCTGTTTGTCCGAAAAGTTTAGTAAACGCATCGTCAAATGACCATTCGCTTTTTAAAAGCTCTTCTGAAATCTCATCGATATTAAAAGACATGTTTGAGACGATCTCTTTTTCACTCAATTAATCTTTTTTATGCGGGGTGCTGTGATAAAAAACAAGTTCCTTTTTGTCTTGAAACCCCTTTTTTCTAGCTATAGGTAGTGGGCTGTGCTTGGAGCAAAAGATTATATATGTGAGTGGAGACGGATATTTTGCCCCTTACATGGGATAAAAATGAAAAACTGAAAAGTCCTTGGACATATGTCTGAAAACATATGATTTTGAAGCTTAGAATACACATTTTTTAAATCATTACCCACGGGGGGGGGTGGGGAGGACACTACGGAGAACTGTCAATGATATATGGAGTAATCACATTTTACCAAATGTTATAATAGTATACTATTATATGTTATAATATTGCTAAAACACGATGATACTGCACCCTGAGTATTGCTATAATAGTTTTACGTGGTTTGTGGACTTGCAAAATACAGAGCTCACGAAATTATGTGATAACATTTTCAATGTCTGAAAAGGGCTACAAACACATGGCACTAAGGTTTAAACCCCATAGAAGGGTCTCTGTAAACTGCATGTGTGAGTGTGCGTGACTAAAGATGTGTGTATAGGGCTTGTTAATGCTCAAGAGATTAACAAGCTTATTATTCTAAGAAATGTGCTCAATTATCTCATTAATAAGCACCTGTGTAAATACATTGTTGGTCTTTAACACTTACGCATGCAATAGGTTACTGCTCATGAGCTAGTATGAACAGTAGAACCTCCAAAATAAGACCAACCGAACCTCCATAAAGAAACCATGTCTCAATCAAGGCCACTTCACATCACCCCATGGTTGATCTTAGTAGGGGACCTGTAGTGTACATATACACATTGATTTCAAAAGGATATTTTGGTGGTAAAATCATGACTATTACAATGGACTCATGGTATTGGACCGTTGCATAAAATCTATGGGGAAAAAACATTTGCGCAGTGAGTTGTTGCATCAGCTAACTTGACAAATATGTTGCAGCTATAGAAGGCAAGAAGTTTTGAAAATCTCATAGCCAACAATCTTTAGCCTCGTTTTCCTTTTCCCACTTTTATATGTAGCACTGTTAGCCTTTTAAGCCCTGTCTACACCGCGTAAGACTTCCTTCAAACAGCATCAAACAACATCCGACGAGACGTCTTTTGCAATTTGATAAAAAAAAATGTAAAGACGTTTTGACTTTCGGGGCGCCTGTCTACACCGCTAAAACCTTACGACGATTAGTCGTGGACTTTCCGGATCCCAGCAACAAGAGCAGGTGACAGCAGGTGGAAGCTCATAAACATAACAGCAAAGAAAATGTCAATATTTCATAGGGAAAAGAAATATCTGGTCGTTTTTGCTGCTTTTCTGATGATCCAAAAGCGTAGACGTCGCAGGAGCAAATGTGGGAAGATATGGTGTCAGACTTGGTTGCTACGACATAAAAAAAAAGTCAAGATATTTCAACAATCTGTGCAGGGAATAAGAGGAGGAAGACAAGTCCTCATTGTCCAACTTCTGTAGATCTATATAATAAGCATAGTATACGTAACATCGGAGGTGACGCACATGTAGATCTATGAACTGAATGCTGCTCTGTGATTGGTTAAATTGTGTTCCGACGATCCGTCTTGTCACTAAACCTGTCTACATCAACACGACTGTATCAAACTACTTCAAACTACATCAAACTTGATAAAACAACTTAATGATAATATACTGACAATTATTAAAATATTGAACTTTTCATCATGATATATAATGATAGATAATGATAATGAAAAATTAATAATGACCCCACGCCTGGTCACAACATTTATACCAGTGCAACTGTGAGGGTTATCATTTGGCCATTATGAGTCAAATCTGTCACGAAATTCGAGAGAGGACCACACGCGGTTTCAACAAACAAATAAAAATCAAGTAAAGTTTCACACAGGCTATATGTGATAGAGGCCTATAGTCTCTGAGAAAGAAGCGCCTATATCAATACAACGCCTCAAGAACTCTTTATTCGAGTTTCGGCCACACTGCACAATTGTCTTCGCTGAGCGCTGCTGATTTTAACACAGGTTTAAAACACCATAAACATTTCCCAAAAGAAATAATATGTGTCAACAAAGTTCAGTTTACAAAACGTATTTGTCATCTGCGTTTTAGGTTCACTTCAAACACACAACAATGTAAAAAAAAAGAATCCCTAATATCTGCATGCTGTTCCTTTTGAGCCAGATTCTCCATTTTTATTACCCAACGATAAGTATGAAATAAACTTTGCTTGTATAGATTTTATGGACTTTCTTTGAGTTTTTATATTTCGTCACGTATCACAAAGAGGAAGTAAGATTTCCGCTTTACATGACTTTATATATTCTGCATTGTGTATTCAAAGGACATACAACTGTCTGGAAAATATATGTATGTAATGTTATTTTGTTAATGCAGGTTTTGATATCTGGATACACAAAGAGGCTGTAACTGTTGGGTTGCATTGTGTATTCGCAAAAAATAACGCGAAATGGAATACCTTATATATATGATAACATTATTGGTGTGTGTTTCATGTGCAGTGTAGAGATATTCATAAATCCAGTGTAAAGTACAAAAAATGCTGGTGCAGGAAAAGGGCACCTCAAATGATGGTTTCGATGAATATGTCGCCTGTTATAAGACATTTGAGAGACTATATCATGATAACATTGATACATACCACGGTGTGTGTAATACCAGAGACAAACTTCAGGTGTGTAAGAACAAAGTGATAAAGGTGTACCCAAGAATAGAGGAGCACATAACACAAGGATACCAGAATTTTTATGAAAAAATAGCCGATTTCTGGTGCACATATAACACCACCCACCATCGACCAGCCGACCCCTTCATCACTATGGACGCCATGTATCTAAAGTATCAACAGTGTCCATATGTCCATGGCTTGTTACTAACACACGAGGATTATTCACCGAAGATCCAAATTGCCATGCAACGAGCTACGTTTGCGTATTCTATCCTGGTCTACACTGGTGATGATGGTCTGAGTAAATGGTCGCCGCACCATAAGTACACCAACCCTGAGGACAATGTATACAAAGCACCCAGTGCTATATGGTGTGATTTGCATAAGTTGCGTGCATATTTCACTGACAACATCATGAGTAGGTACTGCATCATAGTGAAGTATATAAATAGTGATCTGTATGATGTTGTAGATGCGTATAACAGACAAATTTCTACGGGCCTGTACAACTGGAATGAGAGCCTCTGTACGGCGTATGAAGACACACTGCAGCAGGTAATGAGAATTTCACAGCTAGAAAAGTGGCTCAGTAACCAGAAGAAACCTGACCTACCACCATGTCATGACCACAACATTTTTATAGGGGGAGCCACTTGCCTCTACATGTTTCACACAAGACTTCCCCCGTACTCTGACATTCATAACGTCATGTCACCCTTTGTCAAGAACGTACCAGAACTCAACTCCTGCTGGGACAGAGTCATAGCTGGATGTGCTTATCCAAGCAGTGCTCACAGAAACATCAGCCTCATCATTGACATTTATAACCTAGCAAGTGATATTAGCAAGGAGGATTCGGTTCAGGTCTGGGATGTCATATTCTTATGGTCGGATCTGTACAAGAAAACAAAAGATGCTCAGGTGAACATACAGATTCTATATCAACAGCTAACAATAGCAGCAGTCCGCGAACGACCTTTCCAATTGGCATTTGGCAGCAGCCTGGAGGCAGCGCTGAAGGCCAAGTCTCCACTCTCTCACAACATAACCTCTTTGTTCTCAAAACTCGCCTCTACTTTACACAACATATCAGTGGTGGGCAATGAGGAATATCATGGTGTCAACATATTTGAGGGATTTCACTCAATGAATGTTGATAAAGTACTAGATCCACTGCTCCAGTGCATCCGTCTTCTGTATGAGCTGTTTGTAGAAGCGGGTAAGTTTGTCCAGTACACGGGTCGCTGCCCAGAGTTCTGGACATTACCGTGTGAGTAACAATGATCCACCATGCTCACCTAGGGTCAGGTGGTCTAGACTACAGCGATAGGGAATGGTGTCCATGTACATGTAACTTTTATCATACTCGTTTGTTAACCCCGAAGAAATGAGAAGATTTTACAAGTGATTATGCTTATAAAGTAAACAAATAGTATATTAATTAAACATTATGTAATTAAGTCAATCAAAGTATTTTTTCCAAATGTTTATGTTTTCTAGGGTGTTCTTGCATATAATCAAATATAATATAATAAAAACTAAAATTATACAATAGTTTATTGGAGTATTTCTTTCATTCATATACAAGGTAGACAATTTATACTTTTACAAGAAATTACACATGTATACTCATAATCTTATTAACTCTCACACAATAAGCAACTTTTACTATTTTATTTTCAGCTCAAGGAGAGGAAGTACTGTTTTGCACGTGAAATTATTGAATAATTGCTAGAAAATGAAACAAAAATTAAGCCCCTGTAAGCCAACTCTGCTAGTCCAATAAAATTTGCAAGTTTCCCACTGGCAGGTGCAGTTTTTTTTAAGTAGGCGGGTGCAACTTAAAATGCCAGTGATGTAGTAGTGATTCCATAAAATCTTTTTTGTGTGAATGCTAGGGCCATACTGATTATCTAACTATGGCCTATATTTGTAAGGAAACAAAGGAAAGAAACAACTAGCAGAGTTTAAGATCCATAATGACCTTCACTCCAAATGTTATTCAGTAACCATCTTCATGAAAACATCAGTGGCCTCAGGATTTTCTAGGAGGTAAAGATTGTAATGCTTAATATCAAAGACACAATACATAAGTAGTACTTAAATTCTTATTTACGTATGTTTTATTGATATAACTAAAACATTTCATGCATGTACATGCATGACGTCTAAATTAACACACTATATAATATGTGTTTTTTACATTTTGGTCTCAGTTTACAATCACAAACATTTTACCACATTTTTTTTCTAAAATCATTGCATACTCAAAAAGATAGATTCATACATACTATTTCAGGTACAATACAACATATTATATATGAAGGTTACTTCCATTATGATATGAAATATTACTATTTTTGATAATTATATTTCATATTGAATTAATTCATTGATTTGACTATTTGATTGCTAATCCGATTCACAATAATTCAATATATTGCATCACTAAATGCACTCCAACATACCAATATATACCCTATAATATATTATGAAGACATTACAATCATAAATATGTGACAAATCAAATTTAAACATATTAATACTTAATTCATAAATACTTAAAAGCAAACAATAATGGGAATTTCATTGAAAATATATAATACACAACATGGAAAATAACGTTATCAATTTAATATAGAATTGCCAATTCAATTAATTCATGTATTTAGTAATCTAGATCAAATAACTAAGTGTGAAAATTACTCATATTCTAAATTCTAAATAGAATCATAGATTTAAAAGTATATAAGTAACAATTGTGTTGAAAGGGTTCATGACACAAATGGTGAACTAGGCCCCACAACGTTCACTTCAAATATTATTAAACCCATACACTTACTATAAAAACCCTTAAAAAGAACACTTCGCTAATAGAGACAACTCACAATTATGGAAACATTTTATTTATTCAAACATTTTATCTATCCGTCCTCCAAATTTGCTGTGAAAATGTTACCCAAATCGTTGCGCTACTTGGAAAACCTCTTCAACCAAACATTTTTGTCTATCTGGTGATCCTAGTAGTGAGGTTTCCCATATGTACTTTGATATCATGTAAAATTTTCACTACACAATTGCTTTTGGACAAACACCAACACTAACTACCGAAAATCGTACAATGTGCAGTAAACTGTTCTTTTCCAGTACAAAAAAATACAGTATGAACAATCCAACTTTAATTTGTCCTAACTGTAAAAACACAGTTTTAATAAAGTTAAATAGAGGTGAAAATTGCTCTTATAAGTTTGCATGGAATGTATGACAGAAAGGACAAAGACGCAAAGTCCATACTTATCTCTGTGTTAACTTTATCAAGAATATGAAACACTTTCTAATGAATACCTAAAGTCCCAGTATGACAGACACCAATGTTCATCAACACAATACCCAATATATGAGAAATACTTGGATAAATGTATTATTCTACTTTTTTAAAATTTTCGTGACAAGAAAATATCTTATTAAGTTGAAAATTACAAGATCACAAACAATGAACAAAACCACAACTGATTCCGCTTCAATATTCGCGACAGTTTGACCATAGCTTTGTAAGATTGTGAAAATATCCTAATGCTGATATAGATTAATAAATAATCTCCATCAAATCAAGTATAGTAATAAAACAATCGGTTTTATATTTACCTATTCTTGTATCATTTGTGAGAGTTGAAATAATATTCAATTGTATCAGTTTTGAAGGTGGGATGTAATAAGGAAAGGGAAGCAACCACTTTTTAGCTACTATTGTATTCCTGTGTTGTTGTAAATATACTACATTCCAAATGTTATCATACATATAACGCACGAGCATTTGAAAAATAATGATTACAAATGTGACCTGTTCATCTTTTCTTCTGGGCCATTACATATTTTCTCAGTATATAGCTGAAATAGTATTCCAGTACACTGTTTACTATTGAGTCACTTCAGCACTACATAGTAGTCAGCCCTTACTTTGGAAGTAAATTTCAGTATAATACAGTACTTGTGAGTACATATTTCACACGTCCATATCACACAACAGGCTGGTAATGTTCAGTCTTCTAATCCTCGTTCATGCTCAACTGAAAAGGATAAGAGATAATACATATTTTGGTTTTGTATTGCGGTTGATTAGTTCATGACCAGTCACTTTTTAATATAGGTCTGGCTTTTTGCAGTCAGATATCAAACATGCTTTTGTTTTAACTTTCAACAAATAATTATACTTTGAACTTGATATTAGTCTATTACAAACAATTTCAGCAATTTCCAGTAGAAATTATTATAAATTAAAATGAACCAAGCCCCATCTCCTATAAAATATCAAATGACCGGCCCCTTAAGATGCTGTCGATTTCCCTACTTTTATTAATACACCAATAATTTATAAAAACTTCTTAAAATCAACTACCAAGCAAAACAAAGAATAACAAACAAATAACATTACAAACCATATTCATAATCATGTTACTTCTGAAGTACAGTAAAACCTTTCTCTTAGGACCACCTTTGGGACCAGCACTAGGTGGACTCAATAGAGAGGTGGTCTCTATACAGAGGTTTCTTTTGGTAACTTTAATAAAGTTCGGGACTGTGAAAAGTAGTCTTTTCAATATCATAGAGGTGGTCTCGATAGAGAGGTGGTCTTAATTGGAGATAGGTCCACAGAAGTCCGAGATGGTCTTAATTGGGGGTTCAACTGTAGGTCCACAGAAGTCCACATATTCACTCACCTTGTAGGCGCGTATGGAGTGCACCTTGTTGTGCCACATGTCGTTGGTCCCCACAGCCACCTGCAGCACGCCCCCCTCGGCACAGCCCACGGCCCACACCATGTCGCCGGGGGCCAGCCCCAGGTGGGTCGGACCCAGCACTGCCAGCTCCACACCCTCCAGGTCGTGGATCTGGAGCATAGATGTAAATACAATACAATGCAATACAGTTCAATGCAATAAAATGTAATACAATACAATACAATACAATACAATACAATACAATACATTATGAAATTCACATTCCACGCAGTGTTCATGTGCGTCGCTTAAACAATTGGTGCAAGTTAACATTGATTGAGTAAGACATAGACTAAGTTTGAAATGGAATGTGACACTCCAAAGACTTTTAAGTTATACTTTTAGCCACAAAACGTTGGGGTTTTACCATACCCCCTATCCACAGCACGTACGAAACCCACGAGATGCCCTAAGTGCCTCCCCCCCCCCATTTTTCTTAAATAAAGCCTGGATCTGCCAGCGCGTGCTCACGTGTATGCGCGGTGCGCGAGCCTCGGCCACGAAGAGCCAGCCTCCCGAGGTGGCGAGCGCCGACACCCAGTGCGGCGTGTACGACAGATGCGCCCTCTGGCGGTGGCGACCTGAAACACCAGCAGACGACAGAATGGTTATTGTTCGCTGAAGTTGACATAAAAATGTCTGTTTAGCTTTAAGAATTACAACACTACTAATTCTTGTAGCAATATTGTGGAACAAATTCATTAGCTGTGTTAATTCATATAATACATACTTTCTTCATACCAACAGCTGTCACAATTTACAAATATATACAGTATGAAGAAAGTACTGCATAATTCTTAGCAATAGTTTTTTAAAGGTTTTATTACCTCCAAGACTATCAGTACTTGTTCATAGAAATGAGGTCATTTACATGGATGTGAATAATCTCAAAGGTGTGTTGGTTATATATAATGACATTTTGTGTGAATCAAGTCGTAAGGAACCCATTTTTTATCTTTTCCCTTTCTTGAAAATTACAGTAACTTTGGGAGACTTTACGTATAGTGCAGTACAACATCTTAGTAAAAATCACCGTAAGTGTTCCGAAAAGATGTGGTATTAACCCTGTATCTCTTGATCAATAAACGCCACAAAAGTAATGAACTGGTTGTACATGTAAAGTTTTACACTGTAGTGCATTTCATAAATATATACACATATATACACACCTTGCATATCGTAGAAATCTAGCGCCGGTGGTTGGCATGACATTCCACCATCGGTCACCACAATCTGTCCACCGGTCACCGTGCAAGCCGACACCCAGGCTGACCACTTACTGACGCCCTCGCCACCCACCTCCCCCAAACTAAACAACATCTCATGCTGTCCCTCTTCTGCACCACTCCCATTCCGCACTTCGTAAACATCCAACGAGTCCTCGAGCACTGAATCCGCAGGCTTCTCAGCAGGGTTCCGGTACATCACCCTCCTCCCTCCCAATCCTGCCACCATCCTTCCGAACGGACCCGCAAACATGCTCGGATCCGACAAGACGCTGTTAAACACCAGCGTTGGGTAGTTGGCGGTCGGTTCGCCTCCTTTGAAGTTCCTCATCACGATGTCTCCGGAATCCGTGAAGAACTTCACCCAATCGTGAGTCTTCGCCTTGTCCTCTTTTTTGCTGAACTGTTCGACATAGACTCCGGACGCTGAGTCGAGGCGAATCTTGACCAGCGTGCATTCCTCTGTGTCTCCGAATAGGGCTTCGCCATCGCGAGAGAATGCCACAAAGATGTCGATTCTGGGCTCGTCCTTGGTGTTGAGGAGAGATAGACAGGCAAGTTCGTGCAGTCGAGGGGTGTTCAGGGCCAGCAAGGAGTCGTCTGGAAAAAAATGTGAATGTACTGAATTTTATCACACGTTGTTAGCCTCAAATTATGTTGTACTGTGGAACTTTGATACTCGGGACTACTCGGGCATGGAAATGATATGTTTCTGTTTGTGAGACATTTGGGTATCTTCATATATATGATAGTGTGACAGGCAATGCATGATCGTGTTTAGAAGAATATGTGTTTAGAAGAATGTTTAAAAGCAAGTGCTGTGTTGAGGTGTGTTTTGTCTTGGCCAGACCTGCCCGGTCAGACAGCTCTTAAATTGCCTCCGGGGCTGGCAGATCATCACTATACATAGAGAGGGCATGATGCGGGTTTGCCTTCCGTTCACACATGACTGCTGGTTGCAGCTCTAGACGGGTACCAGGCTAAGTGGTTGACTACACTTCAACGCACCCCACCTCCAGCGACCAAATGCGCATACCCAACCGCTTCCAAAACCTCGTTCTCTCAGTCAAGTACTAAGTATTTTCAAATACCCCCCCCCCCCCTCTTACCCACTTCCTACGTCCTTGTTGCTTGTTAAACCAATGGTAACCGGGTCATTTTACTGCTTTAGTTTAAGAACATCAGGACATTACTAGCCTATTTTTTACCAAACTAATCACAATTAAACAGCTGAGTACGTTATGTTTGTAGGACAGTCAGCTTTAGAACACGACCTGAAAAAATGTGTATTCGTTGAATCACATGCCAACGTGTTAAACTATATGTATACACACATTAAAGTGATAATTATTTCATATTCAACACTATATCGCAACATAGACGCAGTTTATATGTGTTAACTGTTACTTAGTAGCATGTCGGTTTTACATGCCAGAAAACTATCATTGACCATTTATGCATTATATCCTATCCATTTTCACAACCCCTCGAGTAGCATTACCTCTCATACAAAAGCGAGCACGCGATTGTTATATAAAATTGTGGGTTCTATGCTAGGTTGAGACAGTCCTGAATGTGGAATATTACAGCCGCATCGGTTATCATCGGCAGATCCAGGGGACACTGCCCCCCTTTTCCTCGACAAAATTTCATTTTCATGGGGTTTTGGTGATCTTCCCGAGCCATTGAGCATCCCAAATCCATTTTATCAGATCCTGTGGGTGTGTCAACCCCCTCTTCCAAAGCCCTGGATGCGCCAGTTGTCATGTTGTTGTAGCCATTATAAATTGGGATGTTCTCTCAAAACAGGCATGTATTTGATTACGAATAATCAATATTTGCCTACCGTGCCACAGATGGGCCAAAACTTTCAACATTCGTGACTGTCCGACAGGGGCTGTATGAAGAATAGAAAGAAGTGCGGGGGAGATGCTATTGAAGTTGCTATCAAAGACGCGCGTTTAGCAGCTGCAACAAGCTTAGATGTAGTCTACAATACTGTTCTAAACAATATACATTTCCTGTGTTTTAATCATATGCTCATTTACATTCAGCCAATGCTTGCTACAGTAAACCTCTCCGTGGGGACAACTCTCATTTATAAGGACAACTAACAAGTATTACGGTACATAAGGGCTACTATACTCATCATTTGGAGTATATATATTTTTCATTCACCCATTTACCTTTCAGCATATTAAGATCCGTCTGAAGCTGACCACAAGTGGTCTCAATAGAGAGGTATGATTTTATGGTAGTCCCTTTTCAAAAGGTTGTATACGCCGTGAAATTGCGTGAATATTGGTCTCACTATGTAAGTGGTTTCCTTATGTAGATAGTCTTCATTGCATATAGTATTTATATTTAAAGCATTTCACTACTTGACACATATATGCAAAAGCTAATGGAGACTTTCTTGTTTCTCCCAATCCTAATTGCGATGGTTCACTGTAAGCGTCCATTTCATTAGTTCGTGCATTGTCCGTAAGTGGAGAAAATGGCGTTTTGTGGGCGATACACGGATCACGTGACCGCCCACGTGGCTGTCCACGTGGCAGACGTGAATCTCACGACACGGGTGAACGTGATAACGTGGCAGCTGTATATAGCATTTTGTTTCCTTCATTTGGCCATGTATACTCTTTGTTGGAACAAAGGCCATTAGACAGGATCTAAAAATATATGCTGCCACTGGCCCATGCAGGTGTTCAGAAAGGAAGCGGAAGGCGCAACAGTGGATTTCATGATGTTCCTTAACGTGATTTCAAGCTATATTTTTCAGGGGTAGTTGGGGGTGGAAGACGTGTGTCCTCAGTTCCCCCAGGGCCCGCTGTACGCCTTCCCTGGACCTGACTAAGGTCGTGGCCCAGTATGCATTTTGAGAATTTTAGAAAATGACCCAGTGTCCCTATTAAAATGTAGGCTATGATATTTTTATAGCCATTAATAAGAATTTTCTTAAATCAGCCAAGTATGTTTTAGCCCCTTCTAGCAACATACACAGTTAAAAAAACACAGTTACTGGATGTGATACATAATAATATGAGCCAGTCTTTTTTTTTTATTGCATCGTAGGTGCATTATTTCATAGAAATAGCAGAGTGGACACATATAAGCTTGAGGTTGCTGGATGACCTGATACATACTAGTTTTTGTCGTGTCATAGACACATTGTTTCAGAGAAATAGATAACCGTTAGAAGAAATAATGCGCATGAAGTTACTTTAGATGCTATTTGTATTAGGTTTTAGGCGAACATGCGCCTTTGAAGATGAAGATATGATGAATAAAGAAAATGCATATAGGTATAAGAAATCTCTCTTTACACTTTCTCTACATCTCACTACCTGTCTTTTTTTTGAAAACAGAAATGTTTATACGATTTGGAAACGCAAATCTAATGGCTGAACCAGTTTTCAGCCAAGTCTGGTTGTTGTTGTTTTTTTGTTGGTTTTTTTTTGTTTTTTTTGTGTGTGTGTTTTGTTTTTGGGGTGGGGGTCTGCGGGTGTTGTTTGTTGGGGAGGGGTGTCCTTTTTTATTTCTTGGGGGTAGGGGTTGGTCCCCTGGATATAACGATGGCCATGGTCCTACTACCTTTGTTTGTTTGTTTGTTTGTTTGTTTGTTTTAACTGATAATTACCAAACGTCGGGGTGGGCATTTGTCCGCTGCTCAAAGATGGCGACTTCTTTTTCACGTCTGCTGCTTCTGAAAAACAAAACAAGAATTGAAACTATCAAAACGATCACGAAAACAACTGGCCAAATACTCTCCTTTACACACTTTGTGATAAGCCCTCCCTATAGAAAACTGTGTGGTCTCTGTGTGGAGGTTTTAGGTTATAGGGATGTCTCTTCATAGAAAGCGGTCTTAATCGGGGGTTCTAAGTCGGCTGAAGTAAAACACGCTGATACGGGTGTTTTTGAGCAACTTTCAGTTGTAAAGAAAGAGATCATCTCCAGAAAGACACCATCTCTCGCACTTCAAAATGTTCATAAAGAGACCGCTGCGAACCTCTGTATATTGACGTACCGCCTCTCTATTGCGACACCTTGACATCTTGATTTTAGACGGAATTCCCCCCCCCACACACACACACACCCACACACCTCCACACCCACCCCCTCTACATATGTATTTCTAATCTCAAAGAATACTGTATACCGTGTTGTGAAATAACATTCGCAACTGTCAGATCAGGGTTTATCCAACCAAACACAGCAGTGTTATTTATGTAGCAATTTAGCTCCACGTGACACAGCTGTGAGAGAGGATGGTTTACTTCATCTATAAAATGGTGATTTCATTCCCACGGACAATTTGGAGTAAGGGTTGATGTAAATATACGAGCGTATTATAACAGGCGTCCGCCAATTGAATGCTCTAGAGTCACACTAGGGTGGCAGATTTGAGTTTTTAATATGGGCTGCTCAAATCCTATAGAGAAGTAGGTTGGTGTGAGGTCTTTAAAGATGAAAATAGAAGGTCCCTCTAGACAGACCAAAACCTTTTTTTCTACAGTGTTCTACACCACTGTGGACTCAATATGAAGCTCTTCTGCCCCCCACCCCCACCCCTCTTTAAGAACATGCTAGCTTCCAAGAACCTTCTACTGGAGTCTAATTCACCAGAAATAGAGGCACCCAGGTCGAATAAGTACACCCCAGTCCTGAGGTACACATGCTCACAAGAGAATATTGGCCGAGTTTAATCAAATTACAACATCATGAGACATTAGTAGATATAAGCGCATCACATACCGCTTAAAGTGCAGAAAGTGACTCTTTTTAAGGTTAATTTGGAAGATCACTCGCTCACGACTTTTTGATATTCGTGCTTTGGGGCTTTCCTAGTTCTCATCAGCTATGGTGTTGTAAATATTCTGCGAGCAGCCATCGTGGTTGTCAGATTGGGGCTTTTAAAGCTAGGGCCAGACAGCCAGGAATTTTGCAGTCGAAGCAGTCGTGGTATTGTAGCCAGGAATGTAGCCTGCACTGTGAATACCGTAGAATATCTCCATTATGACAACCATTGGGACCAGTGTTAGGTGGTCTCAATAGAGAGGTGGTCTCTATACAGAGGTTCATTTGGAAGCTTTATAAAGGTTTGGGACTGAGAAAAGTCGTCTTATCATCGAGGTGGTCTCAATAGAGAGGTGGTCTTAATTGGAAGTACTGCTGTAGTTGAGTTATTGTCACTTTACATATATGTAGAATAAGCTTTTCCTCAATGCATTTCTGAATCTCCTACCTTACTGTAGAGTAAACATTCGGGGATAAACATTCGTGACTGTCAGACTGGGGCCTCAAGGAGAAATAACTCAAGTTCACGCAGTCTTTTCCCCCTGCTGTTTAGCATATCAAATGAGGCCTAAATCACTATCACAATGACATAAACCATACAAACACCGAGGAGACAGTGGTCACCACACATTGCCTCTAATGACCATGATTCAAAATACGATTGTAATTATGCAGACGTCTTTTCCGAGTGTGTCTCACGGGCGAATAGTCGCAATGACCAGTAAGTCTTATTAGTGCCACGCATGCGCGGTGGAGTCATAAATAAGTCTTTTTTATAGTTAATTAGTGTGTCTTCTGGATAGCATAGTGGCCATCTTGTGCACGGATAATAAGCAGTACTACTGTCTAGGGAGGTACTTTTGGTTTCTTATGGCGTACACACCTACTGCTCATTTGTACAACTATATCGTCATAATGATAGTCCTAATCGTACGTATGTGTAAGTTAGTAACTGTGACACCGTTAGTTTTAGTGTGAAGGTGAGTAATACGTTTTGAAATGCTTATTAATTAAAATAATCTGACTACTTTTAATTTACAGCAGAGCATTGCCATTGTTATATGCACATTGTTGCTTCTTTATCATCCACACGTCACCAAACAGTAGGAACTAGCCATCGCGAAGGTGTAGAGAGGGAGCAGTAAAATGCTCCCGATAGTCAATATTCGAGATAACCAACTAATTATACAATTATATGCTTGTACCCCGCAGTTGAATCAGGGAAATGAAACCAATATAGAAATAACAGAAAAATCGAGGGAGGAAATATCTAGATAGTGGTATTTTACTGTAATCATAAAATGCCATAAAATGATATGCGGATCCTTTAGGCTCGAATATATCCCAAAATGTGTGTAGATCAATGGATTATCTGGATTTTTGTAGAGGTTGAGAGTATGACAGATTTTCTAGAATGTGTCTGGGTTCAGAGGGGCGGAGTTGGTGATTTCTTTCCCATGGGGTGGTTGGGAGTGTGCATTGCTTGCTCCAACCATACTGGACCACTGAGATAGAGGCCAAAATACAGGGGTATGGGAGTCGAAAGCAGTTAGGTATCGGCGAAAGAGTGAAAAATGTGGGAGAAAGGAGGTAAAAAGAATGTGGGATATAATACAGATAGTGGGTGTGAAATGTCTGTACCTATTGTAAACCCCCACCGCCACCCCTCCATCCATGTCTCGATATAACAAACTATCTCATTTACAGCATGGGTTAAAAGTGACAGTGCGACACGGCCATTTTTAACATTTTTAACCTCTAAAAATGGGGAAATGTGGAAAAATCCTTATGTATGGACAGGAGAGGAGACACACTCAATTCTCTTCCATTCGGACATCAGTCATCAGTGATGATAAAAAGTGGCCATGAACTTTCGGGAATGTTTTAAAATGGACAGAGTTGACACGGCATTATCAGACCGAGTGTAGGGACCTTTTTATATGTGTCTGATATCTACACCAGACTGGTATAAAAGTAAGTGATTTGTTTGTGTATGGTGACAATCAGGGCTGCTCACGATAATTAGTCTCATTTAAATGTATAACCTGTCAAGCTTGTGGCTGGAACACCCGGATATAAAAGTAGATGTGTGAGGCGGAATGGGCTTGTTTATGCCAATGTTGACATAACACTAAGATTTGGGCAAGATTTGCAATGTATAAATGACCATGGAATTTCACTGTGCATTAGTTCTGATTCTAGTGTCTCTATTTTATTATGATTTGACACCATGTTTCCACTGTTTAATACGCATTATTGTGACTCAGACATTCATTTTACATTATAAATAAGAACATGGACAGGATAAAGGAAATACAATGTACAATAAAATGGCTTTGATGGTAGAGCAATGATTTGAAGATACACGGATTTACTGTCACTCAGCTTTTCAATACTCAGTTGTGAGTGATACTTTATACATTGTAATATGTATATATAAGCAGTTGCTTAAGGAACAAACCCCTCATATGTCTTGTTTATGTGTAGAAAATTTAAGGAAAAGGAATTATTATGAATGATTCTTTATTATGATAATGACTATGATAAATGAATACGAAAGATTGTCATAAAGTATAGAAAATATTAGTATGAGGACGCACACAAGTAGTATAGAGAGAACTCTATATAGTTATAGACACTATAAGCGGATAGTGGCTGCCTCCATTGACATCTTCTTTTTATTACGCTCATGTATAATAGAGAAAAAATGAAACGCAACTTGAAGAATAAGTATAGAACTATATAACATCTGTCTGTCACACTTTCATAGCTGTTATAATGATGGCTGATGTAAGTCCACGTGTGCAGGTCACTTCACTGTACATGATTCGTGATTTTAATAAAATGTTAGCACTATGGGAATACTAGCAGAGGAACATAGGCTGCAAAATACAGCCTCGTAAGTTCATATTCAGTATCATTTTTTTGTACAATGATGCTTGCACGGCACACGGACAAATGTTTGGTTTGTGTCTTCTAAAATAGTTATTTGATGACAATTCAAATGTCGGATCACAGATAAGGTGTTTGATAGCAGTCTTATGAAAGCTGGGCTCCGTATATTGTGTGTTTCTTTGAAAACGAATAAAATGATGGTGTCAACTACGCAGATATTTTGCCATCCAGGGAATAAACAACCAATGTTTAAAAATGTTTTCACTCAAAAATGTTGTAAGTAAACATTTATTATGCATTAAATCGGATTCAGTAGTAAATTAGATGTATGAAGAATTACGCAGTGTTATAAGCTCCACAACCTTAAATATTGAACTATTCCCGTTTTGATAAACGTACATTCGCAGACAGACCACCGGATTTCAAATGCCAACGTTCAGTGGGATAATGGCAGCTAGTATCCACATTAAACGGTTTTTATTTGCATAATTACTTCCCCATAGCCGATATGAAAGTGTTATGTTATCCATTATTGAGTACAGTAGGTGCAACCACCTCGTTTATCAACGTACGTCTGACGTAGTTATATGAACGTGATGTACGTAATTCGTTCAAAACCACGGGGTCATCCGGTGCGTTTTGCTGAAAATCGTGCTGAATTTTTGACTGAATTCTGAGTTGAGTTCATAGCCTACAGACCTCGTGCGTATAGTCTTAACCAACCCAATCGGGGCTTGGGTATTAATCTTCATTTTTATTACACTTATTTGCAGTAATATTGCGTGGATCCATTGTGAATACTTAGATGAATTGGTGCAAGGATAATACCTTATATATGTGTGTCATAAGAGCCCACTAGTCCTTATAAGGTTAAACAAATGTTAGAAATTATATCATAGTGAGCTTATGTACATAAATCTATTAATAATCAGGTTAAAAATCTAATTTTAAATGGAGCTTTTTTCTCTCTCCTTTTCCCTTTTAATTTGGAATGAATCTGATGCACATTTATGTTATTGATATTCTGTAAATGCAATTGAAAACATGATATTAGGCCTATGTTTGATGTAATACATGAGAAAAGGTCAATTTGAACTAAACGGAGATCAATGATGGAGTCTAGACTAAAAATACACAATAATACTCATTCTGAAAAACTTGTTTTTTCATTTGTTTCATATCCCTTGCAGGTCATATGTTATGAAGTGCAACCGCATTCCTATTCAGTAGCCTAGATGTGCATAATTGTTTTTACATTTTGGCCCAGATGTTTCTAAAATTTAGGATCCATTGACATTGTTTGTTGATTACTACATGTCTATATGTATATGAAATGCAGGTCAAAATTATAACATGTGTGCATCAACCAGTGGAACAAAATAATATAATCTTACAGGTTGTTTGATGACTAGTAGAGCAAACCGCACCAGAAAATAAACTGGCCCCAGGCAATGACACAGCACACCTATGCAATAATTATCCTTCCTATCATGCACAATGTCCATAACATTACAATAAACCACGACTACACACAGTCACCTCTATAATAGATTTACTTTCTTCATGTCGTGACTTCACAAAAAACTAATGAATAGATGAAATACTTGATTATTTCAACCCCAAGATGCAGTCATGTTTTTCACATTTAAAATGTGATAACATTGATAATCCCATCCGCCAAAACAGTCTCTTTTTTAGGCTATGTGATTTCATTCAAATGCAATGGGCATAAAATACATGTAAAGAGACCTCGAATACCTAGAGATAGAGGGGTATTTGTATGTATTTGTTTTTACTTGCTTGTTTGTTTATTTGTTTGTTTGTTTGATTGTTTTTGTTCAGCTTTTATATTGTTTGCGGCTACGATTACATCATCAATATACACTTCAACATACAATATTCAAGCGTATTATTTTCAATATAATCCAGAATATTTCTAATTTGAAACAAAGAAACCCACTCCAACCTATACGAGGAGGAAAAATTGTCAGTGCATCCTGAAACCTCGAACTCACGTGACCTTTTGGCGGGAAATTAAATGCTGTGGTCACGTGCGTGGTAAGTGAGTATTTTTGGAAGCAATCAGTCCTTACATCACGTAAAATAGCACTATAGGGACTTTTCTAAAGATGAAGTACTTTATCTTAGGAAAACCTGCCATTGAGGAGACATAATGTTCAAATCCAAGGGCTCTTTGGAGCTATAGGCAGGTGTAGGTAGTGCATGATCATGTGATAATGTTCATTGGGTTTTTATCTTTACCATGCAGCTTGGAGCAATGTTTTTTTCTCTATATTTGATGCTACGTGTATGTGAATTTTATAGAGTTTGTTGACATTAATCAACAATTTATTAATAAATTGTCTCTTTTTACACGTTTATTGGTTTCCATGGATATATGGTATATATATGACTAATATATGAGCTATTGTTAGACCAGGACGACCCTCACTTCAACTATCAAGAACGGCCGACCTTTAGATAGCATAAATGAGAGTTGTAGGCCCTATAATTACAAATTGAATTTATGACATTATCCTGCTCATAAGAAGCACAACCGATACTGCCCTAAATGAAATTTGTAAATTGATTTGCACCACTGTAAGTTTGCTCGACCTCTATTGATTGTCAATTGCTACTGGTAAATTGATTATTCAGACATTCAGATGATAATAGACGCCCCATACTATATTATTATTATTATCATTACATGTATAAAGTCAATACTACTTGCAACAATATTTTACAAATACAGCAAAAATGGAAAATGAGATAGTAAATTTTTTTTATAACAGTGATGACTGGTAATGTTAATATTCAACAGCAAAGATGTCACAATAAAAAGGAGAATGGTAATAACGTTTGTCTGCCTTTTGTGCTAAAACGATATACGGAAATATCACCATGTAACATTACGACATGCCGTTTTTATGACAACGTCAAAATGGCCAGAAGTGCCCAGTTGCATGGGCTCCGTGGGGATGGTTTCTTTGAAAACATGTTGTCGTGAACTATCCCGGGCAATAACTTGGCCCAGGTTCATGTGCCCAACTATTCTCGTTTTTGATAAACATACATTAAGAGAGATTGAAACATGACAGCTCCCCACCTGTTTTTATATCTATGGTGTTACGTTATCCATAATTGAGGCACTGGTTTATCATTTTACGTGAAGTTATTCGAACGTGAAGTACGTCACTGGGTCATCCGGTGCATTTTGCTGAAAATCGTGCTGAAAGCAGTTGAGTTCATCAGGGCATTACATGTATAAAGTCAATACTACTTGCAACAATATTGGTCTACACAAAATACAGCAAAGATGGTAAATGAGAGATAGTATAATAATTGCTTACGGGAAATAGCCAAAATTCAAAATGGCCCATTCAACTAAAACATGTACGTAAACTACAAAAATGTGGCACCGTTCAAAATGTACCGTGTGCCCCCCCGCCCCTCCCACCCTCCCCACCCTTGTAATTTTCTAAAAACCTACTTTTTCCAGGCCACTTATATAACACAGCAGTACAGACTGTACATAACTCGCCAACTTTAACCCTCACAAGCCCCTCCGAACCTGCACACTTACCATAAATCCATGTTGCATTGCACATACAACCAACTCAGAGGGTGCTAAGATTCAAGACGTTTACAACTCACTTTGTGTTGGCCCTTTTCCTATACAATATTATTATTTGTTTGTTGTTTGTTTATTTTGTGTTTGTTTGTTTTCTTTGTTGCTTTTAAAGGTCTTATCTTCCCCCTACATCCCAACATATATAAAGACGTTTTTCTCATATGCCGTATTAACTACATATCCCACATAGATAACACCTTAATCGAGGGAAGGGGGGAACTAACGCCCCCCCCCACCCCCACCCCCACCCCCGTCACAGACACACATGCACATCCCAATCCCCTACTTTCCCCCACATCCCCAACTATAACTTCTAAACCCAGTGCCAGGGCCTCGTATAACAGTAACACACAACCACATCGGTTACTTACTTGACACTTCAGGTAGACTTTCTTTTCTAGGTGCCAACTCGCATTCTAGATGCAATTCTGAAACAAAAGACATGAAAACTTAAGATGTATGCTTTTTTAGTGTGTTAGACCATATATTGCTTACTTTCACTTTCACGTACTCATGAAATATGTCTCAACTCTCAAGTGCCTAAATAGTAAGTGATGCTACCATTGCTGCCTAGAATAAAACGATAAGCCTGAATTTACCGTGGTGATGTCTGATAATATATCCATTATTGTAAATTCAAACTTATCCTAGCCTGTATCCTAGGTGTCAATAGTATAGTCTAGGCAGATTTCCAGAAAATGTCTAGTAGAAGTCAATGACTACCCCACCAGAAAAGGAGTTAACGTCTTGTGGTTGGATTAATTATTCATCCCTTTCCCAGTTATACAGCAAAATATCCATTTTAGAAATACAGTAGTGAGTGGGGGCAAAAGTATCCGTATTAGTGGGGTGTTTCCATTAAATACATATTGGAATGGCATTGTATAGTAAATGGGAAGAAAAACATGACAGATAAGTGTTCGGTATCAGTATTTGCCCATGCCATTCTCAAGGAACTCCTATTGCAACGCACCCCACCCCACCCAATAGGCAGATCCAGGTTTTTGGAAAGGGGGGGGCACACTTAAGGAAAAGGGGGGGGGGCGCACTTAAGGATTTCATCAAAAGCCCTACGAAAATGAAGTATTCTGGTGGGAAAGGGGGGATGCGCGCCCCCTGCGGCGCCCCCCCCCCCTGGATCTGCCTATGCCACCCTATTACACCCCCATTCTACAAACCTGTACCTGTCTCTGCCAACTCAAACTGTTACTTCAATAGATATAGATTCGTTCATAATACTTTTACCTGCGTATACCAATGTACAGCACAGTTGTACAGTTGCCGCCCTATGTTTGAAAGTAAAACTTACTCTGTCATTTAATGGCAGATCCAGATTGTTTTGAAGGGGGGATAGGGGCGCACAAAATTTCTTTGGTTTCATACGCATGAAGCCTCGTGGAGATGAAATTTTCTTTCTTTTAAGAAAAAAAACAGTGAAAACGAATTGGGGAGGCGGTGGATAAAATGGGAGGGGGGGCATCTTGTGCCCTCTGGATCTGCCTATGCCATTCATCCTCAACACATTAGTTTCATGTACATTTACGAGACATGTAGACCACCCCATATAACAATCAGCAAATTTACAGCCTAATTAGGGAAAATGGGAATATCATGACAATCCATTCAGCCTAATTCATTCACTTATCGCTGTCTCGAAGTTTCTGGCTATTCATGGGTCTTTAATAGTTGTCAATAGTGCAGAGATTAATATTGTTTTATGAATATGACTAGAGAGGATTACAAGAGGAGTGGTGTAATAGTACTGTATGTTATGAAATATTGCTCTCTCACAGTGCTTTTCGAGGGACGTTGTTGGGAGCAGGACATAGTATCCCTATTACTGAGGTGGACCTATTTGTGAAGTATCATCATGTAGCATATGGAAGAATGAGAAGCTATTTCTTCCTACTTGAGAGGTAGCCCTATTATTGAAAGGTCCCATGGCGATGTTTTCACCGTACTGAGGTGACGATGGAAAACTCGACCTCTTTAAAATTCAGAAAATCCGACTCACTATCAAGGTCGATTGCTATCTCAATATTTGTTAAAATAGGCCCTAAGTGATCGCATTCTAATAGTGTCTTGGATCACGCCAAGTCAAAAATAGAACAGAGAACCCAAATGTACACAGTTTACGCACTAGCTTGGTAAAGCCAACTATAAAACCACGTGCTAAAACCGGCTTCCTCTCGCTCTTGCTAAAACAACACGGAAACTTCGCACAGAGAGGAGAATTGTCTTATGAGTCCAGATTTTCAGAGCACAAAGCATTATACTAAAGCAAGGGAAATCTCAACTGCATCATTTCAACTGAGATAAAGTGCTGTTGCTTCTAGAATCAGAAGCGTTTTCTATTCGTCGCACGCTTGTAATTTCCCGCCAAAAGGTCAGAAATGAGAAGCCATTTGGGGATAATATATCGTCTGTTTTCATGTAGTAGTGTAGCTTTCATACTATTCCGGTGGTAAAACGGTCGTATTTGGTCAAATGCTTTAAATAGATACCATATATATTCAAAATGTATGTTCCAAGATTGTGATTTGACTTTTTTTCTTGGGGGGGGGGTGTTTATCCGTAACAGTTCATCACTGACAATTTATATCTAAAAGTAACTCTGTCTGGGCCCATAGGACCATGAAGATTGAATTACAATGGTTGAAAATTGAAGAAAACATATTTACAACTTAGATTATCTGCAAAAAGGTTTGCTCACAGCTGAAAATAATAACATCACGCCTTTGAATATTTGATAGCCTAGCCCAGCAACTAACACCAACTAAAAGCTATGATTCAAACATTGTTCATATGACACCATCTGTTGTAGAATCCCTCAGCTGAATGAGAAGGTAGTGCATTTAGATAGCAAGAGAAAACCTCGCCTCGATGAGTTCCACATACATTTTGTGTCTGCCTTGTTTTTGTTTTGTATGTTGTTGTTTTGTGTTTGTTTGCTTGTTTGTTTGTTTGTTTGTTTGTTTGTTTTGCTTTGAAATAGTACACTGGCAGATCCATGCTGTCAACAGTGGGCGGGTCTAAACCAGGGGGTGGGTAAAAGTTCATGGGATATTACAATAACACGAAAGTAAGTTTCACATTTTAGTGCGTTGAGTAGTGAATGGGTAAGCTTTGTCCTTACCTCTCTGGACATGCCAGTGATGAGGTCAAGAATCTGTATCAAATTCCGTAGTCACTCCACTATGCACGAATGTGCATTTTAAACTGGGAGTTATATGTCAGTGGCACATCAAGGATTTGGCAAAATAAACGCCTCTGTGCACAGCACAACTCACTTGATCCGGGCAATGGTCAAAATGGGAAGATCTAATGCCCACCTGCCACCACGCCTGCATCTGACAGCGATTAATAGTTTGTGGATTCGGGTATTATGGCCCGCTCAACCACATACAATATTTTTTGAAAAGTATATAGAGGGGTATCGTCGGTGTTCACGGCTTGATCACTCACACTGCCTTTACAAGTCCTTGTTCATACCAACTATCTACTGCGTATCTAAATATATAGCCGTGGAATATGACGGTGCTAGAGCGGACCCAACCAAACGTTTATAAAACGCTAAAGAGGGGCTTGTGTTCAAACGAAGTGTATTTACATTAAGTATCAATTACAATTAAATATAAAATCAATATTCTGTTACTCACGTGTCCGAAATTATGCTCTCTATTCCAACCCACTAATCAAACTAATATTTGGATCGAGGCACTAGCAATCTTTCACGTATTCTATTTCTTCCTGTAAATGGGAAAGAATCGCTACACTGGGAAGTCGACCCTTCACATCATTTTCAATGATTCCCTCTCATGCTTGTAAAGAATAATTCTCACTTGGCATCACTCGGGACAAGGCGTTGGGTGGATGTTGCTGATTGAGTTTCTTCTGATTTATGGGGCAATTTTATTCAGATACAACCGCTGTGACTGGTCATGTCAGTATTATTATGGTAGTTTCATTGGGAAGATTGATTTGATGTGTAGTAGGGGAAACTAATGAATCTCCAAAAGCTTATATGTGTAGGGATGTGTTTGTACTACACTTTCCTGAGTGTGACTCGAATCCACGACCTTCTGCTCTCAAGTCCACTCAGCTTATTAAGCTTAGGAAGTCCACGCATGGAAATAAGTCCTGACATACGTATGTATGCTCTTGATGTCAACCAGGTCTATATAAAACTTCGATACAATATACGTGTTTATATGGTCTAATTATGAAGATAACAGGCCTCAAATATTCTACTCTCACCGCTATGGCAAGCAAGCTCCTACCACTGTATTGCCATAGCTGAAGACATAGCTTCCATTTGACTATATCATGTGGCCCTGACGGACATAATTTCGGACCACTTGATATAATCAAATGGAAGCTATGTTATCTTCAGTTATGTCAATAGAGTGGTAGGAGCTTGCTTGCCATAACAGTGGGAGTAGAATTGTGAAATCACAAGCAAACTTGGGGGAAAATCCTGAGCCACCACAGCCTGCAGCAGACCCTACTGCCCTGTGTGCTGTTATAACAAGGTGCGCTCTCATCAGTTTTGCCCACTCCACTGATATCTCATTTCTTTTCCAATATCCCCATAATGACTACACTCTGACTGTGTGAAGATTGGGGTATTTGTCATTTTTGCTCCATTCTGAGCACTGTATAACAACTTATAGTAATAATAGTGCTCAAAGAGTAGGGTTTTAATATTCATAAAATTTGGCATGTAGATTTGTAGTGTTTTAAACCAACAAATGGCGTGCCCACTGGTATCACAGTATTACTAGTGCTAGGGTCAGACAGTCCCGAATTGTGAAGGTGACTCTGTGGTGATAGTTAGTGTAGTCAATTGTTTCATCAGAGAAATGATGTTTGTATTAAAGCAGAACCATGTTCTTCCAAAGGCTTTCTCACCTCCTGTTTTGTAACTGATGGAAATAAAATTTTGTACTTGTCTGGCAGATAAGACTCAAACCATTGGCAACAGCCGCCTTGTCTATTATATAGTAAAGCCCCGGTCTGACAGCAACGACAGCAACACATACTATACAGTAGGACTAGGAGAAATACATGTGCCAACATATGATCATTATTCCCCTTACAACACTTGAGTGATGAGTCAATTTTGCAAATAACAAGGACTATACAGTATACAAGATCACGACCTGATTCGGCCTCAATTATCGAGAATATCTGACTCTAGCATTACACTCTAGGTAATGATATTAAACACAAGTTGCCCATTAATGGTTAGGGTATACGGTACTAACTTAGGTACATGTTCTAACAGTTTTCAATAAAAGGGGTGCTGGATTCTCATAGGTTTTAAAGTAGCCCATTACTCACTGGCAGATGGAGGTAGCCCAACCCCCCAAGCCCCAACCCCCCACCCCCACCCCTGGCTCCCTGGCTTATAACACCCACCACACACACACACCAATTTTCCCCAAAAAATATGCCATTTTCATGAGGGTTAAGATTCGTTTGGTGGAAAGTTTCTCATATTGACGGCATCTAATCAACAGGCATGTTTATTCATTATTCCAGATCAATATCAAATCACGTGATACGGCTATTCCCGGCTGCCTATTTTTCTCACACAGAATACAGTAGAACCTCGATATAGACAGCCAGCCCTCAAGTGGTCTTAATAGAGAGGTGGTCTCTTCTATGCAGCATCATGGGGGTCACTTTATTGGAAGTCTGGGACCAAGAACATTGGTCTTAGTATCAGTTTGGTCTTAATAGAGAGGTGGTAAAAAGTAAAGACTGCACCGTGACATTGTATCCACACAAATCATGGCTTCAATACCGGCCAATCAGAAACCTTACAACTTTCTGTTTGGGAAAGGCCATATCTCATCCTATTCCATTGGACTTATTAGCATTTGATGGTTCATCCATCAATTATAATCATTATGGAGAGTTTTTGCAGCGGATTCCGGGGGTTTATGTGACTATTTTTGTCAACTGGATTTAGAGGTCAGGGTGACAGCGTGACCTTGAAATATTGTTGCAGTTATTAGCGTTGTCATCTTCGTCATAGTCATCATAGTCGTCATTGTCGTTGTCATCATCGGTGGGGTCGACGTTCCTATTATTCGTCTGGTTCGTCTTTTCCAAAAAAATATTTCTTATTTCCTATCATCCTTGTTAGAGACCTGGATTTAAAGGCCTCGCATGGTGATTGGTTTGCTGGGGATTCCCAACCAGTTTCAGTGCTGCCCCCTAAATATAAAAGTCAATGGTGCCTATCAGGCAGTGATCTGTATTAGAAAGGGACTTATGAGACAATATCTCACCTTGTGGAGTTGTCACAGATCTCGTCCATTTCCGCTCACTTGAGCTGTGACTATTCAACTCGGTGAGATATTTCCTTATATCACATTCAAACACATGCAAAACCTTTTTAGTTCCATTCGCATTGTTGTATGTCGCAGGGCCGTAGCCAGGATTGCAAAACAGAGGAGGAAAATATTTTGGGCGAGGGTGCAGGCAAGCAATGTATACGCTAGGGGGTTCGAGGGCATGCCCTCCCCTCCCTCCCAAGAAAAGTTTTTAATTTAGACTCTTTTTGGAAGTGATCTCCAAAAACAGAGGAGGCAGTTGCCTCCCCTGCCTCATATGTAGCTACGGCCTTGAATTGTCGTCTAGGGTTGAAAACTACAGCTTAATCCCCCCCTTTACTTAGACCACTTGAGGTCAGTCCCTTATGCTAGAGAGGTCCTATTGTCGTTAACACACATCTCTCATAAAGGTCGTCTGTTTATATGTGTGTTCTTAATGGGAGGTTCAACGGTACTACGTCATAAGAAGAAGTTACCATCCTATTGGCATCGTAATATATACTTATCTTCAATGGATTTAGTCATTTCATGGCAGCATGACAAGGTCATCTCTGGCAGAACACAGGATATAGTTGAAATTCTAGTCGGCTTGTGCTACTCTTAATGGCGTCCTATGCTGCAGAAACTATTAAAAAATGATCCAAATGTAAATGCGCAGTCTGATAGTCACGGATTTGGCTCAGCGACAGTGCAGTAGTACATTGAATGAGAAATATATCGAGAAGAGATGGTGATGCTTATTTTAGAGGTGGTCTCTTCGTGGACGTGTTCTAATTGAAGGTACGGTACCACTGCTTTAAAAGTCATACTCAACATTCAAATAGTACAGTGATAACATGCAACAAAGTACTTTAGTTGGTACTGAAAAGACAGCTGGCTTATCCCTAATCACCATTTCCAGACATCTGAAGTACTTTTATTTCATCTAAATGTTGGTACATGAGCATTTCAAACTGCAAAAAAGGCTTGCTTTCTAGAAAAGGATGCTTTCTTTTTAGCAAGCAGGATGTTGCATTCCATTGACAATGATGCCTCCATTTGTGGGGAACAATGTATTACTGTTGAGACAGATTTCTATTGAGATGTTCTCTTGTCTCTGAAATGAATGCTACCAGAATTGAAATGACACTGGAGTTGAAGCACCAGTCTGACAGTCACGAATGTTCATCCTCCAATTTTTTCACATGGCTGTAGAAGATGAGACATACACCAATGAAAAGATTATTCTAACTTTTAAAATACGTCTGAGGTGAGACAAAGGGCCAAATTACAATGGCTGCCATTTCAGGACTGATTTGGCTTCAATATACACAACAATCTGACCCTAGCTTTAGGAAGAAGACACGATACACTGTGCTTAGAACATCCGTTCTGAAATACATGTATGCACACATGATAAGTAAGGGTGGTTTTCCATAATGACTCATGCTAGCCGCTAGCTAGCTACAGTACTCTACTAGTAGCCATTCTACGATTCCAATCCACTTGACGCCAATATAGGCATGAATGTATAATCAATCGGTTGATTAATTAATAACATCCACTTGACATCTGGATCACCTGCCTATCTTCTATCCACGTGCTGGAAAAACCTGGGCTTGCTCCTCATTGGCAGATCATTACTGCCTCATGCATACCTGTCAGCACGTGACTTTCACGCTGTCTGCACACAGACGACAGAGAGAGGACCACACCTGGGTCAACTGTGACACTAAGACACAGCTGTTTTAAGGTTGTTGAGAGGGACATGGGGATAAAGGGTCCAAAAAGATGTGGGAAATAAGACAGAAAGAGGGGTATGAGATTTACGTACCTATTGTAAAGCCCCAAACTATAATTATCTATGTGCAGAACACGTACTCATTTACCCTATACGACCCCCATATATTTTATAGTCAAAACTTGATACGTGAACTTTTTGGGATGTCGTAAGACTGGAACAGGGCACGTTTTTCTTTTCTTTCTATTTTTTTTCTTTTGACCCTGTGTGGTGGTGTCGTTAGCCTTTGACCGGGATGCCAGTTACTGATCTCACTGCAGGGGTGATTTCCCCCTCAACTCTTTGTTGGCTAAATTAGCCATTGATCACTACCAGTACAATTCCAGTCTCGAATAAGCCTTAAAAAAGCTAAATTCTACAAAAACTTTACTGATGTCTGATTTACGTAATTACCTGAACGGGGGTGCATAATCCTGTACCAATGATGGAGAAGTCCATCGTTTTTCACACCGACGTATAGTGATTGGAAGAATGAAAATCTCCTCCTAATTAATATATAACTACTACATTCTAATAATTTTTATCTTGTTTTAATAGCATAGAGTTTAGTCATTTTATGTATTGTGATAACTTACAGACATGTATACATTACTGAGATGTCCACAAGGCGAGTGTTTGAACTTTATGTTTAATATGCCAGTTTCTGTCAACTTTCTTCTTTGATTAACCAAATTGCAGAACGGCAGAGATATCTTGTTTCAATATACACAGTTTCGTAGAAGAGCTAGGATTCCACTGTTGACACATAAATCACGACTATATATGTAGACGCCTGGCTCGAGTTAATAACAACAAGCTCGCTCCGGATATATCTTCTTTTTTCTCATATAATCTATTATCCAATTTCCTCCACATCACGTGTAAAAAATAGAAGTAGTATATTTTCATATTCATTATTCTAGGGTCAGACTGTATAGAATCAGCGCATAGAGAATCAGTTATGGCATTGTAGCCATTGTTAATTGACACGTCGTCTCAACACAGACGTATTGTAACAGGTTGACTCAGCCAACGGCAGATCCAGCACACACACACACGCACGCACGCACGCACGCACGCACACACACACACACACACACACACACACACACACACACACACACACACACACACACACACACACACACACACACATTCAATGACATCCTGTGTGTGCGCCTCTCGCCCCCTTTTAAGAAAAAAATTTGGATCTGCCATTGACAACCATGCATTTTTCATATCATATAGCAAAGTAAAACAAAATCAGGTAAGAACATTCGTGACTGTCAGACTATGGCTTTGGCAGGGGGTATTCAATATATTGCTTTATATTTACTTTTGAGCTCTGCTCATCATATGCCGTTATTTTCCCGCTTTTACAATTCTGAACTGAAAACAAGGTCAATTCCCACATAATAACAAATAATTTACCCATTTGTACAAAGAACTTCCAGACACCAAACGCTAGCTTTTCATTTCATTTATGGGCAGATCCTGGCAAGCACATTGGACGCTTGATCCCCCCTCCCACCTTCCCCCCAAAAATATTCAATTTTTATGTAGTTACTGACATGTCCGCCATCGATCGTGCGTATGAAACCCATTAGATCTTACGTGTGCCCCCCTTTCAAAAAACTGGATTCTCCATTGTCATTGTTGTGTTAAATACGCTGCACCTTCAAACCACTGGCAAGTAGTTGTCGGAGGGTTTCGACATCATATATGTAAAACATTTAAAATAAAATTTATAAAGTAAAAATAATTCTAAAACTTGAAATTGGAAATGTTGATAGTTTACTGCAGCATTTATGGATGAAAAATGACAAGGTAGATGTATTGTATGTCAAGTCTAGTTAGTACACACACTTCTCCAGAACCTCTCCATGAAGACAAGCTGTTGACTAGTTTCCAGTGGTCTCAATTGAGATGTGGTCTGTTCATGGAGGTTCGTAGTGGTCTCTTTGCGAAGGCTCCGGGCCGTGAAAAGAGGTCTCATTATAGAGGTGGTCTTTTTTATAGAGCCTGACATTATTGGAAGTTCTAATATACTAGTATTCAGTAGCTTAGTCTTTGAATTTGACGCAATACTATGATATTCTTTTGTTGAATTATCATAACACAAGGAAGTAAAAAGTGACACTTGTACACGAAAACATGACACTTATTTTAAACGCATTGCATGGCCTTTCAAATCTTCATTTGATAGTTGCAAAAACATGCATGTACGCGTCTGTTAATAGCTTTATCTTGTCTGCAAGTAGTGTTATTTTTATCTTTTAATATCTCCAATACATGAAATATATGCAATTTGACATTCTTCACGGAGTGCTATTTGATATTAATTTGATATTCATCACAAAATGTCTATGATAAACAACTGTCATTGAAGTGATTGCTCGTACAAGATACAATCAATTAGCTTTAAATTCTGCATTTTCCCATAACATAAAACACTAAGTAAGCTCGTACTGTACTGTTGGGAAATGTGTTTTACAAGACAGGCTGTCTGGATGACATTGTAGATCACAATATAAAAATTTGGGTTTGTTTCACAGGTTTTAATGGAATTTACTGACCCTTCAACATTAAAAGTGTTATAGACTAGTAGGGCTCCATATATCTATACAAATTCATCCCCAAGCAAAGTATATAACAAATGAATCAAATAATATACACGTGTATCACAATAACGTAATTGCATGGTTAGAATCAATAATTTCGCTGAAATGCCATTGTCTGTTCCCGCCTTTTTGGTAGCCATCTTGGCGGCCATCTTGGATACGGCAATTTCAAAGCTATTTGATTGATACTTCTAGTAACCTTGCAACTTGATACTTATTGCAACTTTGCAGGCATCACTTGAAGACTTCAAACCTCTACTCTATCTCTATTGCTATAAAAGTGATTTCAAATGTATGTCATGTATGATATCTTTGTCACACGCATTATAGTCCACGCCTCGAAAACAAAGCTATACATGGCGACATAAACTTTTGGCAGGACTATTTGTTATAACAAATTGCATTTACAGCATAGAATGTCAACTTAAGAAAGAAAAAGCACGTACATGTCAAGAGCACAATAAATTTCACACTGTTATGATATTTTAGTGATCTTTAAAGTATGAACTTATAACACAAGCCGACTGGTTTCACATTGCAAAATGCGGCCACAGTTTTTATGTCCGTGTGTGGAGATTTGTCTTTATTGTTTTGTCTTCAAATCCATCGTATTTCGTTCTAATTAATACACAATAATGTGTTTGAAAGTAAAGTGACACTTATCTTATAGAAAAGAATTCCATGTGCAGATAAATTACAAACACAAAGGGTCAGACAGTCCGTAGCATTAAAGCAGAATTGCTCGTCGTTGACGTTCTCTTGATACGTAGTCATGTATTTCTCTGATTTCATTTTCTACTGCATCGTAGCCTAATCTTTTAGGGATGACCATACATTAATGTAGAACTAGCCGTTGGATAGAGTATCATAACCTAATTAGACTAAATCATCAAAAACACCTATCAATTTATAAATTTTGAAATATATGTCACAGTTTACTAGACCTGTAGAATTTTGGTGTCGCATGGCTCTGCTAACGCTTTGTAAAGCCCTAGTCAGACAATCACGGAAGTTACACCCGTGCAGTAGGATATGAGAATGGAATACATGATTGTACTTTTTAAAATTACGTCTGTGACAAAACAATGTCCCTACTGACAATGTCCACAATGCCACCGCTGATGCGGCTCAAATGTTTGACACCGTCGGACCCGAGCATTAACTACGCAGAAGGCAAAGCCCAACATAAAAGTGTCCTTGATCTTTATACAAATGTACTTCTATAACAGTCTATGAACACTATATTCATATATTAATGTCAATGCATTTACCTATTGAATTTCATGTTCTGCTAATTTTTCTGTCTGTTTACTTTGATTCCACTTTAATGAAAACCTTTCTGCCTTTGTTCTGCGAAGGCCTTGATATTGCTAGGGTCAGACATTTCTGACAACCGAAGCCGAATCAGTCGTGATCGTGTAATCATAGCTCATATCAAATTGTCTAATGAAAGAATAATGACATTTTCCCAAAATAATAGCAGAATCTATTTTTCTCGCGTATTTCTTGTCATCTTCTTTCCAGGGATTAAGATTCGTGACAGTCAGACTGTAGCTTAGTCTCTTGGATGCTCTGCTGGGGTCATACAGTCCTAAACTATGCGTCCGAATCAACCATGGAGTTGTAGCCATTGTTAATTGCCACGTGCTCTTATTATAAATGGGATTTCAGACGGCAGGTTTCCTTTGTATTTCTCGTCTACAACCGCAAAGAACACATAGACAGATCCATGGTGTGTGTGGGGGGGGGGCATCAAAATACTTCTTTTTTTTCTTCTTTTTTCATCTGCTATCGATTACGCGTGCAAAACCCATAATGACTTAAGTGCGCCCCTTTTTCCCAAAACAGCGGATCAGTCCGTTCTAAAGCATGTATGAGCATGTGTAAAACTGGACTTTACTTTGAATCAGGTTCCATTGATGGTTATTTTCGTCTTATAATGTGCCCGAAGACTTAAATTCCAAATTAAGTCTCCAGGCACAGACTAAGACGACGAACAATGAGACCATCTGTGATATTCAAAATCAAACCAATTGCAAATGAATCAGGTTCCAAAGAACTGTATAAACTGGAGATTCATTTCAAAATCATCTGGAATCCGTGCAGGTCTTCACTGGCACTTCATCAATTAGGGTAAGTACTTTACGGACGCGTAAAAGTCGTCGTTTAAACACTCTATTTGATTGGCCTGGATCAAAGAAATATGTGCTCACACATAGTCTCCAGAATAGGGGGCTTTGGGAGTCTGGTTTAGTGTAATTTAATTCTCAGGATCCAGTGTCCCTCACCCTCTTTTTTCAATCAAATTCTAGTATAGTGGGATATTTGGTAACTCCTCAGGCGTGTGCTCATATGAAAATCACATGTTGCACTTCTTCAAAAATATGGCTCTGCCAATTTAGTTTGTGTAAGAATATACACAGGACGTACTCGAAGATCCGGACAGTAGCAAGACTGGTCCATGTTCCCTAGCCTACATATTTTTGTTACCTCAAAATACACCCTAGCTTGTTTTTGTTTTTGGTGGTTTATATGTAGATATCATGACATTCTTAATCACAAGATACACCCCCTTGTTCCTAAACACATAAATCTGTAAGTGGAACACATAAAAATATATGGTTTACGGAATGCAAATGACCTATACATTAAAGAAATGTTTTAAAAAATAAGAAAAAGTATACTTACTTGAAAAATTCTCACATTTAGAGGAACCAGAAATGAACACGCACAATGACATCTTTTTAATTAGTGTTGCAAAACTTAGAAATACATCACAAAGTGAAATGTCAAAGAATAATTACTTTTGCAACAACCTTCCCTGTTCCATGTGAGTCTCGCCTTCGCTGCTCCATATTTAGGCTAGGCTAGGGTCAGACAGTCTCAAATAATGACCCAGAAGAAGTGGTTGTTTTGTAGCATGGTCATGATTGTTAATTGACTCAAATTTGTTTGTTCAAAAGATAGATTAATTTCTACAACAAGACCCTAGTGACCTCTATAGATTCTACAAGCAAGAGGCTATCATGAAACAATTCATTTTAAATTTAACTAAGCAAAACTCTACACAGGCTATTAACAATCGCCATCTCTTAGTTCAAACACATATTTATGTTATATTTTATACCTTTTTTAAAAGCAACATCTCACCTGATGGAGGTAGGCTTGAGGTATTCGTTGAAGATGCATCCTGACATTCCCGATCCAGAACTGATCCAGGTCTTTTTGTTTGCAGATCAGTTGGTCTGGTAATGCGTGCAATAGAACCATCATCGTTTATAAACCCAACAGCTTTAGTATTGGCAGGTACAGAAGCCCTGGTACTGCTTGTTCCGTTAGTCTTTGGCAAATCCGACAATCTATCCGATTCAGATAACAATGGAGCATTCTCATTGGCAATGGTCTCACTTCCTGCAGGTGAAACTGACCTATTTACTGGTGAAATGGCCCTACTTGCTCCTGAAGCGGGCCTATTCACTGGTGAAAACGCCCTATTTGACGATGACACTTGGCCATTGACTGGTGATGAAATCGAACCATTTAACGACGAGCGGCGGGGTCCATTTGGTGGAGAGACAGTCCCGTTCAGAGGTCCATTCGTAGTTGGAGAGACCGGACCGTTTACAGTCGGTGATACCGGTCCGTTGAGCCGGCCACGACCCCCAGTGGGAACATGGGCTGGGTGCGGGTGCGCGTGACCGTTCTCCTGGAGCAAGCCATTGGTGAGCAGAGCATCAAGGGACTCTTCTGATCCTGATCCTGAAGATCCAGAACAGATAAAATTGAAAATTCAAAGTATATTCAATTGAGATATTGGTGTTTGAGATAGGACAGTTTATGAATTTTGTTTGTAACAACATTTTAAATTCCATCAACTATGGCAGAATCAGGGGGGTTTTTTTAAGTCGTGGGACGGGGTTTGGGGATGCGGGGTGGCACCACTGTTGATGTTATGAGTTTTGAACATGCAAAAGGCATTAAGATTGCAACAAATCTCCAGTTCTATTTTAGTTATTGTGTGACGATTTGGCCCAAAGTACACGATACTTTAGAACGGGCTTATTTGTTTGGCTTTGTTATTTTCATCCAACTGTGGTGATTCAAATGTATATGTATATACTTGTTTACCTCTCGTAACCTTATAGATAAAAAGATGTTGAATATGATACATATCTTCAGAAATTATTATATGTATGTCATAAACAACATATTAAACAAGATAACAATTTTGAAGATATATTCAAGTTCAGTTAAGCTTATCGCCAAGTCAAAACTATATATTAGATGCTAGTGTTAGACAGTCACGACTATTGAAGAAGAATCAGCCGTGGCATTGTAGTCAATGTTATGTTACATTGTCTTGTGAAAGGGGTGTTCTTTAGGGACAGAATCTTCGCAGTATTTCTCATCTGATACCCGTCAGTAGACTGTTGCAAATTGGTACTAGATTGGCGAATATGTGTGCATTGTGGTCTGCAAGTTCTGTTCTTGCAAAATTCTAATAAAGAAGATTCTATTCACTTAAATTATTATAGAACCATATACGACACAAGTACTACCGGCCACTGGCCAATCGAGGTTTCAAAAAGGCGGTGGGATGGGACGGTGTGCATGAGTTAAGTGGGTATGTAATTCATGAGCTCCTAAATATATGTGGTGGGGTGTTGTATGTTCAACTATCAGAAATTAAGATTCGAAAGGTAACTTTGCCGTACCTATAGCTGCAATTAAGAGCAAGATATTGTATATTCGTTTTTGCGGAATGCTGCATATTGGCCTAGTTAAGCCCCAGTCAGACAGTCACACATTGGTTCATTACCCACTTTTGATAGACTGTAGGAGATGAGAAATGTATGAAGAAAAATCATTCTGCTTTTTTTAAAAAGACGTCAGTGTGGAGAAAATGTTCCAATTAACAATAAATACACAACAGTATACCACAATGCATTTGCCTTCTATATTTGTGACTGTCGGAGTCTAGCTTAAATACATTTCAATGTAATACAGAGGGATACGGGTTGAATAGAAAGTAATGGAAAGTCTCATTAGGAGCTTTATGTAGGGTTTTGACATTTCACACTTGTGACAACACATTCATGGAGTGTCTGGCTGTGATAATGGCCCTCTGATGGAGCCTGTTCAACATAATATATTAAGTAATTAGGGAAATGAAAATTGCAATACGATGTATTTTAAAATGGCAATGTCACAACCACGAGCTATAACGTTGATATAAGATTACAAATGAGAGAAAAATCATCAGCATAGGCTTTGAAAGTTATTCAGAACCAAGCCTTGCCAATTGTAGGGTTGAAACAAAAAATGAATGCTTAAAATCATTTAAATAGCAAAATTCAAGTGCAATTAAGTTATTGTGCTAGGGTCAGACAGACTCGAGTATTGACACTGAATCAGTGGCGTTATGAAACAACTGTCTGACTGTGGATTAATATTGAATAAAGCCACGTGCTTAATATGAATGACAATGCCTTTAATTAATGGGAAAATAAAATGTGAAATAATTATCTTGTACACAAATCCATAAATTATAATACACATCTAGGTATATACACAACATTTATTTTTCTAATAGTTCAACTAATTGCATTGATATAGCTTTCCATTGAAATGCAATAGTCTTTTTGTCATAACACGAGATAACTAGAAGGAAGAATATTGCTATTTGACAAGTGATATTAATTTCCGTAGCAACAGGATATTACAGCTTTACTTTGCATACATAATACCAATTGTCTTTTCAAAATGGCATGATTTCACCACGATATATCCAAGACAGCATACGAAAGTACACAATATACAGAAGAACTTCTAATGAAGACCACATCTTTTATGTAGACCACCTCTATAGTAAGAAAGTCTAAGAATTTCACAAACAAACCATTTACGTGAAGTTCCTTAAAGAGACCACCTCTTTATTGAGACCACTTGGGGTCAGTTTCCCGTGTGGCATTAATAGTTTGTGCCAGCAAGCTGCTTACGGGTGTAACAAAAAAGAATGCTAGACAAACTTCCGGTGACCAGCATATGAATCATTACAATCATGCATACCTTAAGACTCAATACAAGAGATTTATAAACAGAAACATTGTAATGAGATGGTCAGACATATTGATGTAATTATCAAACTGTCCATCATGACCGTATCAAGCCTATCTTCGTCAAAATACAGCGATTTTGGAAGGACAAATGCTCATAATCTTGTCACCTGATTTTTGTTACGTCTGTTACTGGCAAAGCCTATAAAGAGGTTCTATCGTATTTGTAAATACATGTGACATTGGTAGTCTCGGCGAATTCCTTGAAAAAGCGCTTATATTTGCAAATTGCTGTCTGGAGCAAACAATGCAGTATGTACAAATACTACATCGTCTATGCCTTGTGTGTTTTACGCACGTGCCAATGCTGATCCAATGACTACGAGTTCTTGCACGAGGTTGTCATCACAGACATAGACAGACCCAGTGGGGGTTAACAGGAAGTGGGATGTGGGGAACTGCCAAAAAAGGTCTACAGGGAAAAAGACGTCACAATAGGGGATTTATTGATCCCTTATACCCCTTTTGGCTATGTGACATACCACTAACGCTCGCGCACACGAAACCCATCCTTTCAGTGTACCCCCCCCCCCCCACACACACACACACACACACACACGTATTTCAAACAGAAAAAACTGGATCTGCCAGTCACAGCAACCACGATCGGGATTTCGAACACTGGCCGGGGGGGTCATGGATTACGTAGTCTTTCAGCATAGGTCTTTCAGCATAGGTGGCAAATCCCCCCCCCCGACCCACTTTCTCCACCGAATACCTTATTTTCACAGGGTTTTTTACATGTTTGCTTTCGATCGCACGTGCGCAACCCATGAGAGTACGCCCCCTTTTTCTGAAAATCTGGATCAGCCAATGTTCAGTCGCAAACGTGAATAAGACATCACAGAGTCCATAATACATATACTGGCCTCTCAATTAAGACCACTTGTGAAGAGAGTCTTAGGAGAGAGGTGGTCTCTTTATGAACGTTCACATCATTTTCTTTATGAAGGTTTCGGACCACTAGAAATAGTCGTATTATAGAAGAGACTGTGTTTCAATGGAAAAGTGGTCTTAATATGAGGTTCTACCATATCTCTCCCCCTCTTCCGAGCCACTCTTCTTATATTCTAAACAGATTTTCAGCATTTTCCCCAGTGCTCTACGTAAAAAGATATTTCCACATTTTCCCACACTCAGTATTTTGCAATGAACAGCAATTAAAGACGAACGTTTACATTCATAAATACAACAGCTATGGAGAAGCTGGTAAGCTTTCCAAGCAGGTAGAAGGAAATAAAATGCAACTCTATCATGAATGGCACACAAATAAAATTAAAGCTGCACGTGCATACTTATTCCAACACTGAGCCTATTTATTGTGCTATGAATGCCCATAGTGAACAGCATTTTCGTTATCAAGTGTAGAAAATGTGTATAATCTACGTCCCTGTCCGACATTCGCGAATTTCAGCCCCAGATAGGTTTGTATCGGTGGGAGATGAAAAAGATATAGAGGGTCTATGATACATTACAAATGTCTGTCCCTAAACAACACACTTGGAGAAAACTTTTGTCAAACAACAATTGCAAGATGATGCCTGTTTCGGATTTAGCCGTGGGGGCTTTAAAGGGTCAAGAAATCCCACGTCCCTCTTTGTTTTGGTCTTATTTACCACATCCATATATTTGCTGCCCTTTTCCAGACATCCCCATATTTTTCGGCCTCTTTCCCACCTCCCAATTCTTTGAAATCCCTTATTTGTTTTTGGCTTTTTCCTGCATACCTCTATTTCTAGCCTGTTTTCCCATTTTCCAATAGAGTATTTTCTTTTAACTTACCTCCACCCTTTAGAGGAAAGTATAGCCACGGCTTTAAGCTTGTGTCGGTGGGTCTACTTCAAAGGGGTTTACATTACTACACAACTACTTAAACGACAGCCCATTTTGTAATGCTGTGGCTACAGGGTACCACCTTATAATTAACACCATTTACAAAAGGTATATAAATTATACCAAGAAGTTCACAGCATGTGCCCTCTAGTCTGGCAGTCATATGTGTTATCATGAGGTAGAATTGCGTTTTAGGCATGCATATCCTACCATAAACTAAGCTGACTTTGTATAGCAGACTGAGGTTTCACAATTATTTGCTGGTTCATTCATGAGAAAAACTCCATGAAAGCTAGAAGATCTAATTAGCAAAGAGATCATGAAAAGAGTCTTAACTTTATCTTGGGGAATCCTTGTTAGCAGATAACAAGACTGGAGGTGTCGACAATTCTAGTTTTTTTTTTAGAGTGGAAAGACCGAAGATGCTTGGGGCAATGAGCTTAAATGAAGCCAATGAAAATAGAGAGAGCGTAAAATAATCACTGCAGTTTACCTGAAACGAAGCCGTTCATTTCTTCACTCTCAGTGCACTTGGGAAGAAGGAAAAACGCATTTTGCTCCACTGAAAAACGAAATCGATTAAATAGTAAGTGTGTCTGGTTCTATCACTCCTTTTGTTTTTGATACAAAGTAAAGTATCCGTTGTCAGATAGTTTGATGTGTTATCCCATCCAACAAAAAAATACACCTTTTGTCAATGATACATGTGAAAAGAGTAGACCAAATGGGCAGACGAAATGTGAGAAATACGCACTATGCTGAGCACAGCAAGCTTAGACTCTGGAAATTTACTACGCCGTTTGTATCAGCTGGCTGTGTTACCCCAAAGTTGGGGTTTCTTAATTGGATGCTTTATGTGACCTGCTGGGTCTAATAAAGCAACCCTGAATGTTATATCTTGATATGAGGAACCTGAATTTTAGCAAAGAGCAGGTCTCGTGGGGGTGTAAGAATGAGATGTCTATATGGATATGGGCGTGGAAGGTATCAAACTTAAAGAAATCCCACATCCATGTTTAGTCTGAGGTTATTGCGTTTTTTTTCTTATTTCCCACAGTCACCTAAAGTTTACAAAGGGTTGCACCATAGACTTTATTACCATTGTTTGATAGCCCCTCCCCTCTCACTATCTCTTATATTTGTGTGCACGGTTTGCTTGTATGTGACATCGGGTTAGGATACCTATATATGTGGGTTATTTAGAGCCACTGTTGAGTAATGATAAACAATTAAGGCCATAGACATGCCATGATTACTACTCCACCCTGAAGTACTGCTGCAAATCACACCACACTTGACTTTTGGGATTAACAGCTACTTCAGATCAGGATTTAGCAATACTTGCCTCTATCTATGATATCACACTGATAGAGAGCCGCGTGCACTGTGTGTTAATGGGTTATATTTCAAGATGTAAAAAAGTGGGCTAGTATTGCACACTTAGTTGTATTCATCGAGGTATTCCTTTATATATAAAAATATGTTATATATAGTTCATACCCAACTGTAACTTTTTAAGTTATTGGGCTTTGAGAATACGCTGTACATTTATTTCCAAAACTGATGTATATAGTACCGGGGCTACTGTATTTCACGGAAGTCCGCGGACTTCCGCGGAAGCTCACACGCGCTATTACGCGTAACGTACGCGTACGTGCAATTAACGTACGACGTTTGTCAAGTAGCATATTCAAATCGCATATTATTCGGCCTACCACCTACGGGATATGTGTGTGCATACGTTATTTCATAACAAAATAAACCATAGATCATGGATTTTTAACGAATAAAAAATGTGTTTATCTTACGAAAATATAAGTAAATGGCATTATGTTGACACCTCAAACACTATTATTGGTTCAGTAATAGCTTCTCTATAGACTTCTCTATATAACATTCTTAATCATTGATCAATTGCTGTGCATTTATTTGTTTGTTTATTCGTCGCTTCAGTAGCTGAAGCGAAAGCCTTGTGATTACTTTGTTTCTATGTATCTATGTATGTTTCCGGACAAGCTAGAGCTTTTACCGTTCCACAGATTTCGTTCAAACTTTACACGACTTCGAGGTATGAGGCGACACCGAAGTGATTCGATTTTGGGCGCTCTACCAATTAAATTTTGTTTTCTAGAAGCGCTTTTATGACATTTTTAATGATATTCAATGCACTTAGTATGTTTACAACGTGCGTGTACGTCATACCCGTGTGCGTATAACGTATGACGTAAGTCTACTAGTAACGTTGAACGTAGTACTCAAACGGTCCCAATTAAAGTACAATAAATAACAGAATTATTGCATCAAAAAATCATATTAACAAAGCTGTTTCATTTGTCCATATGCATCTTATTCAGCCAGCAAGAAAAAATCAATATTTCAACCAAGCACCAAAATTGATTATTGGATTTGAAACTGATATTGATTATCATCTTGTTATCCAGTACTATTGTATGGCAACACAAATAGCTTTATGCTGGATATATTGATTCTGATTCATTCTGATGTTTTCTCTTCAAATTCATAGATTTCTTGATTGTAAAAGTATACATTTTTTCAATATATTATCTTAATTGTCCATAAGTCAACGTCGTTAATCATTGATCAATTGCTGTGCATTTATTTGTTTGTTTATATTAATTTTTGTTTACCTGTACATGTATGTGTTCAGATGGAGGTGCAAAATTCAGTGTTGTATAGCCTTTGAAGTTAAATTATTTGCTTAGAAGTCCGGTGACCCCCTGATTTTTCTTAATGCACATGTTAGGTGGTTGTCAATGTACACTTTGTGACATTTTCATTTAAAAATCAATGGTCCGAATTTCTTTATTCATGCTTGTGCACCTCAATATGAGTTTTTCAACACTGCTGAGAAAAACAGTATCCGAAATATATTAACTGTTATATTGGCTGTATACGCAAACTTTGAGAATGAATTCTCATTGAGTCACGTGGACGTTACTATAGAAGATATATGTGAGCAAAACCAACAAAAACCAGAAAACAATCATAACAAACAAATAACGTAATGGGCATGATTTCGAGGCCAACGGTATTTCATGAACTTCCATGAACTTCCGGTAACTTCCGTATAAATACAGTTGGCCATGTTACTGTAGCACATTTAAGTACCCACCTAGCAGCCGCCTGAGCTCCCGTTCCACTGTAGTGATGGGCAGACGATCGCTGGGCTCAAACTGGACCATTCCGGCCACAATCTGGAAATAAGACCCAACCATCATTGAGAAAGGCAGGCTCGTCAGTTTGTTCTGTACACCACCTAAACATTAATACGCATGGCTAAAAAAAATACCTTTGCCAACAATTTTGTCCAACCTTGGCTGGGGTTTTTTATGTTCATTTACTCGACCATAACTAGTAACATACTGAACTTTAACCCACTGATGATATATTTAAGGGGTGAATGCATGCACGTCCTTATTTATAGTAATATGCAAATTATTTTACTTTTGATTGGCTGCTTTCAGCAATAACACTAAGTATTTTGACAATGGCATTTTATAAATGGCAGAGCAGACTGAGGTGGAAATGGCCGCACAATGTCATGTATGCACTGACTGGCAGATCCAGGTTTTCTAATTATGTAGGGATGGGGCAACTGTCCCAAATGAGAACTTAGAGTAGGCGAAATTTTATTCAATAAAAAATCTTACCATCTAAACTCTACGTCTTTATCATATCCTGGGCACACGCCCCCCCCCCCCCCAATTATTTTTTCCATCCTACTTTTTCCACCAAAACAATTAATTTCATGGGATTTTTGCCACGTCCAATATCAATCATGCGCGCAAAACCCATGAGATCCCTTAAGCACACGAACACAACCCTTTCAGTAAAAAAACTGGATCTGCCAGTGCTTATATTCACCTTTTTTATGTCTATCTCGAGGCTGGAGTCGTGCATGCTGATGGCCACGGGGCTCCACATGGGCTGGTGGAGCTGCTGCAGGTGCTGCATGGCCCGGCCCAGGGCCACCTCGCCGCGCACTGGAACATCACGCAGAGGGGTTAAGCCTAGGGCACAACCGGCCGTATAAACATTTTTACAGTACAATGGAAGGTGTGTTTTTTCTATCCAGCAGATGAGGTTAAGCCTAGGGCACAACCGGCCGTATGAACATTTTTACAGTATGGTGGAAGGTTTTTTTTCGCCACCTCGCTGCGCACTGGAACGTAGAGGTGTGAAGCCTAAGGCACAACAGGCAGTGCAAACATTTTGCCAGTAAGGTGGAGTTTGTTTGTTTTCGTTCCTGTGTAACTAGGGCATGTAAAGCTTAGTTCCGTACTGGCTTTCTTTATTTGATCATAGAGAACCTTTACCATGTTAAAGCCTCGCTACTGTATCCCGTCAAAACACGCACTTTCGCCTCACTGGACAGCACTGATCCCCACGGTCTCTATCATGTGAGATTTTGGCAGTAGAGATGCAATGAAGAAGCTGTACTGTCGATTATGCCTTAGGCTTAAATGAACATACAAGATTAAACCTTGTTATCTGGATGAAGTCAGTTTTATTTGCCTCAAACCACATCGCAAACATATACCATTTGGTTATCTGGAATAGTGGCTATCTCGAACATTTAACGTTATCTCTAAAGATTAGACAAGTTTCTACTGTAATATAGATGTGCGTATTCATAGGCGCAATTCATTGTTATTATCGCAATAATACCGTTATGAGCAGATATCGTGGTCTAATGACTTAATAATCACACTAGGTACTTAAGATCCTTGTCACACTATATCGTCTTTCTCAACTCAGTGGTGAGCATACAACACTTTCTACCGTAGCGCATGGTGCTCATAACTCACATTGGCCTTCACTCGCCGGACCTGTACCTATTTAATGTGCACCTATATCATAAAGCAGCGTGCAATTGTGTAGGAAATGAGTTTGACCCCCGACTAATATCCACATGCTAATCAACTCGTAATTATTAATCCAACAACTAAGTCTATTAAATTGTATAGCAATCATATGTCACTTTGTCAATTTGACATTAATATTGAAAGCCAAACACATTATACTCATGTACAATACATACAAATGTATTAACCTGTCTGTACTGACTGTACCCAATGGACGTGAGATGTTTTAGATTACACAATACAATTTTTCAGATCTATTCTGAATGGCTTGGGATAACATTTGAGTGAGTGTACAGGCATGGCCATTGTTTTAACTCATTACAGCTCCAGTCATTGTTTTGTGCTTTGAAGCCAAGGCTAAATTCTAATAATAGGCGCTGCCATGTTTTACATGTATTTCATTTTATAATCCAATCTGTTTTACTAGATCTAGACAATTCTGAGTATTGAAGCTGACTCAGCCGTGGTATTGTAGCTTTTGTCAATTGGCACATTTTCTAGACACAGACTTGTTTTTAAAGGTAGACTTATATTTTCACCATGTATGTCTAATCTACTGCATAATAAAAAAATGGAATGAACATTCGTGACTCACTTGGATTTCTGATAGTTAAAGGTATAAGATAATACCCTATTTTGGATTATGACAACACCAAAATAACACCATCAAAATTCGTGTACAGAATCAGCTTCAATTCCCGAGATTGTCTGACCTTAGCTTTAGAGATTACGTACATTTTGTAAAGCTGGACATAAATTGGAACTTTCTGGGGAAAGGGGGGTCTTTTTTATCCAACGTAGGCTAATTAGATTTTGTAGATGAGAGCATTGTTTCAAAAACTATTAACAAGTATAATAAAAATTGTCGTGCTTTCATATTGATATGAGTAATCTTATTCTCCTCACAGCTCTTACGTCTATATGACATTATTTACCATATTGTGTAAACTATGTGTTGCTATTGCTTTAGTTTTTCATTTGAAATAATGAAAATTGACTTTAAACAGTCAAAAAGTCGGTAATCATTAAGTACAAAATGTAAGTGGTAACTCTTGTCACATATTTAGATTTTCTGTAACAATTTCCAGTGTTCATATAGAAAATAAGACTATATTCGTCTTTATATACTACGGTCTCACATTTCCGATTATTGAAGCTGACAGTCGTTGCAAAAACCCCAGACAGTCACGACTGTTCATTATCGAAAAGATACAGTTTTTAGGGGGTGGGGGTGTGAATCTACATTTGTAAAGCCAAGTATGTGGTTGTGCCAACTAACAGTGGCTACAATACCTCGGTCCCACTTGTACTGCAATAATCAGCAATGTTGGACCATAGCATAAGCACCAAATTCCGTGAATGATTAAAGCAGAACGTCTCAATCTATTGTTCAATACTTATTTCTCAATATTATGGGCATTAGACGGTTACTTCTAATTTGGCTCATACGTGATCTCAATCGTTGGTGTTTAATCCAAATAAAGATACAGTAGAAAATTGTTACCTCGAATCTGCAGGGGTGACATTAAAATGCTCGAGATAGCCTTTATACGAGATAAACAACTGATATCTGCAGAAATTCGAGATAAGCAATGTCGATATAATGATGGTCTGCTTGTTGAGGGACAGAATGCCCATCACTGCTAGGTTTACAGTATTACTATGAGGCTATCTACAATTGCATGTTAATAAAGTGTCTGTGTAGACCATCAAGAATGCCATCCCCGAAAATGGGATTGTGATATGGGGTGAGAAACACATGGAAGAAAATAGTGTTCTAAATTTTAGAAACACATCTGCGTCTAGGCCCTACATTTACCTTGACATTTCTTACATTCTGACACGAATCATGTTTCTGTCCAAAAAAACGTGCAACTTTTGATAAAGCATCAATATACAAATAAATAAAATAATGATGTGAAAGATTTCAATACAGTTATATACACTATAAAGGGGAATCGGGTGTGAGGGCTTTCAATGTTTTTACAGTTATAAATAAGTGTTTTCATATGTGTATATGTACCCTTGTGACGCACTTGCATCAAGGCTTTTCAACTTGTTTTCTCCTTTCCTTCATTGTGTGCATATAATCTTAATCAGATATACCTAACATAATAATATCCAATATAAACTATTTTCGATGGCCGATATATATAAGACGTTTGTGATAAATTACTCGTGATTTTAACATTATAACAATGTCGACATGTTTCGAATTTCAAGAAAGAACTTTATAATCTGAAGTAGATTGCTTTCAAAACTATATACAGTAGAACCTCTCTATAAGACTACATATATGCAATGTTCATCTTAACACAACACAATAAATTCTTACATTGTTAACAGTTTCAACAACTACTGTTGCCATTCTCAAAATATCTCTGCGCATGTCACTATAAGACCACCGGCGTGACAGGCCTCCAGTGGTCTTTTAAAAGAGGTGGTCTCATTATAAAGGTTCATGGCGATCTTTTTATAGACCCATGACCGCAAAGGATGGTCTTATTAACGAGATTCTACTGTATGGTTTATATATGAAATGGCTGAAAATGGTAGACAATTCACTTTGGCAAGCCAAGACCTGAAATGCGCTTGAAGATATTTCTATTTGAATATTTATGAAATGTCATCTCACAAACACCACAGGGGGTATGATTACTACAAGGTCCTGTACACATGTATTATCTATGTCTATATGTATGTTCTTGACATATGAGTCCTTTGCACACATAATCTGACCAAAGCATTGAAAACAGCCTCCTGCCAGTGCTTGACATGTACAGTAGACCCTCTCTATTAAGACCACATAAGGAATTGACCCTAAATGGTCTAGTTGGAAAAGTGGCCTCTAATGGAGCTTTGAGGGTACAACAATGGTCTTATCATATAGTTGTATCTAAATAGAAGTGGTCTTGACTGGGGGTTCTTCTGTCTGTCACGTGGAACATTCTCAAACAAAATGACTCTGATTTTATCTGTGACACTTCAGATGTTTATTAACCTATCCTTTCGCAGCAATTAGTCACCTACACTGTACACCAATGTAAGGGTAGATCCAAATGGAAAGGCAAGATGGCGACAGGCAGATAATAAATAGCCACAGTCTAAGTCACGAGTGTTAACCAACAAATATTTACCGTTTGGTAGGACATTAAAACGTAGTTTGAGCTGACGACTTTAGATAATCCTCAATGAAATTAGAAACCACGATCGTCGGATTCAATGTTCAAGAACATATAAGGGGCCATAGACTACTGTAAGATATCTAAGGAACTTTAAGGTCGCTGACTATTTAAGTATGCTGTTTAAATGCTTTCCTCCATTCAGATACGTTCTTGCATTGTAGTATTCAGTATCCCCATACCCATCATCATATATTTTGGGTTTATTTTTCTATTCCCAAATTATTGAACTATTGTAACCCCTGCGTACTTGTGCAGTGTAAAGGAGATTCCCGTAGACCGACGATTATACTATCCATAAAACGCCCAAAGTACATGAATTTGCAAAAATAAATATAACACATTATATTTAACTCATATGATAATAGTCAATCAAGTATATTCGATGGGCCTTATCTAACTCATCTAAAAGTAGAATGTGATAGCAGAACTTATCATTTTGGTGAACTGTGTAAAATACAATGAATTGGACTATATTAAGAGACCAATATGCTAGCAATACATTTATTCAGGGCCAATGTTCTTGACTTCAAATATTGTTGTCCCAGTTTGACATTAGTTGTTTCACAAATTGAAAGAAAAACTAACTAAGTCATTCAAGTGGCAAATTTACCTTAACATTTGGAGATCTATTTAATAGCATGCTTATCACTAAGGAGTTAAAACAGTAATATATTGTTGTGTATTGATAAATAAGATGGTTCATGCCACATTCTTTTTCTTCGGGTATTGAACGTTCAGGTTTTTGCCATCCCGAACCGGCCATTATCAACCTTTGTTTTACAAGTGGCCAACTTTAGGCTTGGCTCATGGCAGTTAGCAAAATTGAAGCCAAATAATCTGTGATATTGTAGTCTTTAGTATTGTTCAAATAATAGACGTGGCATTAAAGCCCCAGTCTGACAGTCACGAATGTTCGTCCCCGTTTATTTATTTTCTTTTTGCTGTGGTGGTAGAGATCTTAAATGCATATGCAAAAGACGATTCTTAAGCTTATTGTCTTGCCACCAGCTCTAGGGGCAGCCATAGCATTAAATGTTCCCCGTACACGTAAACTACACGGGATGAACAATCGTAACTGTCAGACTGGGGCGTGAAAGTAAAACACCAAACAGATTTTCTGACTCTATTCCTGAAGTTGAAGATCACAGATGTACATTTGAATCAAATATATTTTTATTGTATTGGTCTATTGAACAAAGCATATATAATAGAGCCTTTCAATATTCACGGACGTGTTGCGTCAGAAATTATAAATACACATTCTACTAATGATTTGACATATATCTTATTATGCCTGTGCTTTTATGGAGCTTTTAGAGAAATACATTCGGCACAAAAGAGAATTGAATTGTCATTGTTCGGATGTAAACTAATATTCTATTTTGGCATTTAGAAATGGATTGATTATGTGTCTTTGTAAGTTTCTCTTACTCTGGATCCAAAAATAATACTGAAATGGATTTCAATGAACGCTGTTAGTGCTGAAAGACATTGGGCTATATTTTAGACAGGACTAATGCATAGCATTTGATCATAGACTACCTATATACAGAGACCATCTCTATAATCAAAGCAATTTCTCGCTAGCACAACCTACATTATTTAAAGAAGCCATCTCTTATCGAGACCACTTGAAGTCAGTTTCACGGGTGGTCCTAATACAGAGGTTCTACTGCACGGTACTAAACGAAATATGCATTCAAACGTAGTTTTTATGCAATATGAATGTGATATAAACACTTAATGCAGCGCAGTACCGGATGTATAAGTGCGAAAAGAAGTAGACAAAACAATAAATATTTCTTCTGCTATAATACTACATTGTATGGAAAGTTGTAAAAACTTCTATCCCTTGCCAATCTTTACACGTTTGTTGCCCATTAACTGGTATTTGAGTTTTTTAGACGAATTTGTAAGTTAGTCCTGATCAACCAAACCTTTGATGTGTCATCCACGTGTTCCTAACGCAACAATACTGGTTGAACGAGGCTGTGGTGGAATGTCATATCACCTGAAGTACGTGCGTTGTTGCTTGTTGTTACACCCGAAAAAACTTACTTACTTGCCTTAAAGCAAGTGTCATGATTCAATAATTCAAAAATTCAATTGGAGATTTCATTGCATTACATAGATTTATGTATATATGTATATATTATCCTTATTTATTACACAGCTTCTTGCCTCATGTATCATAATAATCATTTTGATAAGGACCAAGACGTTGAAACAATATAGTAATATCAAATTTAAAATTTACGTTGGAATTTTTTAATACATGCAGCTATGACAAAGAAAATACATAAAGAATTAACATATGTATAAACGAAATTATGCTACCTTCATCTGACTCCAGCTCCTGTCCATGGAGGGCCTTGATGAAGTGGTAGATGACCACTCCGAGCGAGAACACATCAACACTCTCGTCGTACTCGATCCCATCCACACACAGTTCCGGCGCCATATAATGGAGGGTTCCGTTATAGGACGGCATCTTCCGGAACGTCGAGTCCAAATCCTGAGCGACTCCAAAGTCTGCGACTTTTGCAATATCCACACCATTAAAACCAGTGATCAGAATATTGGACGGTTTCACATTTCGGTGGATAATCCACGTGGGTTTGAGCGTGTTCATGTACATGAGTCCAGACGCCGCTTGGTGCATGAACTGGAGCTTCTGAACTAGACTCAGCCGGTGTTTTATGTTATACTTCGACAGGTTGCCCTTTTCGCAGTACTCGCAAAATAACCACAGTACTTTTTTGTCCGCTTGCAAGCGGTGATGTAAAATCTTCAAGACATTTGGGTGACTTTTGATTCTCTCTACGTATTGGATCTCTTTGCGAGCACCGATGGCTTCAAAGCTGTCCAGCTTCACTCGCTTTGCTATGACCAGCCGTTCGGAGAGGGTGTCGCGGGCTTTGACCGTTAGACCGAATGTCCCACTGCCCAATTCTTGGTCCATATCAATCTCATACCAGTCGACGTCAATGAATGCCATGATCATAATCACTATCACTCGGAAATGTGCATTACAATCTCTCCCTGTATTTATCTGCGCAAATCATGTTGTCTAGTAACCTTGTATATCCTTGATTTGCTACACTAGTATGAGTTTATATAGTTTCATGGTACGTTTGAGTTGAGTAGGTTTGAGTTTTTGGTGGTTTGGCCTCCATTATCATTGTCTTTGTCTCACTCAACAATGTGCATTAAAATCTCTTACTATAACAATATGCACAATTCATGCTTTCTAGTAAATGCATCCGATACTGTTATATGAATGTATGAATTATTCAATTGAACAACAAACAATGTTAATATATGTATTAGGTTTGTATTGTTTGTGGTTTGAGCTTAAAAATATTTCATTCCTCCTATTCTATAAACACTTCATCACACTACAATGAGTATCAACATAATTCACCATCATTTTATATGAACTTGATAATTTATAGTAACTGTATATATCCACCACTCATATCCTTGGGTAACAGTTCATGTGCATTAAGTTAACACTAACTTTATATGAATTCAATTATTTTCAAATGTTTCAATGAAATTCACACTTGATCATCAGCCTATAAGACCTTGTAATAGACATGTGCACAGTTCATCAAAATGAAAAATAATCAGGGGGGTCCGCATGGGGTTGACGTTGCTTACATTGTAAAGATAAGTGTTTTCTGTCTGTCTTATTAATGACATGATAATAGATCTCATAGGTTCATTTGTCACCTATTCCCTAAGCGCTAGTCTGACAGTCACGAATGTTGATCCACACATTTTACTGTATATAGAAAACAAAAATGCTATGGTTAAGAATTATTCTACAAGACAACGTGGCAAGTAACAATCGCTGCAATACCACAATAGACTGGGCTTCAATCCCGGAGGGCGGGGGCGGGAGGGGGGGGTAGCTTTGCCACAGTCAGGTTGGGTACATATGCTCAGCCGAAAGACCTCGGATTTTGAAATGACAAAATATCTAAGACGCCCTATTTCTTGACAGCCAAACCGCAACGACCCCCTAATTTCTCTAAATCTCAAAGCAAATACACACACGTTTCCTAGGGCAAATAAAACCTTATTCTGGTATAAACCATATTTAAGACACCCCCCCCCCCCACCCCCATTCCCATTTTACAAGAGTCTCAATATTCGGAACTGCCTGCCAATAGCCGTATCCACATTAGGATTAGACACTGATCATTTGTACCGTGCATTGTATTAAACGGATTGTTTGAGTCAATACACTATCAATAAACTCATGATAATGATATTTATTCACACTATAGGGGGATTAGTCAATAATCCTGCTGATACCACGTAACTCTTTATATATTACTATCAGGCATGGCATTGATGCCCGCTATTGCAAATTAGTATAAAGCCTAAAATAGGCTCATGTTTTCCAAAAGGAACGTCTGCTCTACCCTCAATGACAGGGCCTGTGAATCCGACAACCATTGTGCCAAATTTGAGTTTTATCATAGGCTGCAGTGGTAGCACATTGTATCACTTTAGTCACTAATGGGTTAATAGGTAATGCGTGTACATTGTGATAAAAATGCAGATATTTCTATTCATCAACACCTTCTTTAATCAATTGGACATTTGCATTTTGATGGCTTGCATTGCAACTGGTTATTTAGCATTTTCCTAATTCGAATGAAAAACTATGTTGATGACCCAACTATTTTAGCAAGATTGCTATAGATTTTGTAACAAGTTTTGCTTTTTTATTTACGTTAGCATTGTTTTTTTTTGTTTATTCAAATTATTAATGGTTGCAAGTTTACTATCAGCGCTGCCTGTTTTATATTTACCATACAACTCTATTGTGTCATAGTTACTAAATGTTATAACTGCATATTAAACCTAATAATCCAAGTTTTCAGAGTGCCATATATACATTCTACATATTTACATATTTACAATTTATGAGGTGTATGTGCTATCTTATGGATTTCTGGTGCTATACATGTGTATGGGCCCATGTCATAAAGTCATATTCACATATACAATGTATATCAAACTAATATAATTTGGAATCAATTGAAGATAAATGGATGTGGCTTCCTAAATTAGGCAAGAATGTAGAATATATAGTTTCTATTGAATGTTGGAATTTATTAGCTATGTAGACTAAATTGGAAATCACAATGGTATTGATTTGGATCAATTATCAATTATCATTTTATGGAGGTGATTCAATCTCTTTATGATATAGATCATTATGGTGCATGTTTCTATAATAATTGGGCTATTTAAAGACTCTGCGGATATACCTATAGGACTGTAATAATATCATATTCTACCTAATTGGAATTTCGACGGAGTACCGGTAAATATGGAACAGGGTAGGCAATGAGCATAAAGCTATGGTCAGACCGTAACGAATATAAGAAGCTAGCCGAGTCAGGCATGCAATTGTGGCCATTGATATAATTGGTACGTCTCATCACAAATAAGTGTGTACTGACCATAACCTATATATATAAGATCTTCTAAGATCTACCTCAATGGTAGATGTTTTGTGGACCCTTCACTGTAACCAGACATCCATATCAGTAGCCAACAACCTGGTGCGAATGCAACGGCAGATCCAGGTTTTTAGAAAATGGGGGGGGGGCGCACTTCAAGGATTTCATGGCTTTCGTACGCGTGATTGATGGTGGACGTGTAAAAAGCCCTATGAAAATGAAGGCCCCCTGCGCCCCCCCCCCGGATCTGCCTCTAGAATGTTAAGTCCCACCACTACAGTGACCCTAAGTAAGATCATATATGTTTAATCAGGGACTACTTTGTACAACAAAGGGTTAAGATTAATAAGATTTCTAGTGCATTGCAACTGATAGGGATATAACGTGTGAGGCAAAAAATGTGCATTGAGAACACGTTCTTTGTTTTAGTCTAAAATGTCAGTTTCAAGGGGTTACTGTTGTAATACTAGTCTTTTCAGTTGAGCATGCAGTGCAAGGTGGAATAGCATATGAAAAGAATTATATGAACTAAACTTATCTTACAAGAGACGTCCAATACAACATCTACCACGTTCCTTGACTGAAGAATACGGTGGATGTTGTATGAAACGTCTGTGTGAGTCCATTATGATTAATAGGGTTTAATTAAAATGCTATGCTATCCCTAGGCCTTTGACTTTGGAATCGTTTGAAATGAATGCCTATTATATTATGTTATAAACATGAATCGTATAGAAGTTAGAAATCCGAGAAATGAAACTGCAAGGCATATCCCCATATATGTGTAAGAAGATCTGAAATAATAGCATTGTTAAAACGATTCTATGAATATATATTGCACTTATATAACATAAGCCCACCATCCCATGCAAACTCACGAATTACACTTACTATGATTAAAATACGTTTCAGAGAAATTGTAAAAAAATGCTCTAGCAATTAAAAATAAGAAAACAATATTAATATTTTTGTGTATCTAAAAACAACTGGTTCTTCAGAAATCCAATAAGATTCTTTTTATGACATAATGTCTCGCTAAATGAGGTTTTTGTATTACTTATCAGCTCCTTATCAAGCGGATTAGAAGCTTTTATCCAGTAATCCAAGGGTTGGTTTGCACAATATACACATCTCAAACTGCTAGTTTGGATCATACGTGACTACTTCTAAAATCACCACATATTTGGGGTCATTTTATTACAAATACAAATCATAGGGTCCCCCTATTTTAATGTTATTCCATAGTAAACCATTAATAATTCTAATCCAAACGCCCCCAATAATTACTCCATACAAATTTACTAACTATGCAAATTTAAATAGCAGACGACAGTACCACCAAGTTTCACATTTTCCCCCCGTTCGTTTCCCCATGTAAACACATTAATGCTGAATATTACACATTAAATCCGATTGTTATAGTTACATACAATCTATTTCAACTTATCTACAGACTGAAATATCGTCTGCTGTATTGTTTAGTTTCCCAAACAAATGCCACACTTTCATTGGTGTGTCAATATCATCTTTATGTATCCGTATGTTGTGCTAGGCTTTCTAAAAGTAAACTGATAAAGTTTCACATATAATCACTGATAATATAGTCCTATCAATACACAAATGTACTGAAGGTATATGCTGTAATATATCAATATTGATTCGGCTCTATATTCTGGCTATAGATAATAGTTTTTTCCACTACACTGGATCCAGTGCACTTGAATCTTCTTCAACAGGCATATATCAGAAACATACTTGGCTGCTTCCAATAAGGCATCTACCAATTTGCCAGGCCTCGATTATATACTTTATCAAGCATTGAAAGGCTGCTTCAACTTTGAACAGTTCATATACTGCTTCTTGTGTGGCATATTTAATTTTTCAAGATATTTGTGTAAATGCTGTAGTGTTTACAGTATTTTGAAGACTTTTTCACTCTTGAAATGGGCAGACTGATACCCAATAAAAGTGATTTTATGGCACAGTATAAAATTGCCGGCCCTACAAATTACTTTCAGTGCTAACGATACATTTGATTTATGTAGCCTAGTGCAATTGAACTGGAAATCGACATATTTACAATACTGTATGACATGCACAGATCTAAATGTGGTGGTGGTGGGCTTGATTTGCATATTTAAACTGTTAATTTTGAAGAACAAAGATGACTAACTACTGAAATTGCTTCCTGTTAATTCGTCGTTTCCCGCCCACGAGTTCACGATTGTCTGCTGTATAAACACCAATATATAAAGACCACCTCAATCATAAGACAATTTCTCGTAGTAATAAAGAGACCCCTACAAACCTCCGTAAATATACCACCTCTAGCGAAACCAGTCCTCAGACACTCCACAGAAGTTCTATTTTCGCAGTTCTACAAAGCTACTTTTAACCCACCCAAATATGGTATATTGTATCATCACAAAATTAAGCGGGGAATTTACATGCCCCTTTAAAATTGTGCCACTTTCCATTAATTTGAAATCAAGTGGTATACCACGTCTCAAAGTGATCATGTATGCAATGCATTCGTTATTTGAGAATGTCAGGTAAATAGTTTACATATCCGTGTACAGCCTTGAAATGGATCTCTTTTGGCTAAAACCTTTCAATATACTTTATAGACACAGTCATTGGCAAATATTATGGTGTCAAATATAAGTTTACCTCATTACTAAGTTCTACCAGAGTATAGTGGACCTGGTGTAAAGTACATACACACATGATACAGTCGAACCACACTGTAAGATCATACGGTTGCCTAAAGTGGTCTCCATGCAGAATTGATAGATACCAGGTTCAAGACTCATATCAGTTTCAATGGGGAAGTGGGGTGTGATACATGAGGCCTACACAGAGTTCAACTAAGGAATTTCGTACATGTTGACAAGGAGCAAGATTTGTGCACTACCGCATTTCAGTGCTGAATGAGAGGCCTACATACTTTTAAAACTGTGGGCTTATTCAATGAAATGCGGTATTCATAACCATTTTCTCCACGTTCCACGGCTTTAGGCCAATGATACCAGAAGTTTTCTAAGGTGTCCCCATACAGGATGGCTTCGCAATATCCATACATCTTAATCCACTCTCACATCAACTGCAGTATCCATTTTAATCCAGCAGTGTAGACGCAGGCCAATTAAAACAGTATTCAGACTCAATATTTGGATTATATCGTAGATCCTAATTTTATCTTCTTGTGAACGTCAACAAAGGTTGAAAAGGCGTCTTTACACGCTTATTTAGATGTTTTATGCGTCGGCTCAAATCATATCATATCATGCATTTTAGACTGGTCTAACTTTACAGCACTTCTAATGTTCTGATATACAGTAATCTTAATCTAGTTTACCACACTCCTGCACTTTCTTTTTTTTCTACATTTCATAAAAATCGATCATGTTCATAATTAATTGTAAGGTATTGATTCTTGTTTGTAAAATTTAAACCATCTGCTTCACAACATTATCACACAAATCTTGTAGACCACATTTACACATTCCTTATACCATATATTTTACGTGTACACTTTATATTACTGCACGGTTTAAACAATCCTGTTAAAATAATAATTGGGGAATTATGTTGTAAATGCACAAAACCAATTATACCTCTTAGTATCCGAGCATGGACTTTACAAGTTCATGTACATTGGGGACGTTGTGAAAATCTAATGTACAAGTTAGACACGTAATGCATCCATATCTAATAAGCTAATAATTTTGGCACTTTGTCTGGCTAACTCCTCTTTAACCTGACTAGGTTGGTGCCATCTGAACAACGTGTATGCTGTAGTCCCATGGTAAGCAAATCATATTTAGACATACATACGTAATTATTTATTTTAAACAGGATAGTAGTCCAATTAATTACATTGAGCTTTCAACAGGAACTCGTGACGTTATTGTGATCAAGACAGGAGATCGTGTTGAAAGCTCAATGTAATTAATTGGACTATTATACTGTTTAAAATGAATAATTATGTATGTATGTCTATTAGATTCAGGATAAATGAACCTCGATCAAACCAAGTCATATTTGTCGTTGAATATTGGGCAGTGGGTGGGTGTTGTCAGGACGAGGGCTGTCAGGACAGTGAGGAGGCTGTAGACACTTGCTACGCAATATTTGTTTTTAAATAGTTGTTGGGATTGAGGTGACGTGGGCAGTTCCTATCAGGATATGGTCAGGTGGTGTCAGGAATACGGGGGTGGGGGTGACCATTGTTAGTATAGTGGTGGGTGTGGTGGGAGGTGGGTGTTAGAAAGTAGTGATACAGTGGTGGGTGACGGGGTGGGATGTCAGGACAGTGTGAATGCTTCAGGCCAGTGCTATGCAATCAATATTTGCTGTTTAACAATGGGCGGGTATGGGGTATGTTTGGTGTTCACTTAAGAAATATAAAGAAGGGCATTGATTGCCGGTTATTGATTTTTCATCGCCACGGGTATGGGCTACAGTGTACAAGTAATGGTAACCCGTATTGGAAGGGACATCAGTGGGCGTAGTGAAAGCATTGATACCATCATGGAAATGTTATAATATGATTTATTTGTGTGGTATGTATACTACTATGATTTACAAAACGCTATACCATACACATTACTACTGTTATATAGCGTTTGTAGATCATAGTAGTATAAATACCACACACAACTCCCATGATGCAGGGGTCCTTTGGTGAAAAGTTCCCCTGGTATTGAGAGTGCAATCTTTTAGCAATATCGTGTACATGTCGTGTACATATTATGCTGCAGTAGCTCAGCAGATCCAGTTCTTGAACCCAAGACCTTCAGGTCACAACTCACAAGCAAAAGTAGGTTGCATTTCGAACTATGAACTACTGTTTGACCAATAAGACAAAGAAAAATATATGAAATTATCTATGACAAAGTAAGATAGTGTTTAAAAACCTGGGGGGTCGGTAAAATTGGGGGAGGACAAGAAAGGTTTTTTACTATACCTCGGAGGACAAGTAAGGTTTATGGGTTGTGAGGGCCAGGGTGTGAAAGAACAGTTTACTTATGGAAGATCCAATAGCCATTAGTCCGACCAGTATTTTAGACCAAGCACACTTTTTGATGTCATCTAGGCATTGTTCACATTTATCCTACATCGTACATCTTACACCCTACTACATTTGACATGCGGTACAGACCTTTATTAAATGTGAGTACTCACACGTAATGACAGGTGATGAATCAAATTCATTTCAAAATTGAATAGGATTCAATGCACAATGCGTTCGTGAAAAGCTATTAATATATAAACCAGATAATTAGTTTGGGCTAAATGGTTTTTATTATCTAATGTCAGCCCATGGAAAGTACATTGTGCTTCACCAAAGTGAACTGTTTCATTCAACCTGACGAATTGAAGCGGATAAGACGTTAGCGGAAGTATTTCCATTACAAAATGACAGGTTTCTAAGGGTATCAATCTATGTTTGCCCTTAATATGAATAAAAAAACAATGAAAACATACAGCTACTTCATTTATTATGTATTTAATGTGACAGATCAGTTGATTTTGAAACCACTAAATGTGTTGTACGGCGAGTTAGTGTTGAGACCAACGCCACTGCGTTGAGTTTGCACATAGACGATTTGTCCCGCTGTAAAAGATTATATAAAACATTTATTCATGTAGTAATAAAATTATTTAGCATCTGATACATTTTATGGCACCCCAAAACAATGGGTAAAACTATCTGTATGTAAATATTACCTTATATGGCCATGGGTTTGATAACGTTTTCCCAATAACACAACAAAAAAGCCATTGATTTCAAATTTTTTTATTTGCATACATTATAAATCGATTGAGTGACTAATGCGTATGCAAATTCGAATATTCTATTTAATCATGAAAATGAGGCGGCCTCATTTCTTGTTTTTGACGTTAATAAAATATTCTATTTTTGGAAGGAAAGTTAAGGAATCACATTGTTACAAGGGAAGCCTTTCTTTTATGGCAGGCTAATGGTAAACCTAGATCGATTGTGTGAACTTATGAATAAGACTAGAGCCAGATTCAAACATTGCCTCCGGTACTGTAAATCGATTGAGGCTAAAGCTAAGGCAGATTCAACAGTTTTTGTCAAAACAATGTTTCATTTTTGGAAGGAAAAACCACTGGTCACGATGATCATTTTAAATTCTAGGATAAATTTGTAATATGTGGCAAAACCACTATAAATCTTTTTAAATTGTTAGATATACGTCAAATTCTGTTAATAGTCTTCTTAAAAAATGTTAACCTCTGTACAGTGTTGCCTCGAAAATTATTGAGTTGATTATGCTAGAAATTATGCAAGATAATCTTAAAACTACACATAATCAATTTGGTTTTAAGAGAAAACTTGGGACCGATATGTGTATATTTAGTTTAAAACAAATAATTGAGTTTTACCAGTCTAAAGGTAGTCCGGTCTATGTGACGTTTTTAGATGCATCTAAGGCATTTGACCGTGTTAATCATTGGTCACTTTTTAAAAAAACTGTTTAATAGAAATGTTCCTTTAATATGTTTGCGGCTCTTAATGTATTGGTACTGTAATCAACAATTTTGTATCAGATGGGGAAACTCAATCTCTACCATGTTTACAGTGTCTAATGGTGTAAGGCAGGGGGGGCATCATGTCTCCAATACTTTTTAATGTGTATATAGATGATTTGAGTGTAAAACTAAATGAGAGTAAAATAGGTTGCATGTTTAATGATACCATGTATAATCATCTTATATATGCTGATGATACTTGTATTATAGCACCCTCTCCATCAGCAATGTATGATCTTCTACAGATATGTAATGAGTTTGCATTAGATAATACAGTTGTTTTTAATAGTAAAAAATCTAAGTATATGTGTTTTAAACCACCAAGTCTGAAGTCCTTGAAGATACCCACTATGTATTTAGCTGGTGAAGCACTAAAGCTTGTGACAAGTATTAAATATTTAGGAGTTATACTCGAAAGTAATTCTAAAGAAAATAATGATATTATGCGTCACATAAAAGCATTGTATACTAGAGGTAATATGATAATTAACAAATTTAGAAAATGCCAAGATGATGTCAAAATATGTCTTTTTCGTTCATTCTTAAGCACTGCTTATTGTATTCAACTGTGGACCAACTACGATGTATCTTTCTTCAAAAAAGCATGTGTTTCTTATAATAATGTTTGTAGAAAATTATTTAGTTTGCAACGTGGTACTAGCATATCTGCTTTTTATGTTGAAAATGGTATTAATCCTTTTTAAAACTTTGTACAGAAAATCACTTGTTAATTTTCGTGATCGTATTTTTAAATGTGATAATCTCTTGGTACAGAACATTGTATCCAGTGTTCATTTTATATTTGACTCTAGTCATTCTGTCGCATGGCAGACTCACATCTTTACTTAGTAACAGATTTTACATACATTTATCCACTTCATATATTTATATGTTAGGACATTTATTGTTGAATCGTAAAACTAAATGCAGGAAAACATCAATGAATATTCTTTCTCAAAGATAGTGTAACAATGTAGGTATATACCTTGAAGATTTGCCACATAGAAATTTGTACCAATGGATTCATTAGAGTGGTCTACGTAGGAATATGCCTGTAAAAAGATAAGACAAAAAGCGGTATGACAAGAATACATTTTAACATATTAGTAATGTAATTGTATGAAGTAATCATAAGTTGCTAGCATAATGGCCTATAATATAAATCATGATTTTTCGTTTAACAAATTTGAAATAACTTCACTTATTTGCAATTTTGGCTACAGAAGCTATCCTGAGCTGAGAACTTTTATATGTACATATATATTACAACTACGGGAATTGGTTCAAACTAACATGCACATAAATTATGAGGCTAGGCTCATACGCAATGCAGAAATAAGGAAAAGTGCAGACGCTTGCATAAATGATAATCTGGTAAGTATGGTATCTCTGCCCGACTATACATACCTTCCCAGCACCAACCACATTTAATAATGCCTCGGTTTTTCCACTATTTGATCCATGCAGGCTGTAGGAAAAAGCATAAAAACCAGTGCTTGGGGCAACAAATTCCTGGGTAGTGCTGCTCCATCCTCCCTGCAAATAGTCCCAGATAATCACCTTAATCATTTATCTTTTGGCTTAAGTTCTATTTTAATTACAAGTTAGCGCAAACAAACAAATGGTGTATTTTTGTTATACGCAGTATAAGTTAGTGCGATTACCTATGATATTTATGGCCAATTTTAAAAAAAGCCATCAGTTTTAAGTTACTGCGAGCAAAAAGGATTCTAAACGTGTAATTCGAAATAAAGAGGTATCTTTATGAATTAGATAAATGGAATTAAGGTGGGCTTTGAATTTCAACAAACTGTATACGTATAAAATAACCTAGGCACCCCGTCCCCGCCCCCTCCTGCTCTGCCTTGTCACCTCCTGGGGCGGGTCTATAAGGACGCGGGATGTGAGGAAAAGGCAAAACAAATTAGGGATGTAGGAAAAAGGGAGAAAGAGGGATATGGAAGTGGGATGTTGGAAAAAGGCAAAAATATTTGTGGGATATGGGAAAAAGGCCAAAAAACTAGGGATGTGGGGAATACATGTACTGCCACAAAAATAGGGATGTGGGATTTCCTGACCCCTTATAACCCCCCCCCCCACCCCCACCCCTCCTAGTACCAAGCAAACCCACTCAACTGGAGCATTCAGGAAAACCAAATGATACTAATCCGAATGCAATATCATGGGATCAATATTATCCATATACTGATACACTACAATATACATTGGTAGTATGACAGTAATAAGTTCCAGCAGATAAACAGATTCATGAAAATAAGTTGATTTATGACAGAAAGGAATAGCTTTGACAGTCAGACTTGGTATATGGATACTGAATTGTATCAGTGCGAGTGAAAATGATAATCTCTGGACAGCCTGTAGCTCTATGGCTACCATGATTAATCATTTTTCAAAACTGTATAATCAGTGGAATACTAAGTCAACAACAATCACCGAAGTTCCATCTTGATATTGAAGTAATGATATCAGGCTTTAAGCTAAGAAAGAATATAGAAAATACCCCGGTGTTCACATCGACAGTGTTGAATGGCACTTTTGCGTTCTCGCCAGTGGTGTAACTGCCAGTCATTCTGACTGAGAAAGCAACGTCTGCCATGCCTGAAAAATATCATTTCTAAATGCAAGTACACATGTATGAATATCTAAACACATATAAGCATGTAGCAGGGAGATGGCCAGGAGTTTTATTGAGGTTTGCACAAATTGCACCATGCGACCATGAGTGTGGAGATAGGGCATTGGTGATGCGGTGGCACGATTAACTTACTATTTCATCAGTATCAGCTAATTAACGGACAGGCTATGCAGTATTAAAGGGGTAATAAGCAAGATTAGCGCAAGAAATAGGTGACATGGAACCCTCAAATAGTGCACTTATATGAGACGCACATGTGCGTCACACGTGATAGTGAGACGCACATGCGGCTTTTTGATTGGTCGATACAGATTTGTGGCCGGAGCTCGGATCGGTCAATTTGCTATGTCACCTTTGTGTTTGGTGATGTCTTTTAGGGATAGCAAATCAAAAGAAAATGTAAAATTATTTTTCAATATTTATAACTAACCGTGAACTGAGAATCATTACAATGTGTTGCTTATATTATGGTTAGTAGATACATATAGAATACTTATTTTAAAAAACTTTGGAAATTTTTAAACCCATTTTTTTTTCGGACTTTAAATCCGCCCTTCCTCCAACATGATAGCATGGAATAATTTGAGTTATACCTCATTAAAACTGTGCATAATGTAATGTATTATAATGAAGACGATTATTTGCATAAGTTTTACCCATATGCGAACTTATTTACTAGTAAACGAAATTGCAGTAGCAGATTCCAACTATACATGTACCCGTATGTGATTTCACATTCTAGTGATTACCAAAGAAATGTCTTAATATATTTTGAAATGCAAAATGAGTTTGATTCTATGAATATTAACTGAAATCAAGTAAAATAAGTACACAATGTACTTAGTTTGCTGTTGATAGTATTGACTTCTCCATTGAGCCTAGCAACTTCTTTTTCAAGCTGGTCAACCTGGAATTATATTGTATTCGTGGAATAACTTGCATACCAATCTATGGAGATACCATAAATCATCTAATAATGGCCACAATAATCACATTGAAAAATCAGGTACGTGTATGGCATCGGCCCCCACAGGCACATGGGTACCAATTGAAACTGTATGCAATTGTGCGAGATTCACCATTGTCCTATCTAGTCTATAGTGAGAGATGATAATTATGGTCATGGACTTGTAACGGTTGTATGAAATATCAAGCTGTGAAAATCGATGTGGAGATTCATACATGAATGGACAATGGCCCCAGACAGCACTTACCTTCTGGAGGAGGTCGGTGGAGGCAGCGAGTGCCCCCAGGCAGCACAGAGAGAGCAGAATGGTCACCCGCAGCATGGTGGTGAAGAGATGTGTGACCACGTCTGCAGCTGTGAACTTTTATATTGCTTACTATCGCTATACTATTGATATCAGTTTGATAGTCATTGAGCATGTGACTGTGACTGTCTGAAATGTATACCAACTTATGCAAGTGTGAATTGATAAGCGAGTATCGTACAAATGTATGCTATACTATGACGCTGTTATAATTTAAGGTCATTGGTTGGTTGAATTACAAATGGATATTTGCTAACTTGGCCAGTAAAATTTTAGATAGATATGAAAAAATATTATAACACTATCTGTGTCACACCCTGAATGCTGTTCTCTGATTAGCTTAGAGCCGAAGTCAGCGGCAGCCTGTCCATATTTCTCCATATGGACCGGGCGATACTGCCTTCTAAGACATCGACCATTTGATCTCAGGGGGTGGGGGCAGCTATTTTCACCATAGCTTCAATTATTTTTTTTTTCATGAAATTTGACCTCTAATTCTTATTTTCTTATATTACTGAACCTCATTTTTTTTTAATATTGCAAAGATGTGACTGTAAGTGTGACTTGACAATAATTTATTTTTTTCTAGCCAAATGAAACCTTATTAACCAATTTTCATTATTTTTTTCAATATTTTTTGCTCCCCCCACCTCCTGAGATCAAATGGTCTTTGCCTAATAGATGTGGGTCACACTTTCGGCATCTATTCACATAAGTAAGTCAAAATATGGTCGTATTTCATTTGTTTTCCATCCCAATGCTAAAAATTTTTTTGCCATAGCAAATATGATATTCAATAAAAAAATACGCAGAGTTCTCTGATAAATACGAACATGAAGTCATACAACATCATCTGAAAGATTACAGTGTCGTGTGACACAGAACAAAAAATGTGTGAGTCGTTATATTGGCCAGGAATAGCGTGCAGGGATTACATGACCAGGAAAATTCACGCTATCATGTAACTTCTCCCACTTTGAACAGAATTTATGAATGAAAACGCCGTAGCATATTCTGTGATATGTAACAAGTATGCTCCTTTTTTAGCCAATCAAAGCCCAGCAAGTAAGAAGTATTACTACGCAATGTTTTCAACAGTTTGCATAATTTTACTACATAATTTTACTACAGCCGGACTATATTTACGCACATACTGTCATTGTTTTACCGACTGCTATACAAAAACATAACATGCCAAGGTTGCTGTTCACTATAGCTTTTAAAATCATTATAATTGTGATTTATTCATAATATAATCAAACCAATAACTTAAGAACATTTTTTAAATTGTTTGATATGGTAATACGTGTACTGTCAATGATATGTTTTTTTATATTTCTTGATAGTAAAAGAGAGGGGTAGGTTATATTTTTAATTACATATTCTACTTCTGAAACTTTAAAAAACTTTAAAAAACAGATATTTTACTGCTAGTGAAATAGAATAAAGTTGTGATGTAAAACAGAATTAAATAATGTTTGCACCAAAAAATTGAAAATAAATGTTTTAGCCAAAGTCAAACAACCTGGCCCCCCTCTCAGATAATCAACTCGTCCAGCCATCTGAGAGGGGTAGGTAGTTTTTTAGAATGAATATTTTACTTATGAATATTTTCAAAATAAACATTTTACTGCTAGTGAAGCACAATAAAGTTATGGTGTAAAACGGCAAAAAATAATGTTTGTTCCACAAAGTTGAAAATAACTAGTTCTGCCAAAGACATACGACCTAACCCCCCTCAGATAATCAACTCGTCCTGTGATGAGGAATCATAGGAACTATTTGCTGATTAATGGAAGGGGATGTGCAAATGAGGGAGTGAAAGGCTACATGATTTGACTAACAGACAATGCCGTGGAAATGATTTATTGTTTAATTTCAGTCATACGTGGGAGAAAAAGGTCATTACACTCGTGTGTGTCAGATATCAGATAAAATCTCACCTCGTGTGGTTTGTTAACAGCACTCGATCGCTGCGCTCTCTCGTGCTGTTAACAAACCACACTTGGTGGGATATTATCTGATATCTGACACACACTCATATAATAACCTTTTATGGGACTGATTTAACAGCAGGCACCACCAGATGAGGCTGGTGGGGGCGGGCAGTCAGTTGCATTCTAGCAGTGAAAATGTAAAGTGGAATTTGTGTGCTGCGATTCTACTTCCCAATGGGCTAATGAAAGATAGAGCGGATTACTAACACCGGAATTGCATAAATGGATTTGAAGATTATATGGATTTAGTATTTCATTATAAACATTTGTACATCCATTTTGTATGGTAATATAGTAATCCACTTACATAGCCAAACCCTTTCATAACCAAAACATCCCAACACCACAAGTGAAGCAAGGAGTGGACCTGAGTGGCAGATCCAGGAAGCCCCCTCCGGACGTGGCTGGCAGATCCAGTGCGTACGTGCCCCCACCCAGACGAGACGAAACATGGCCAACCGGTAACTGACGCGGAGAACATCCCCCTGACCTACCTGGACGAGGATGAGCTAGCCCCGCCCCGTAGATACGACAACAGGAATGGGCAAAGAAGTGGTAAATGAAATTCTATGTCCTGAAATGATGTATGGACATGCACCTCGGTAAGACCAACATGCAGCATTATCATCACATGGGTGATGTCAGGTTAGGATCTATAAGTTGTGAAAAAAGATATACATGTAGGTGAATAACACTTGCTTCGTTACTTGCATAGGTTGATGACAATCCAGGCAGAGACGCTTTGTGGTCGTGCTCCAGTACCTCGTTTTTCTCTGCATCCACCAACAGTAAACTCATTGGCTCAGCAGCAAGCTCTCCACTCATTGAAACAGGTTTTTGAATGTTGCGCTAAAATATATAACATATACATAACATATTACTTAGTTGGGGGTGCGCGAGTAAAATATGGAAAAAAATTGTTTGTTCACCGCACACATGGGAAGAAAATTGTTTGTTCTCATTCAGAAAGGAAAAAAAATGTTTGTTTCATTTGTATTAAAGGAAAAAAATGTACAAATGTCGATTTTTACGCGTTTATGGCATTCATTTTTACTTACAGTATGTTTATTGATGGTAGTGATGCTAATGTATTTCTTCTGTATTCTGTATTTCAAACATTAACACAAATATTCTGAATATGCCAAATACGTTATTATCTACTTTCTCTTAAAGCAAAGGCAAATTTTCAAACTGAAATGATATACATTATGCATATTATACCATGAATGAAGAAGTTCCTTCAGATTTTTTTTTTAATGTCAGTGACATCTTCCTTGTACTGCAAAACAGATCTATCAATCTGATTATCAATATACAATTGAGTCGAAAACTTTATTTTTACATTAATCGCTTAAACATTCAATATGTTACCAACAGTTTTTAGTATCCATAATGTATTGATAGTTACATGAAGTGTTCTTTGCATGCAATCAGCATATTCTGTGTACAATATCCCTGTGCATGAAAGCGCATGAGCTTTTATCTGAAAAATGCTACTTTTTGGACCTTTGACGATGGAAAAAGTTCTCATTTATACGCCTACAGGGGTATATATTCAAATATCAAGCCCATCAGATCTTCAGAGTATTACTTATGAGCTGCGGATTACCAAATATAAGAGAGGTTCACTTGTCACAGTGACGCATCTGGGCCACGCATTTGCAGTTTACCTTTTTTTCACATATTCTTACACATTATCAAGGTAAATTTGGAGAAAATCGAATGAAAAATAACCCAGCCATGTTTTATGCTTACATATTTTGATGGACACCAGGGGCATGAATCAACGATGGAATGATGATCATTTAGACAAGTACACCATGTATAGATTTGATGAAAATTGAAAAAAAAATGATCCAGCTAAGGTTTATACTAAAATATGTGATGGACCCCTGGGGCGGGATCAATTTTCCACCATGGGACATGATTCAACCACGGAATGACAATCTATTAGGCATACAAGTTGTGTGTAAGATTGATAAAAATTGAATGAAAAATAAAGAAACTATTGTGCAAATTTTAATTGTGGACGTACAGCCGAACGAGTTGACGGCCAAAAGGTGATCTGACAGGTGAGGTAAAAAATGTATATGGTTCTTTGAAGCTTCACATGTGAATAGCATTAATTTATTTCGGTTCATTTTCAACATTGACATATAAATATTAGTAGTATTTTCAATTTTCAATACATTCCACGCTGTTTTAATACACTAGTAATAAATACTAATTAATTAAAATTTGAGAAGTCGTTGTCAATTTTGTATGCAAAAAAAATGTTGACATTGAAGTACTGATTGAAAAAAAATGTTTGTCAGCGTCATCGTGTGAAAAAAATGTTTGCACAATATGGCCATGCGAAAAAAATTGTTTGTTTGAAAAAGATTTACTCGCCCCCCCCCCCCCCCCCCCCCCCCAACTAAGTAATGGTCCGCCCCTTACTGGTACACGTATTAGCCCAACCTCACTGGACGTCTTAAGATTTGCGTTATAGATATTTTCTACTTATATTTTCCTTATGATTCTCATTCTCGTCCATGAAATAAAAGTATGTGTTTTGAATAATGATCGTAAGAGGGACGTTTTGCCTTGATATTTGTAACTTTTTAAAAGGAGATTGAAATGTAACTATGCTATGGTGACTTAGAGAACCAATCAGAGGGCATTATTTGTCGCTGGCGACTGTAATCCCCTGTCCCCGAAGACTTATGTCGCATAAAGGTGATGCCGGCGACGATGTGAAAGATGCCTAATAGGCATCTTTCACATGGTCGCCGGCGACCGTCTCGGATACTTAGGCTGGCCAAATAGAGGCCTCAACTCGTCACCTTTATGCAAATGTGTCGCCGACAACATAAGTCTCCGGGGACCGGGCATTACAGTTCCCGGGGACAAATACTGCCCTCTGATTGGTTTTCCAGGTCACCGCAGCACAGTTACAGTTCAATCTCCTTTTCAATAATATGCAAATATCAAGGCAAAACGTCCTGTTTACGATCATTATTTAAGACACATACCTTTATTGCATGGACGAGAAAGAATGATAAGGAAAATACAAGTAAAAAATATATATAGCGCAAATTTTAAGACGTCCGGTATTAAATAGAGGTTGTGTCGACACTGCTCCTATTAATCCCACCAAGATGAATCTAATATGAAATTGAAAATCCTTTGGTATTATCATAGATTTTAGGACCTTGGCGATGTGGTTGCTTGTTCAACATGAGATAGAAAATCCCTTGAGCCACAAGAAATAAAGTGTTCCAGGTCAGTACAGTGAAACTTGTCATTCTGATCGTACATTTGATTTGAACGTAGAATTGTGAAGTGGAGACTATGTGTCGAGCATGTTTTTTTTCCATTATATTATCCATGGGGATGTCAAATGCTACTGGACTATGAATTGAATATGAAAACTTCGAATCGCCGTGAGATGTCGACATACGCCAGCCTCACTGTCTAAGATATCTTCTATGTCACCGGTCGGTAACTTATGTCGCTGGCGACACAATTTGCCTATTTAAAAGGCGAAGCGTTCTCATCTCTCATTGGCCAGCGTAAGTAGGCGACATTATCGCCGGCGACGATGTAAAAGATGCATAATGAGAGCCCTTAAAAAAGGAGCCTGCCCACTGGGCCACAAACCTTTAAACCACCTGGCCCTGGCTAGAATCAGCAGACACCAGGCCGTTAGGTATGTTCCCTGTTTGTACCCTCGAAAAAACACAATACCATACGCAAATATTTTATAACATGCTGAACACCAAATGTTTATCACCATAAATAATACATACCATAGTGTTTATATGGAAACGGCTGGTGAAAAGTAGGCCTATGTGATCCCACTCCAAAGCTTTGTTTCTTGCTCAATCAACCAACGATAAACTAATTCTCACAGTGTTTTATAAGTATTTTATTTGTATCAAACAAAGATTGAAGTGTTGATATTACAGACAGAAAAGGCTACATAGTTTACCATGTTATACAGCTATAATATTGTATGGTAAATACAATTGATCTGAACACACGTTGGGGTAGTTCTCTTAATAATTTATTACATAAATTTTACATTTTATACATAAATGTTAATAACAGTAGAAATTGGCAAGTATTTGGACTGCAAGTGACTAGAATATTACACTCAATTGTAACATTTACAAATACAATACACATATTTATTAGACTACCTAATAGCTACTTTATAACTAAGAAAATTGTTATACAATGTACAATGTACTACTATCCTCATAACTTGACCATATAGTTACTACCAGAATGTCATCTCATTGTTCTTTCACTTTCAAAGCAATCAACTTTTAAGGTAAACTAGCAAAACTGAATTGACACCATTATCAATAATGATCTATTGTCAATCACAAAAGAAAAAAAGAAATCTAGTCATCTCTTCGGGCGATAGTTTCAAAGTGATCTTTTCTGTCCACATGGCTAATATTTATGCGACTAAATATAAGTCCAGCGGACGAATTGCAAGGATCACAGTAGCAGGAGACACAAGTGCCCCAAAACTTCCTGAAGCAGTCGAAGTTGATGTCGAAAACCCGGAAGCAGGGGGTCACAAACCAAATGTGGGAGAATGTGATGCATGCAAACTCACAACCCCAGCAGAAGGCCAGCGGTATGGCGCAGATGAGGGTCAAGAGGCGGTAGCAACAACCCTGAAATGGTACTAATAGTATATTATATTTTTTTAACACTTCTGTTGTATTTTCATACTTTTTGTTTCTATGTTTTGCTTTTTATCTGCTAGTACTGTATACAGTGTTCGGCATATAAAGTGTTGAATTGTGATTTTATCAGTACAAAGGGCAACACATGGCCAACAAAATGACTCCTCCTACAAAATCTCAAAATTTGGTTGCCAAGATATATTCTTGCTAAACATTGTCCTTATCGGGTAGTACTTTACAGTGTGATAAATATTTAATATTATAGGTATATGCATGCATTAGTTTGTCTGTAAATGTTTCAAGAACTCATTCAGTTTGGCGTTTACTTAAATGAAGATTTGTATTTCTTACAGTTTGCATAAGAATCTTAAACATTTTACATCTTGTACTGGCCTAGTAGTTGTACAGCTTTAACTAGACTTGTACGCATATTATAATTTAGTAGGACCTAGGATTAAAAACGAATACTAGTATTAGTCCTAGCTTGAAAATAGTACCTTTCCAGTATTGAAGCACTTGAAGGCGTTTTTCCAGATGATCGGGCTGCTGTGCGCTCCTTCCGGTTCTCCTATGACGTCATCATATTGGGTCTAAAATATACATAGTGTTGTTGTAAGTTTTACAGTCCATTTTGACCATTTAGACACTAATCAAATATGGGAATTCGGAAAGTATCTTTATTATTGACTGCAGACAGATCCCGAGTCCAGCGCATAAGGGTGTGTATAGAGTAGCTTGGAGTGCAGTCATTATCCTCCTCCACGTCTCCTTGAACTCCCCACCCCACCACACCCACACCCACCCCCGCCCCCAACCAAAAAAAAAGGAAGAAAAAAGCATCATGGAATTCTTTGGTTCTATTGGTTGCACCGCCCCGCCAAGCTCCACCTAGTACAGGTTGTAAGTTGTACAATCTAAATGTGTCTGTGTTATGATAGTGAGATATCACTGTCTTAGAGGTATTCCCAATTATGAAATTCGTTTAGTAACGTTGCTTAGCAATCTGAGAATTAAAAAGTGTCCCTAATAATTGCAAAGTCCTTTTATCCCTTTAACACAGCACTGACAGATCCAGGTTTTTCGAAAAAGGGGGGGCACACTCATAGGATCTCATGCGGTTTGTTTTGGCGAAGATGCCATATATAATTTTGGCGGTGATAAAGGATGGAGGGGCATGCCCCTTGCGCACCGCCCTGGATCTGCCAAAGTATTTTTCCACAAAAATAATTCATTTGTATGGGAGTTTGTCATCTTCACAAACTATCGCTCTTACGAAAAATAATTGGTTATACCCACTCTCCACCTTTTTCCCAAAAAAGGTGACTGTACCCCCGCAGGTGGTTTCCCTTAAGGATATCGAGTGGTCTTGGTTGGGGGTTTTACGGTACCTTGACGTGGCTGTTCATGTCATTGGGGTCCCTGTTGACCATGTCCAGCCCGCCCATCTCCAGCCGTGTCTCTTCTTCACCCATCATGAGGAGAGGCAGGAACGACCGCGCTTCAAGCAATCATATGAAATCGGTCAGGCTGCGTTTACAAGTTAGCGTCACGAGAAGCGACAAACCAGAGTGTTGTTGCTTTTTTAAATTGCGAGTTAGCGTCATTAGAAGTAATAAACCAAAGGATTGTGTTGTTTTTTTTTCATTTGTCAATACGTGTAAGTTCTATGTGTAATCGTTCCATTTTTTCGAAAATTTTAAACACACTTAAATACAGGCAGCTGTAGTTCACAATTTACACTCACGATTAAGTGCAATTCATCAATTAAATTTTTGCTACATGACCCGTTGTATTTTATCTATACATAGATGTTGCCAAATGAAAAAAATCCTACCTTGAGGTTCTCCAATAGGAAAGTCACAGATCCAGTGAATTTCAGGTCATTCCACAGGATCGTAACTTTTTGTGAACATCATTGTAACTGCTAGAGTTTGCCAATGGTGAGAAAACATTTGGGTTTTGCTATTAGATTTGCTGTGCCTACACATTACTCCATTGAGATAAGGCTAATTGCATGATAACACCCACGTAAATGGTCATTAGCTAGTAGACTAAAGGCAACGAGTTCAATGTTACCACCTACATCATCGTGGATAGAGGACGAATGCATGGGTGGACAGAACACCTGACCAATAAAAACAAATCCACTTCCTCCATGTTGTCTTATTTGGACTTATTCTGTCATGTTATTTACCCACAGGATGATACTATGCTTTTTACCACTGCCCTTAGCACGCCCCCCCTCCCACCCCCCCCCGAGGGGGGGTCACGTGAAACTGTTATGATGGTTTTAGGTTCTGCTAGAGGAATGAATGGAGGTGAATAGAAAATGTAATTTTCTTCGCCGTGGTGGATTTATTGTGCAGGGCCCTTAGCAGCCAGTTGGGCCAGGGCCTAGTAGTACCACTTTTGTATCAAGAAATGTCTAATTTGATCCTCATCAAAAGGTTTTTGGAAAATGCACGTCTTAAGGATTTCATCCTTGCACTGAAAATAAAGTATTTTGGTGGGAAGGTAATGATGGCTGCCTATGAGTTGCACTGAAAATCAATAGATGGCACTATAAGGACGAGAACTTCACCCATTCGGATTGGCTTCAAGTGATCTCAATGAGGAAGTGGTCCTTTTTAGAAGTTAATGATGATCTTTGTGAAGGCTTTAGAATGCAAGAAAGGGCACTAGAATAGAATGGGTTAAGGTGGACGTGATTGAATATTTTACAGGACACCCGTATAGTGCATCATCTCCATTCACATAAGTTGGAAACAAAAGAACTTCCTATGACGACCACTTCTATATAGAAACCATCTCCATGTTAAGACCATTTTACGCGGTGCCATACCTTCAAAAGAATTTAAAATGAGCCTCCATTAAGAGTCCACCTATATGGTGGCGAGGTTCTACTGCATTGTGGTAGAATATTTTCATTGAGATATTATCTGTACTGATTAGTTTCTGATTAGATAAGGAATGTGGTTAGAGAGTGTGGATATAGTTTCGCCAAACGTGTGCCTATGTTTGCCATCAGCAAACAACTATGTTTATTTCATTATGTGTAGTATTTGTCTGTGTGGGTATAGCACAGTGTAACAACTATGATGTCAAAGGGTAAGTAATAATTTTTTATGATTCATCATATCATGCATTTCACTCTGTTAAATTTATATGTTATATTTCTAATTTGCTATATCCATATGCAGAGGACTGACTGACCATGAGAAAATTGTCAGACTCGAGTCTGAAAATGAACAACTTAGAAATGATTGGAAGAAAATGAGGTAAGAAATACTTGCATTTTAGTGTCTACGCCATGGTTTAAACAAAGGCACAATATAACCTTATCATTATAGAGACAGTAGCAGAGAACAATGTCCCCGTTTCTGAGATGTCAATATTAGGTATCCCTGGTGCATTGTGAGGTCCCAAGTGTAAGCTTCTCATGTTTGTAGACTCATATAGTTAAAACGACAACTTATTAGGCAGACCTTGTATCAGGTAACTAGCAGTGCAATTGTAACAATATACAGCAAAGGGAAAAGAGGGTAAATGTGTCCGTAACTGTGAATCGTCAAGTAGCGGTCAAATATAATAACCAAAGAGCCGGACATGAAGTTTAGTTAAAGTTAACCACGCATGATAAAGAAAAAACTCTTTGTCGCTAACTATAACCTGATGAATTACTAAAACAAATTATCCTGTACTATATATATAATCCTTGATGCACTCCAGAACAGACGTTGATCACGTGATGGAGGAAAACGTTCGTTTGCGAAGCACGTGCGCGGAGAATACGGAGAAAATTAGTGATATCGTCGAAGATGTAAATGTAAGTGCACGTCAAGGCATTTGTGTTATAGTAGCGATTATACAAAGAAAAGGGTTGTAATGATAATGATTTTACAATAGAAAAGGGTGTCCTGTATTGCAGAGCGCGAATGGATCCACGGGATCCGAAAGAGACCAGCACTTTTTGTTTTATCTTATTCTTTTTCTTTATTTGAATAGTACGAAACTGCTTCACTTGAAAATCGAAGAGATTTTCAAAATATTGTTTGGAGGAACATTTTCCTGTCTGAAGTTATGTTTTGTATCATTTTCAGTATTTGAAGAACGCAACAAAGCAACTGATGGGTGAGATTGTTTGTCTGATTATTATCATATAGACCTACTGTAATAATCAATTCGAACCTATTGAAACCAGCATGTATTTATAGTCAAACAATAATCAAGCTCTATAAAATGTGTGTGTGTGTTACTTTAGTATGCTGTGAATTTTTTCCAGAGACCCCATTTGTAGCATTTTCTGTCACCACCACTGAATCTGCAACCTACCAGTCCAACGAGGTCATTCGCTTCCCAAACGTGATGACCAACCAGCACCCTGGATTTCCAGGGTGGAATGAGAATCTCAACATCTTCACGTGTCCCTACGATGGCTTCTATCTGTTTACCGTCACACTCTTCAAGTATTCTTCACCGGATGCGAACAACTACAACCACTGGGTTTGGTTGAGGTGGGTTGTGTGCAATGCATTTTATTATGGTATATTTAGATTGCAAAAGCTTTGAATTTTAAGCAAGCGGATGCGCGGTGATCTCATTACAGAGGTGGTCTTATTACGGAGGTGGTCTCATTACAGAGGTGGTCTCACTATAGAGGTGGTCTCTACTGTATTGCATTGTGCTGCAGGATGAGCGGCGGCGTGGAGGACGTACTGCTCATGTACAACCACAGCACCGACCAGAGCGAGGCGTTCTTCAGCGGCACCATGGTCGCCATCGTACCGTGCAGGTAAGTCTGTGACAGTGCCAGATACAAGAAGGCGAGGTTTTAAAAAACAGTAGATCAAAGAGATGGCGGCAAGGGACATAGGTCACTTGGCGGCCGGCTTCTGTCTAAGCAGTAAGGGTGGATGTACTCACATTGTTTGATTGTTTACAGGTTAATCAAATCATATTTATATGCGTACACTTCTTCCGTATGCTATCAGATTGGGTTTTAGATAGTACATATGTATGGCCTTTTCCAGTTCAAAACAACTGAAAACCCATGCTTAATGGTCCTAATTGTAAGTCCATAATTCATGGTGAATACTTATCTATAGTATTAATCAATTCATATGTGTATGTTTACGATATCAGACTGAGTCAGAACGTGTGGCTGTCGGTGTACGGCGCTACCGCCACCCTATACGACTGGCCCGGCTACCACCACAACACCTTCTCCGGCATGCTCCTCAAGGCCACGGAGCTCCCGTAATGTCACGTGCGGTAATAAAACGTGTTAACCTGAGGCCTATATGATAACTTTATATGGCAGTGTTTTGTTTTGTTTGTTGATTTTTTGTTGTTGTTGTTTTTGTGTGTGTGTTCTTCTTCTTTTTTTAATTGTATAACGGTAATCACTCACACCAGTTATCATTAGTTTAGCTGAAGAGCAACTGTGAATTGTGACAGCTTCTAGTTCTTTAAAAACATTGTAGCAGAGTAGTTTTATGAATATTGGCTCTTCCACAAAACACATCAGTTGTCGTCTGCAATTAAAAATATCGCAATTATCTCCCACAATACTGTAAATTGTTGGTTCTGCTTTTTTTGTATGGTTTTATTTTTTTTCTAATTGTCTCTTTCTTTGCTAATACATGTACGGTAATGTAAGCATTATAATAACTGATGCTCATAAACATCATCACATACATGACGGTAGAAAACCTAAAGACATCCACTTGATATAAAATTCATTCCACAATTGTCAATTGATCATAAAACAGTTTGTGTAGGAGACATTCTGTGTCCTCTGTATCTACAATTACTTAGCTAGCAGCCACCGTTCCATACACCATCACCTTGCTGCCGTTAATCTTCTTGATCTTCTTGTCTTTCTAAAATTACAGACAAATAATTATAAAGAGCAAACTTTTGTAATTGGTATTTCAATACGTGCACAATACTAGTGTTTGGACATCCCATTAAACCCACTCCTCTAAAAGCAGAAGACCAGCTCTGTTATAAAACCATCCTTCGTGTCCCGTAAAATCTTTATGAAGAGACCACCTCCCGATTAAAACAAGTTTAGGCCAATTTCAATAAAGGTTCTACTGTACATGTACTTTCAGTTCAAACGTCACTCTGCAGTTTACATGAAATCATGTAGACAAAATTATATTGTTGTTTGGTAAACTATTGGGTAAACTCCCCATAAGATTTACCTCGGAAGCTCCACATATGGTCTGACAGCAGAGGGCACTGGCCCAGGCCAGGGTGAAGGTCTCCACAAACACATGATCACCAAAATAAGGTTCAAGTTCTTCGCACTCTACAAAAAAATTGAACAATATTAAAAGGAGTTTAAAAATTTTGAATACTATTAGTATTAGACTATGGTTCATTTTATTGCAACTATGCATATTTTGCACTATCGCCTATAGTCAGTCATACCAAAGATTTAAGATCATTT
>CM032663.1:14046017-14146419 GCA_019095985.1 Streblospio benedicti
TTTTTGGGGGTTTTGGGCCATGGAAAAGGGGTTTTGGGGATTTAAGAGGCTTTCCACTCCCTATATATGGGGCGTGCGGGGATTATTGGGTTGTGGGGAAAATACAACCCACAAGTTGCTAAAGCAAGTTTATTGGATAAAACTGTGCTTCTTTTTGGGCTCTCTGTGACTGGGTCAGAACCTGTGGGGTTTTTTAAAGTTAAAAGGGGAAGATTACAAACCCCAGCTTAGTTGTCTTAAATATCTGGCTAATGTAGTGGAACCTGTTCATGTGGGCACCTCCCATATAAGGACATCTGTCTTATGTGGACATGTCACGTCTCCCTTTCTCTATATATCACACATGACAATAACCTCTGTGTTAATTACAGCCGTCTCATATGGACACTTTACACTTCTTCCGAAGGTATCTAAAATACAGCTTCCCTGGGACAGGTTTCATTGAAACCCCGTAATTTGTGGTGGCATCCGTATAGTTTTCATATGTACATGTACAAGTATATCAGAGCGGGTCAGAACGTACATGTATGGCTTTTTTAAGCTTAAAAACAATTGAATATAACAAATAGTCCTAATTATAAGTCCATAATTCGTGGTGAATACTTATCTATAGTATTAATCAATTCATATGTGTATGTTTACGATATCAGACTGAGTCAGAACGTGTGGCTGTCTGTGTACGGCGCTACCGCCACCCTGTATGACTGGCCCGGCTACCACCACAACACCTTCTCCGGGATGCTCCTCAAGGCCACGGAGCTCCCGTGATGTCACGTAGTGTAATAAACGCGTTAGCCTGAGGCTTACATGATTACTTTATATGATAGTGTTTTGTTGTTCGTGTTGTTGTTTTTTTCTTTTTCTTGTTTTTTTAATCGTATAACGGTCACACACCCATCACTCACACCAGTTATCATTAGTTTAGCTGAAGAGCAATTGTGAATTGTAACAGCTTCTAGTTCCTTAAAAACATTGTAGCAGCGTAGTTTTATGAATATTGGCTCTTCCACAAAACACATCAGTTGTTGTCGTCTGCTAAAATATGCAATCATCTCCCACAATATTGTAAATTGTTGGTTCTGCTTTTTTGTATGGTTTTATTTTTTTCTACTTTTCTCTTTCTCTGCTAATACATGTACGGTGATGTAAGCATTATAATAGCTCATGCTCATAAACATCATCACATATACATGAGAGAAAACCTAAAGACATCTACTTTAAAATATAAAAAATCGACAATTGATCATAAAACAGTTTGTGTAGGAGACATGCTGTGTCCTCGGTGTGGCTCTGTCTCTACAATCACTTAGCTAGCTGCCACCGTTCCATACACCATCACCTTGCTGCCGTTAATCTTCTTGATCTTCTTGTCTTTCTAAAATTACAGACAAATAATTATAAAGAGCAAACTTTTGTAATTGGTATTTCAATACGTGCACAATACTAGCGTTTGCACCTCCCATTAACCCACGTCTCTAAAAGCAGAAGAGCAGCTCTGTTATAAAACCATCCTTAAAACAAGTTTAGGCCAATTTCAATAAAGGTTCTACTGTACATGTACTTTCAATTCAAACGTCACTCTGCAGTTTACATGAAATCATGTAGACAAATTATATTGTTGTTTGGTAAACTATTGGGTAAACTCCCCATGAGATTTACCTCGGAAGCTCCACATATGGTCTGACAGCAGAGGGCACTGGCCCAGGCCAGGGTGAAGGTCTCCACAACCGCGATGATCACCAAAATAAGGTTCAAGTTCTTCGCACTCTACAAAAAATAGAACAATATTAAAGGAGTTTAAAATTTTGAATACTATTAGACTATGATTCATTTTTATTGCAACTATGCACATTTTGCACTATCGTCTATAGTCACTCATACCAAAGATTAAAGATCATTTAATATATACCAAAGTTCAGCAAACCTTATCTTAAAAGTATTATATGGTTGATAAGGATTCCCCATCAACAATAAGTAGCAAAACAGCATCATTTCCTCCTGTATTTTGGTGGTAGCACTCTAGCTCTATATAATCTATGCGTTGTGTTTGTTTTGTTTGCATATAACATTTTCTTCAGTATTATAGTTAGGTGTTAGCACTGAAACTGGCTGGGAATCCCTACCAAAGCTTTCACCATTGAAGCATTTAAGTTGGGTATCTAGGTCTATATAGCCCATGCTCATACACACCATGAGATCTATTTTGTCACAATCCTCTTCTTCAGCATCACAAAATTCTGGTGTGGCATCTTCGTCCATAAATATGCCCAATAGGGAACTGACAGAAATGCCTATAGAACTTACAACAGCTGCAGTAATTGTGAGAGTCATAGTTGTTATTATCTAAAATGAAGTGAGGTAAAATATGTATTTGGTCTGTATCAACGTTAAGTAAAAATCACAAACACTTACAATATTCATCCATCATGCATGTGTCATACTGATAATTTTAGTGCTATAAACAGTTGAACTGAAACTACGCCCCACTATCAGCAAACACAAAATAATGATAACCATACTTACAAAGCATTTTGTTTTAAACATTCCAGTTATAATTCCAAACACACCCGATGCTATCAACTAAAATTCATAAAAGTCAGAAAAATCACTGAAAAATAATGAAACACAATTAATGTTAACACCACGGAACCTCTGCCATTGGCCATAGGTAGAATAAAAATAAAGCATATTTCAAACATAAATATTTGAAGACGTGTGCGTAAATTGTACAATATCAAGTGATTATATACATGTAAATGAAAATAATTTTAACACAATTCTACACCGTAAGATGTCTAAATAAAGCATTTAGCCCAAAATCATTTATATCATGTCATACAATACATTGAAATAAAAATCCATTTCTTTTTTTTCCAAAAATAAACAAAACATGGTTACCAAAATTCCGCTCCATAATCCCGCTGCACTGTATCTAGCGACAGAATCCGTGCTGAATAAGATAGATTGAGCAACAATGGCACCAACACCGCCTACAATTTGGATTAGGCCAAGCATCTGAGAAGTCTTGGCCGGGTATCTGGGATACATGCTGTAGTCAAAGTCCTCTTCCACAGTGTTGGTGACAACGGTAGGTCCAGAAGATGATTTACTCATTTTGAATTCTTGACTTGAATATAAGATAACAAAACTGTAGCATTTTTCAAAAGACAGTACATATTAAAGTGGAAAGCAAATAACATTGAGATATTAACTGATTGATATGTATGTTAAACGCTTGAAATTTGAAAATTATTTATAAAATATTTGTAAGATTTTTCACTTACCTAGATGTGTTGTGTAATTGCAACTAGCTATACAATGTAATAGAACTTGAAAATATATGTGCAATTTAAACAGTATATCCTGTGATAACATAACAATTTATTGTCTTATCATTTCCCATGTAAATACAAAGGCTGGTTTACTGACTTGAAGTCTAGTTGAAGATTAAATAAAAAGAAACATTAATCAATGGTTTTATCATGATAGAAAATGCACTATCAAAGTTGTGATTATTCATTGTCTTTTAATATATTCAACTTGACTTCATTTTTTTCTGGTGATAGTACACATATTTCTAAAGATTATCCAAATAGCAATAGTGTTACCCACATACCCAGAATGGTATGTATCAAAGTATTTTTATGTATAATGGAGAATGTTGAATATAATCATATTTCTTAATTTCAGTCTATTTTATAAAGTCTATCTACAGATGATGGTGGCTGTTATGGTTAAATCTTATCTCAGTAGCTTCTGTTTATCTATATACAAGTACCAAATTTTCCTCAGAGAGCTTTGCACAACAGGCTGTGGACATGATATCTTACACTTTCTCCCATCAGAAATGCAGAGCCATTTGTTCATAAACAGTAATAAAAATGTATGTAGAGATTGATAGACATTGCTTCTGTGGATGAGTGGATAGGGAGTTGGAAATCTTTGGTTCGAGTCTGGTTCAGGTTTGGTGGTGGGTGTTTAACAAACTCATCCTGTACAATTTTCACACAGCTCTGATACACCTACACGTTAAATAGGTACAGATCTGACTATGCATACATGCGTGAATGAGTAATAGTGCATTGCACTGTAGCTAGCTAAAACGACAGGAATCTTCACTGTATGCTCCTTGGGAAGTTCAGTGTGTGGATCTGGTGTAAATGATGTTGGCAGAACAGCTGATGAAGATGAATAGCTAATAATCATAAATGCACAAACATTTATGGTGTACATGTAGTAGAGTATGTTACCCTCCCCCTCCCCCTTTGTTTGCATTATGTAAATGATGTGAGCCATTGCCAACACAGCTGTACAGTCCGTTTCCTATTTACTATCAATAGCTGTAAAGTGGAGTAAAACAAATCTTAGTCTGTTTGTATCTATAAAATAGGAACACATAGTCAAAATTAGCATAGATCTGTCTGTCATATTATACAGAATTAATTTTATCAGATTGATAACATTTGTTAAAAATACTTGATTAAACTGTTTACAATAAATGTAATGAATAAAGTTTAAATATTGCTTGATGTTTTATTTCTTCAATATAATTTTGTTAATTATATAATATCACATCATACATGTACAATATATTACCAATCCATCATTCTAATACATTCTTAAACATCTGTTTTCATAATCCCTTACACACATCACAATAGTTCAGCAATTCTTGCATCCCAGCCACCAACAATCATTGTAAATAAAATCGCAGAAAAACTTCACTCAGTCAAAAAAAGCATTTATAAGCATGAAACATATCCATTACATTTATAGTTTTTATCGTCAGTAAGACTGTTAAGTTTAACTTTATGCAAATCATCATTGAAAACAATAAAATTTCATGTCATCAGATGTTGTCTAACACCTGGATGATGAAGAATAGAGCTTTGAAGGCTTTCATCATCCAATTCCTCTGGTATCACATTGTTTTCAAAAGACGCTTCACTTTCAGAATCTGAATCATCCAGTGCACACAATAATGGGTCATCCTCATAGGTAGGGAAAAAATACCTGTAAAAATGAACAATTTCAAATATTATAATTGAAAAAAGTCACTAATTAGAAGTGAATAGAGCACAATAAGGTTTCGAGATTGAAGATTGGAATTTAACAAGTCAGAAAAATTTTATCAATTGAAAATTCATCTTTAACTGTATATCTGTGAATGTTTTAATACAAGGTACAATATAAACTTACTGTGGTTGATCCCAGACAGATTTGTTGGGCAACTGGTCGATGTGGTTTGTAGAGATCATATGATGCATTAAAGACTTTCTGTCTGGGAACTTTTCGTCACAGTTGATGCATGCGGATTGATACATCTAAATCATAAATGTACAATTAGAATGTTACTTTTATCCATGAACACAGCCAAGTGTAACTTAGTGGCATTATGTATATGTAAAGTTAAACATATAAAATATATACAGAGCACAATATCTACAAGTTGCATATCTGTTGTCTTTAGGGGAAAATCAATTTTCAAGTTTTCATTTTCATTAAACATTACATCCTGCTTACACAATCACAGAGATATGTGATTTGCTCTAAGGATTAGAATGTAATATTGAATTATAAATATATGACAAAATGAATATCATTATTACCTGTCTTCTTATATAATTGATCAGTTTGACTTGAAGATAGAAATTTAGATGAAGATTTTGCTTAATTTGGTCGAGATCAAACATATGGGATTCCTGGTAAAATATACGAAAAACATAATTGCATAATGACCATATGAAAATTTCAAATAGAATTTGGAAGAATGAGACACACATCTGAACTACAAATAAACTATTATGAGTGCATTGAACATGAGAGCAATGTTTTGTTCATACGTTCTATTTATAGCATATAATAAATATTATTCAAAACTACAGGTTCCATGTAAAAGCAATAAATCAAACCACTGACTTTCATATGGTCTAGTAGATCTCGTGAGGTGGATGAAAATTCAGAGCAAAATAAACATGTAGCTTGAGCTCCAGTTTCTTCTCGCCAATCTTTCCAGCTTCTAAAAATCATATAAATACATCGATTGATAAATTACATGTAGGTAGTAATTACACTGTTCTTTGATCTATCTTGGATAAAATAGATTGATGAACTATCAATAGAATTCTAATTCAAAAATAAATAATTAATACATGTATATCAATTACCTACATAAAGGATAGAAAATTAAAAAATTAATATTTGTTAATTGTTGAACAATTGGAAGGTTTGAAATATATTCTATTAGTAAATGTAAATGCTACGAAATCTTCTTAACCTGGCCTTGACCTTCTCTATTACATAAGTGTATACTTTTTATTTATGTACCAATTGCTTTAAAAGGGATATAAACCAAAGTTTCTTACTCATCATCGTTACTTTTGACAGATTCAGAATCTGATTCAAAGTCATCTTCTTCTGACTGAATCACTTCCCAATTTTTCCCCAGCTCCTTCAATCAAACAAAATATTTATATTAATTCAAGTGATGATGTATTGAAAATAATATCTTAGAATATCTAATCATAAATTGAAAAGATACCATTAATTTTAGAAACTATTAGTATGAGAAATAAATACATCACAAAGAAAATCCATTATATTATGCATATACTCAGGAATAAATGAAAAATCTCATTTATTTCTGATATACTGTATACATTATATTTATACTGCCAGATTTAAATTTTAACAATGAAAGGTTATAATTCTATATTTTCAATACCTTAATATAATGTTTATACTTACTAAGTAGTTCACAATGTAAAACTGATCATAGATTTTATTCTGGGCATTGATTCGTTTGTGATTTTTTTTCCTCATGTGCTCTTTCAAAACATGACGATCTTTATAGATCTTTTCACAGTACAGACATTGAAAACTGAAATACAATTACAAAAGTAATCATATAATTCTAAGAGTGTTAGAAATTATTATTTGTACCAATTTACATACATGAATTCTTGATACCAACCTGTTTAGCTTCTGTTCTAAAAGATTTATTAGTCTATCCGTGTATACTGGAAAAAAAAGAACATATTCAAAAAAATACAGTTTCGAAGTATTATTTTCCTAGATTTAAATACTCATTACTATTCATCTGCAATGTGTCTTCATACAAATAGTCAGTTCAACAAAAGTATAATAAATAATTTGAAATGATTGAAGAACATACGACTATATTTGCTACTTCTCACCTAGATTATCTGTCTGTCCTAAGCTGAAAGAATGACTGTGAGCCAGATGATCAAAGAAGCTCTTCCTGAAACAATACAAGAACCTATCACACATCTTTGGTTGTGAATACTTTTGGAATGTTTTTAGGGGTATTTTAACATAAAATATTGGCAAATAATGTTTAACATTTTACCTCTCATTGAAGTGGTGCTTACAAAATAGACAATCTCGATTGAAAGAAGAATCCTCTCTTTCTAATTGCTGTTGCTGGAGAACTTCTTCCTGTTAACAAGAAGATTATACATGTAAAATAAATTCTACTAAGTGAAGTAATAACATTTCAACAACACATTCATGTAACACATTGGCAGAGTCATAACACATACTATAAAAATAATATAACTGTACCAATTTTTCCTGTTGAAGAAGAATCCTTAGCTCTCTGTCTTCTGGTAAGGTATCACAAAGCAAAAAATATTTTTCCCTTGGATCTGTGAATAAATATGAACTGCCAGTCACCATCTCTTAAATGTTAATACAACAATGTCATTGGCATTTGTTTTATATATTGCATTCTACATATGTTAACGAGACTTGCTGGAGATAAAAAAAAAAACTCAAAATGTGCTTGTTTTTTATTTTAGTATACAAAAGATCATGTATACAATTTCGGTACAGACTAAAGTGTTATACATTTTTAAAAAGGGAAATGAATGTACTTTTATACTAAAATAAAAAACAAGAACATTTTGAGAATTTTTTTTTCCTCCAAATTCTTTTATCTCCAGCAAGTCTCCTTAAGTCCCAGCCCAAATTTAGATAGACCTTATCAAAGTTGAGACCATTGAAATTCCAAGATTTATGTCCATATATATATCCTTACATGCTAAATTAACAATTCTGATGACGTAAAACCCCATGGACTTTGAATTACTTGTACATGCCTTGGTAATTCCTAGTTTCAGTATATTTATGGTTACCCAATATTTCATAAAAATTCTGCAAAACATTTCTAGAACTCAACAAATTTATGAATAATTCTGAAGAGTAGGACACTTCCATATTATCTTCATATCATACCTATATCACTTGGTCCTGTGTTTGTTTCTATCACAGAACAAACATCTGTCAAGGGTTTTTCTTTCACCCTATCCCGCCAATAACATATATACCTATAAAAGAAACAAAGATCATTTAAATCTATTGATTTCATCTTTCACAACACTAAAGAATTTATTTACATTTGACAGTTTCCTCTGCTTCTGCAGACATTTTCAAAAACACTACTGCGCATGTCAGATCATGGTTTACGGCCGCCGTCCCTGCCTGCGGCAAGCACTAGGTCGTAGACTCTCACAAACAGAGAAAATGAGTGTGATATTGTTAGAAGACCAGATTTTTGCATCACATGATGTTGTGTCACTGTTCACGAATACAACCATCGAGAAAGCACTGCAGCTTAGTAGGAATAGATTAGAGAAGGACACCACTCTGAAAAAAAGGACTGTGCTGAACCCAAACGATGTAATGGAACTATGTGAATTTATATTGACAACCACATATTTCAAGTTTAGAGGAAGCATATACCAGCAAAAGTTTGGCACCGCTATGGGAAGTCCTGTCTCGCCGATCGTAGCCACCCTATTTATGGAATAGCTTGAAGAGAAAGCAATAACCTCTGTCCCAATCTCATGCAAACCAAAGTTTTGGAAATGATATGTTGATGACGTACTAGAAATAATCAACAAAGGGGAAACTCAGAATCTTACTGACCACCTAAACACAGTGGATGACTCTGGTAGCATGAAAATGTCTGCAGAAGCAGACGAAACTGTCGAACGTAAATAAATTCTTTAGTGTTGTGAAATATGAAATTAATAGATTTACTTAATTACCAACACAATGAACTCATTCAAGGAGAAACAAAGATCATTTCAATATAATGACCAATCTACCCTGTAATCATACGTCCGCTCGTATTGACTAGTAAAAACTTGTGGAGGACGAGTAGGATGTTTTAGCAACTCGTCCTTTTGACAAGTAGCAATTCTGATCAATTTGGCATACAAATATAGAGCTTTGTGCAAGGAGAATGAGTATATATTGTTTTGCAGGACGAGTAGATATTTGAGGTTTACTCATCCTGCTGACGAGTAGCACTTTCCCACCTAATCCTGACCCTGTCATTCATATGTAATTAACCATAGGCACCTGCATCATAGAGGGCAGAAACCGTTCATAGAAGGGAGAAAAGAAAGAATGAACAATCGTCAGTCTCAGTTAATTTCTATCCTCTACAATGCATGTGCCCATGTAATTAACTTGAATGGGACTTACTTTGTAAAATTAGATATCAGTGATACATCTGCAATGACCAATTTATGTTGTTCAAGAAGATGTTTCAGAAATATATCCTGCTTTTCTTTGTTATCTACACCAAAGCAATCTGCACAAAGCAGACATTCAATATCTTTATTTTCTACTTCTTTAGAAGCAAGTGAACCCGGTGACTGTTCGCCGAAGGAAAGTGGTTGCAACAGTGAAATAGCATTATCTACAAAAAATAAAAACAAACCAATTAAACATTTCAATAACATAGAATAACATACAGTAATGGCTCTCAAATTTTAGTTTTAAAAAACTTATGGTTATAGATAAAAATTATGTCTTGTGTATCAAGATCAGATAATTAACCTGGGGACTATCTACACTATGTAGAAAAATGAATAAATCAACATCATTTAGAGAATATCTGGCCACTGGTGCTGTACTGAGGGTTCTACAAATTGGACATGTGTCGTCGTTGGGATTCCTTTAGAAGTCCGGTTTATATTAATGTGGCGTTCAGAACAAACTCGTATTTTGGTAAACACAAGTTCACAAGTGATGAAAAACGTTCGATACAGGTTCATCTCGTGTTTACCACTGGTGAACTCGGAGCTGAAGGGATCACTATGAGATGGTCATGCATGGCGTGCGCACTGACTGACAAAATGGTGGCGCCGAAAACTTCTTCTATCATCGCAGACAGTTTCACAAAATATATTCATAACAACAGGCTAAAAGTCTCCCAAAGTAATGAGATCGATAGATAAATATTAAGCAATTCGTTTAAGTCCGGGTTTGTGTATTCTGCATGCAATTTTTTAAACAGATATATTTCCAAGTTCTTATGTAGTATCGAATAGCCACAGCTCGGAGCTACGACTTGTCAACTCGAAAGTACCAGTTCACGAGTTGTTCCGAATGCACCATAAAACTGACTAGTACTCTTCAGGGCGATATTATAAGATATCTACACAAAGTCTAATATTTTATATGGATTGCGAGCGCAAATGAACATTGAAATAGATTGTAAGTGGTTAAGCAAAGGGTCTTTGGCATATTTGCACTAGCATGTAATAATATATGCCATATTCTCATGTATATTCCATTAAAAATATACTCTGAAACCTTTTTCACTTTCTAAAGCCGCCATCTTGAATAATTCTGCACCAAATGGTCTGTCATAAAATTACTTTTTGGTTTTATGTCATACAGGCGGTGTACAACTATATTTACTTTAGTATACGAGTAAACTTAGTTAATTATTGTAACTTAACGTGTGCAATATGTGTCTTATTAGTGGCTAATTAAGTTTGAGGAAGTATAATGGGATGACGTCACGTGACCACAACAGGTCTGTCATTGACTTCCTTGCATAAATGGATTACTCAAATGTGTAATTAATGGATACTCACAGTCACTAACACCTTGATCATTTCAAGATGTGGACACCTACGAAGAAGATTAAATACGGTGTCGGTTAGTATCTTTTCCTGTTTTATATCATTCTTCTCTGGTGATGTTTAGTGCCAGATAATATGCCTGTCAAAAGTGGGTTCATGATTTTGGTTCTCCCAAAGTGACCAATATAAAATAAATGCAAAGATTAAACCACCAGTGAACTGTTATTGTTAAATGATGACAACCCACTAATCTTGACTAAATAATGCGCATATTGTTGATAAGTTGAATCACACCATTGAAAGTTAATGTTTGTCTACATTTTCACTATTAATGCTAAATTTAATGATTCAAGAGCAGAAAAGTGAAGGCATATTGTACAGTAGTACCTCCATATTAAGCCAACCCAGGGAACTGTCCTCAATTATTCTAAACATTAATGGTCACCCTATGGAGGTTTGGAGTGGTCTCTAAGAACATTTAAGAAAAATGATCTTATTACAGAGGTGGTCTTTTTTTATAAAGTTGGCTTTTATTGGAGGTTCGACTTGAATAATATTTTAGCTTTATCATTATGTATCTATTACTTTTCATAACAGACTTCTGTTCATAATACTAACAACTTCATAAAGTTTTATTTTCAATCATATAATACATGTATAGAGCATATATTTTTATTTTTGTCTTTAAATGATAGTATGTACAGTATTATCCACGTACAAAGACCACTGTAATCGTATAGATTTGCATTGGCAACAGTCGTTTTTCTCACTATGTATTCAAAATACAGACATGCAGAAAATAAGTCATAGTAATTGCGCATAATTTGAGTAGTTATTGTAATAGAAAATACAGTCATAGATATAAAGAAATAACTGTGGTCCTTATACGTGGACAGTACTGAATGTATGTGTACATCTTGAAAGCTACAACAATAAACATTTTCTCTCACAAATCTGGAGGCAAAGATATTTTAAAGTGATGTTCTTTTTTCCCCAGCAATCTACAATTTTGATGGAAAGGTAAAACATGGACTTCCATTAAACATAGGAGATACAGTCCAGATTTTGGAGGAATGTGCAGGTGTGTATTGCTATTTCTTTCGTTTTACAGTAATACTTGATCTTATTACTCGTAGTAACCTGATATATTTCATGAGTGGAAAACATTCAGATTTATTATGTTTATTTTAAACTTTTAATGCAATTAACATTTATGGTTTGGTGTTCAAATTGTAGGCTGGTACTGCGGTTTCGCAAACAACAATAGAACAAATAAGGTTAGTTTGAATAGCATTTTTTACTTATACCGTACACGTATACGACCATCCAAGTGCCCAGGGCCGTTAAATTGAAATTTTCTCAAACAGGGGGGTGGACTGTTACACAGGAGTGCAATTACTACATAATTCTTGAAGACATTTAAGAAAAAGAGGGGGAGGGCTGTTACACGAGGGTGGACACTTGGATGGCCGTATACGGTATATATACTTTTGTCTGCAAAAATTATAGATCTACATAATTAGATGTCACTGACTACAAGACATAAATGCACATAGTTTTGAGTGTAACCAGGTAATAGCTATAAAGATAATACTTCTATCAATCATTCTTTAACTGACCCGTTGACTTAGGTAATATAAGACTTACTGCTACTATTTGACACCTGTTGGCCCATATTTTTAGAACCTGATAAACATGTCCATATTCACATTGAGAAAGATTTGAGACAAAGTAATCAGTGGCCTGAATAAAGCCTGAACTAAGCTTCTAGTACCCAGGGCTGCAGCGCTATCCTTTACAAATCAATCCTGTCTTACCCAGTAAAGCCTCTGTTAAGACCACCTGTGTGACTGTAAGTGGTCTCAATGTAGTGATGTTGCATTATGGAGGTTTGCAGGAGTCTCTCTATGAACATTTGGGAGGTCGTCTATTCATCGAGGTGGTCTTAATTGGAGGTTCTACTAGCTGTAGTGTCAAACTGATAATTCCAAGTGAGGAGAGATCTGTCTAAGCACAGCATGGTGCATCACCCAATAGATGTTTATATCTCAAGCCCATATAATGGACAAATGTATTGGCTATTGTCATGCCTCTGCCATTTTATTCGAGAGAGAGCCTCAATGTGATTTTATTTGTGTTAATATGTATCTATGTACCATATACAACCGCCCAAGGCCCACAGTAATGTAAAGGCCCACCTCCAAATTTGGACTACATCAAAATCTAAACCATGGACATTCCGAATGGATTACACATTATGTAAAAGCTCACTTCCTAAATGGACAATTTTTCAACCCTTGGTCATTTGAATGGTCACACACAGTAATGTGACATTGTGTTACTAATCACCCATTTGTATTGTAATGGTGCAGTGTGTCATATATTAGCAAAGCTCCTGTTAGAAGTGATAAGGAAGAAAAATGGCCTCTGTAAATACACTATTCAAATATTGGAAGATAAATCAACAGTATCATTCCATGTATTATAGTATATGTAATATTTCTTTTATATTTATATCTATATGTATATTTTCACATCTACACTTTAATGACTCATATTAGTAATATTTATACTGAACACCTTTTTGACTACCTGCAATATCTATTCATTTTGAAATATTTAAAACTGAACCTTGTCTCAAGCATGCCCTCACAGCCAATCATCAATAAATTATCTGAAAAGTATTCAGGCCAAGAGTGCTTACTTTTAAGATTGTATATCTGTATGATCTTTTTAATGATTTGCTTGTATATAAATAAACAAAACTACCTACATTTGTGTATTGAGCATTTTAATAGCTTTAGCCGTACATTATGTATATGTACATTTCTACGATTTTTTTAACACCAAACATGTTGAGTTACTCATTTGAAATCCAATCTCTTTTTCTGTAGGGGATATTTCCTGTAAGCTACATCCACCCAAAAGACTGGAAAGTCGATGTCGAAGGGTAAGCAAAAATGATTTTATTTTAAGAAGTAATAATTGAACATTGGCAGTTGTGTTTTCCCAAGTTATATCTTCAATTTAAAGAGCCAAAAATACAATTGTAGTAGCCTTGCAAATGTCAGAATTGTTATTAGCATTGCTTTTGATGCAAACATCTATTGGGACTACACTTGTAAATTGATTGAATTAAAGATGAGTTTGGATTGTTCGGTATATTTAAGCTCAGGTGTCTTATAAGAATTTGCTTTCACGAGCCTTTCCTGTTGATGAACCAGATTATTAATGATAGAAGCTTCTTCTGAAAATAGCATTTAATTCTCGACTACATATAAAGGTGAAACTTCCAAGTTGAATGTTTTGGTCTTCGTTTTTTTCGTCTTTTTTCTTTCTTTTTTTTTTGTTGAAAAGGGAGATAAGCACCCTATATTGATCTGCTTTTGAAATGTCAAATACATTACATTTGTTTGAAACCTACTTCAATGATATTAAAAATGATCAGCCTAGCTGTGGAAAATTCTTATAGTAATGACTAGTTTGTGTTTGAATTACAATTTAGCAATCGTTGTCTTTGAGCTAACTCATTGAAATACATACTATACTTGCACTTCGTACTTGTGAACATGAGCCATTGAAAAAAATACCATGACAGAAAAGAAAGATGTCTAAGATTGTAGTGAACATAATTAAGCACTCAAGATGTGCTGACTTCGAATTTGAAATGTATCTAGATTAAATCTGCAAGATCAAGTCTTCTACTCTGAAAGTTGTACAAAAAAGGCTTTGACTAATGAATTGCCCTAAAGCACAAAAGCAGACTGTTGAATGCCTCTAAAACCATGTACTGGAGCTAATATTAGGTTAAAATAATTGAGCAAGATGCATGAATGGTATGGGATGAAGCTAAACTGATTACACCCTCAGACTGATTAAAAAAGATATTTTGAATGAGCTTGTTTCTATTTTGTATAAACCTTTTTTGTAATTTGAAATGGATTATAGATTTGTATGTGAAAGTTTCCTAACAGAACCTAATTTTACCATGATATGATAACAGTAAAAAAATAGCTTTCAATTGCCACCATTTCTAAAAGAAATATGAGTAGCCTGTATGATAAACGCTCGTATAAGAATTATTCTTGTGATATGAGGCTATTGCTGCTCCTGTTGTGAGTTTTCTTTAAATATTTGCTCTAAATCAGAGCTTCCATGATGTATAGGCTGAAGATATTGACCTGAGCATGTGATTACGTGTATGATTACAATAGCGATTGCACAGCTAAATTGCTGATAGTAAACGTTGTTTGCCTTTATTAGGACGCATTAATGCAATTACACGAGGAAGATTTTTTCGATAATTTACAAGCGAATTGTATTTTTTCCAGCGTATATGTTTTAACATTCAGATGTAATTGAGACAGACACTGAATAGATTAACTTTTTGCAACATATTGTTCAACTTCAAAAATGTAACTCGTAAACATTTTACCACTTCCTCCCTCCAAGTAATGTTGACTGGGCACGCAAAGCAGTTGAAGGCTTGAACTATACATATGAGGCGATTGGGTCATGTTTCATCATTATTCTTCAAGTCCCTTTTCCCAACCTGTGCATTGTGTGCAAGTAAATAAGGAGATGTGGATGTGCTTTCATTGGGTTTGTTTTCTGCAGTAGAAACCTACTCACAATACAAACAACTGCAAATCGTGACAGCAAGTGTTATGACACTTAAAATGATCGCTTGACTGCTCATTCGTGAGTCATGACATGCCATGACTCACTGCAACATGGGGTTTTATGTTAATCAGCCATTCAAGGAACAATTACATGTAAGAGATGAACGTGACAGAAATGATTAGAAATTTAGAAAGCATTCACTCAATGGCCCATGGGAATGTATGCTCAATTCATATTGCTGAATTAGGAAAACTTGTCTGAACATTTTTAGAACATTCTCTCATGTGTTTTCATTCAATACATGTTCATGTATATTCACAATCTGACTCCGTAGATGGAATATTGAATGGTTGCACTAAATGATATTTTAATCACTGCCTTCAGTCAATGGTTGTCTGCCATCTAACTACATTTTCATGCAAGAAATAAAAATTGCATTGATAATTGAACAATATTTATGGTTCTGTTGTGGTGATTTTATCTGGAAAGTTAATGTATCTATCTTAAGTTCTGTCAGAAAATGGCAAATTCAGTTTTGTGTAATTATGATAAAAAAAATTGCGCAACACATTTAGCCATTAATGTTATTGTATCACATAAAATTTTATCTCTTCTCATTGCAAAATGAACTTAGGTTGAAGAAATATGAATTTAGGGGTGGGCTTTTACTTGAACCAGTATTTATATTGGAAATGTAGTGCTCTATATTTTGTGGTTGGTCCATTAATCATTGTATACATCATTTATTGTCAATGTTTGCAATCTTACAAGCATAAAAGTCTAATTTTCAATACATGGTGACTGGACAGAGCTAAGATGCTAACTCAGCTTGATTATTGTTCTACAAATACGTTGAGCGCTGAACATATTTGGCTTGGCCTGTCATTGTGATGGCTGAGGCCTGATCACTGCACGTGTCTGTGACAGCGTAATGGGCTCTATAGTGATCTATAGTCATGTCCAGATTGAGGTAATCTAATACTGGATTAGATATGAGAAATTTCCATGAAATCTGGTTCGTTATGTTATTATGATATCTTTATTTGCCAAGTGTTCAATGAACTTGCTTTGATGATTGATTTCCATCTTGTAAAATATAGTGTTTTTTTCTTCAAAACATCATATACATGCAAAACAAAATGACTTACATTGTAATTGATCATAGAGAATGATTCCCAACTTTGGACACCTTCAATGGTTGTACATGATAAATCGATTCCATAAACTTAAGTTTACTATTTTTGTAAATACATGTAGTGTTTTTTGAAAACCTACTTATGTTTTGGGGAAACTTTTTATGTAATGTAGTCACTTGTCAATAGAAATTTGTCAGCGCTATATATTCCAGGAAGAAATTTGAACATAATAGCCCTAGATGAGATCACCAATTGTATTACAGCAAGACCTATATTAAGACTATCTGGGGAACTGGCCTTAGGTAGTCTCAACAGAGAGGTGGTATTTTTATGTTTATGAAGGTTCATGGTATTTGCTCTATGAATTTCAGATAATGTGAAAAATTGTCTTATTATAGAGGTGGTCTCTTTATATAGGCAGTTTTATTTGGAAGTTCTACGGCACTCTAATGTAGTCTGAACAAATAAAAGCTGTTTGACATGATTATCTGTCTCTTGAATGGTTTCTAAAGAGTGTACTTCAAATAACAAGATACATCCAATTGCTCCAATTGGAATCGATTGATACAATTTTATAATTTGCTCTGTAATTGCTGTCCTCATTCCCATCATCTTTTTGAACAGATCATCAATGGTTGAATGTGTTCTATGCTTTTCACAGAATAGATGAACTTTTCTTATTCATGGATTTTTCTCAAGGGCTCTTATTTGTGCTGCTGACATCTTCGTTGGTTTTACTTTCCATAGATTTACATTTTTCTACCCCAAACTGTTTGCATTATATTTGCCTTATGAAGTCATGTTTAAATGACAAAAATGTTAGAAATTAGAATAAAATACTGGTATATTCAAATTCATAATAATATTAACACCTATATATACACGTTGGACTTTCATGTGTCAGAGACAAAGACAAATTGTATATGGAAGTTAATTGGAATGTTCTACTGAACAGTTTTGATACTTTGTTAACCCACAATTATAAACATTCTTTGTTTGCAATTGAAAATCTGGATATTTTGATTTTGGAACATGTTTTGCTTTTGTAACCTAATTTCACTTGGCAATCATATTAATTTCAAGTCCCTTTTCAGTACCAACAAATCATAAACAACAATCAAAGGCTCCTCATCTAATAGCACTCTCCATCTTCCAATCATCATGAATTAACCTAAATTGTCCATTTAAAACTTACTTTATCGAAAATATTTTTCACACATATTCAAAGAAATTTGAATTTAAATGGCCTTGGAATATAGATGGCCTGTAACAATAATAATTTATATGACCATATACAACCTGCAATCAAGACCACCTTTGTAAAGAGACCACCTCTACAATGGACACACTTTCATAAAGAACCCTGTGACTCTGTTGTGACTGTTTAAGCCCAGCTCCCAGGCGGTCTGATATAAGGACTATCTTAGGCAGATCTATGCAAGGGGCCTGGAGAATGGAGATCTCTTCAGTGTGCCCCCACCCCTTTCAATCTAAAAAACTTGCTAGTGGTTATAATGTAATGTGAAGTATGGAATACTCCAACAAGTACACGGGTCAAATGACAATGTCATGGAATACGAGTGGTGGTGTCGGGATACATGGGGACGACCCCGGCGGGGAGAAGGCTCAATATTCGCTGTAACAGGGGAAGTTACATGCCCAGAGGAAACTCTTTTTGTTATGGAAAGCTTTATTTCTTTCTTTCATAACTCTTTGCAGAATAAAATAAAACATAAAATACAATGTAAGTCCAAATTTTAGCACATTGTAGGTAATATGCATTTACTTCTGCAACTATAGTAGTAGCATTTACTACTTAAGCTTCTAAAGGAATGAGAGATGCTTTTGTTGGAAATCCTTACTTTGGTTGATTGGAAACCTACTTTGTGCATGTATATTGTACTAATAATTGGACTTTGTTCTGTGTGCATCATAGTTTCTCATTGCAGCATATTCATTTACCTAATGTTTAAATGTCTTTCTCTGTTCTTGAATGATTGTTGTTCTTGTATTTCAAGAGATTGCTCCATATGGTCAAAGTCCAAGCCATTTTTATGTGTCATTACAATTAAGCATAGAAGTTGAGGAAGTGTATGTGAAAAAGTCTTTTTTATTGTAACTGTGTGTGTGTTTTGTGTCATTATACAAGATGTTGCAAACAAACAAAAATCCTGAAATAACGAGCTAGATTTTGCAATTTTTCGCAGTTGTGACAAACCCTTAAATATGGAACCAAAGTCAAACAACATGTCATGATGTCATGGATACAATTATAAGAAACAAATTTTATAAATGAGGTATAAATTTTCAGTTAACGATTTAAGTAAAAACAAAAACATTTGATGCCTATTTATCCGTAGGAAACTGCAGAAACTATGTTGGGCAAATGAGAGTGACAATGAAATGACCATGAAAGCGTCCACTCGGCTCATTCTTGATTGTTTTGTGATCCATGGCACAGCCTATTTGGTGATAGACGGCTCTGTGTGCGTCCAATATTGCAACATCAGATGTTACACAATGCTGGAGATAAGATGCTCTAGTCTCCATCACCCAGGGTCTTTGTGGAGCTGCCTCCGATGTAATGGTAAAAAGCAGTCTGGCCATCCGAGGCTAATGAAAGGATAGTCTTGATATCCCAGTCATCGTGGAGCTGCCTGCTATATGATACAGAATACCAGTCTGGCAGGCTGAGGCTGAAAGATGCTTGCACGGCCCCGGGGTCTCCCGGGAAACGATCCAGACCAAGTTTGCCAAATTCCTGGTGGCAGACAAACAAGTTTGCAGTGTTTCTAATAAATGCTGATTGATGAAATCATATGGGTATTACTTGGTGAATCTGCTTTAAATCATCCATCAAATATTAAGTTTACTTTGTTTTATTTAAAAATTTTTTTTATTGATACCAAGTTTTGAAAAAAACAAAAAGGGGAAATAGAAGGCCTAAGTTGTGACAGGGGTCCATTAAATTCCTGGAACATGGCAGACAAACAAGTTTGCAGTGTTTGATTTAAGAACCAAAATTAAATGATTTATTTGATTGATGTTAAAATCATTTGCTTATTAAACTTGGTGAATCTTTGTGCTTTAAATTAATAATGTCCGCTCAAGGAAAATGTTAAACAAAGAAAAGAGACGAATCACCTCTTGAGGATGGGGAGCGTTTTTAGAACACAATGATTTTTCTTTGTTTTGGCTTAAACATGTCGACTCTTTATTTTTATTTTTTCAAACATACGATTAAAAAAGGAATGTAAAAGATGCCAAAATGAGATTTGAGCTGTCTGTTGAAAAAGCGTGACAGAATTTTTTCTTTGTTTTTTTGTACTATTAAGCCAAAGAAAGAGACGAGCTGTCTTAAACTTTTATTATGCCAAATTAAACTTGCTTTAAGTTGACATCATAGCTGCTAAATTATCCCATGTTTTTTTTACAATCATTGGTTTCTATGCATTCAGTAGTGCATGCCAATGTTCTGTTTGCAAGAAGCACACATCACGTACATGATAAAATGACAATGTTTTGATGACTGGCTTCAATCCACCAGAGTGCATTAGCTTGTTGCGGGTTGTGACTTTCGTGGTGAATTCTGCCCCTTTTGCCATGGACATGATCACTCAGAGGACATGTACACAGGGTCTTCAGTATTGTGGGGTTTTGGTACAGTAGAACCTTGTTATCTTGATACTGCTTATCTAGAAGTTTCTGTCAGTATCTCGTGGTTAGTTTCAATATCCTTCGACTACACTATCATCCTGCTTTACCAGGGTTACATTCATATCACGTCAGATTCAGTTTTAATCAGATGTAATATAGTAATAGGGCTCTAAGGATTAAAATGCAATATTATTTGAACAGATAACTGTCAAGCATTTTACTGTTATTGCTACAGATTTGAAATAATGAGTCACATTCAGAAGTCGGTCTTTGCTAATTGCGTGAGCACATGGGTCGGGGTGAGGTTTTATGACCCTTATGACAATACCACTTTTGTCTTGAAAATATTCACAACCTCATGATGCAAATCAGGGGGCAGGCCGTCCCCTTAAATTCATAAAATGAGTCATTCTCTTTGTAAGCGTGAAATATTATTTGAGACAAAGAATGGATTTTCGAGGTCTTAGGCATTCAGTACAACTTCCAAGCAATACCACCTATATAAAGAGACTACCTCTATAATGAGGCTATTTATTGCATTTCTAAATGAAGACACTACCACAATCATCCATGAAGGGACCACCTCTGTTGTGAGATAACTTTAACGTCAGTGTCCTGGTTGGTCTTCATAAAGAGCTTTTACTGTAGAAGGACTTACTCACACACATGCTCCACATGGGGCCTACAATAATAGTGATGATGTCATCCATTACCCTTTAGAGTAAAGCCACCAAGCAGAATAGTCTGAGGGTTGTGGCAGTAAAAGCCAATGCTTTTCACCAAAACTGCTGATGGGTGATAGAAAAGACAAATATTTTCCATTGATTCGTAATTGCATTATGCTGACTGATACTGACCATGTAATTTGTTGATCTTAACCCTCTACTGGTGGGTTAGTCATTCATGCCTGCTATGGCACACTAAAATAAAGCATTTTAAGAATAATCTGAAATAAGGTGTGTGGGTGTGTGATTACTTATAAGACATCAATTGTGGTAAATTTGACCTTCGTGTAGGATTCATTTTAGTCTTCAATAGTAACACCATTTACTTCTTTAGCCACTAATTTAGGGTTGAGTCTTTAGGGCATTTATTCGTTTAGCCTACAAAAGACAGCATAAGTCAGAATTTGTAACTGAGCAATGCTAAATAATTTTGCTTACGATATTTAAGGCAGTAAGGACAAATTGTATCCATGAAATGGCAAGCTTATTAGGCTTTTTATTGAAGAAAACTGAAACTGATACTTCCTCAAATAGTAAAATAACATATATTTTCTGTAATAAGGCATGGTTTTTTCTCCATTTTTTCCTTGACTTGACATTGTTATATTATTATCTACCAGGAAGAACAGGATTTTCATTATATTCTTTAATTGCCTACATTTAATAAGTTCAACTCAGCAACTTCATTGGGGAATCAAAATGAATTCGCTTTTTAAGAATTGAATGTAAAATGGCTTTGTTTTTTCTGTTTTAGCCCAAATGAGACTGTCACACCAATAGAAGATCCTGTTGTTAAAGAAGTGGCGTATGTACTCCGAGAATGGAGCATCATATGGAAAAAAATGTTTGTGGTAAGTTTCTGTCACTTTTCTAATCTTTAAACTGGCCTTGTCAAAAACAGCTGCTGATGCTGCCTTTAGATTACGAGGTCCGGATTCTACTTTGTCATCTTAAATTCAGATGGCACCACAATCTATTCAGATGTATACTAGTAAGAGTAAACAGTTCTTCCAGTATAAACTAGACATGCTGATGAATTGAATTCTACATGAACATTATTCATTGTGTAGTTACAAAGTTCAAGACACATTATTTATTAATCTATTCAATTGCTTGTTATTGTTCAACTTGAGTACAAATTAGATTATAGAATAAGGAACGTGACTAAGCTACAACTCAAACACACAACAAACGCACAAGCTCAAAATTCCGAAATGTTTAAAATATAGTAGAACCTTCAATTGAGACCATCATTGTAGAGAACCTCTATGAATAAGCCCATATTTTGTGGGCCCCAGTCTTCACATAATAGATCTCACTGTGACCCTCCATAAAGAGATAACTCTTTATTGAGACTATTTGGGGCCAGTCCCCAAGGTGGACCTAATAGAGAGGTTTGACGTTACGCATGCACTGAAAAATTTTAAGATGATGGATTTTTTATGAAGTTTTTACGGCCACCCTCTATCACATCTGCTCCAGATTGGCAAGATGTTGACTTTTTGATAGCTCCTCCCAGACTGTTGCAGATTACATGCAATCATTTATTGGCATAATTGAATGCCACGAATAACCTTCAAAATATGAATGGATAAGACTATTGGAAGATTCATATGATGCATCACGAAAAAGGTGTGACAATAAGACATTGAATACTCATTGTGTTTCTGTTAAAAGAGAAAATGACTATCAATCACATGTAGCATCCATTACTGTTTTATATTAGAAATTTGAGTATAATAAATGACTACCGTACCAACTGTACTCATCAATCATGCCACCTACTTCTATGTAGACAACATAAGAATAGTCACCACATCGTCTTATATAGACATTGTACTGTAGCATGTTTGCATTCACACATGGGTTTTGACTGGTAGATGCAGAAGGAGCAGTTTCACAGCATTGGGACCGTGATGCTGGACCTGCGGGACATGAGGAAGGAGCTGGTCTCCTCCACCCTCACCCACGAGCAGGCGCGCGACCTCAAGGCCAAGATCATCTCCAAGATCGACTGGGGAAACACGTATGTTCTGCCACTCGCCGCTCACTCTCTAATTGTGATTTTAATGTTGTGTTCTTCATAATCTACTAACTATGTATGGGTTTGGTTGCGTGGGTAGGGGGTGGGGGGGAGTTGAAAGGGAATATGACAGTCTCAACTTGTACATGTACGATGTTTTTTATCATGTCTGTCTTCTCTGATACAGAAGCTCGTGGTTTGATGAATTTTTCATGAACGTTTATATCATTCATTTCAAGGCACTTCCACATCAGTAGTGAATATGCTTGATATGTGTAATTGCATTGGATGTTGTGACAAGAAAATGGTGAAGAGCATTTATACTCATTATGCTTTCTAGATACATCAAATTACAATTACTTAATAGTAGGAAAATCAAGCTCGATTATCCATAGCTTTAAATGATGTGAAATTGAGAATCTTATTTGAATATCCTTCCAACTCATGTTTGTCTTTTGGTGTTTTAAGTGGCGTACCCGCAACAAATTAACCCTCATAACTCACTTCACTACCACCATGTATCACCATTATGATTCCACTGATAAATTGCACTACTGACCATCTGAAAATTAGCCTAATTTAGCAGCAAATCATGGACTTAACCCTTTGTACATGACCCGTTAGTCATTGATGCCTACTATTCATGCTTGCAACAAAAACTAAAATAAGCTCAAATTTACTCACTGAGTTCATGTAAACCAGACATCCTTCTATGTTCTAAGTACTTTTGAGCTCATTTCTAGGCTGCAATAATACATGTAGTGCTGTTCAGTGTTCACTTTTTTTAGCGACGTAAGGGTTAATTAGCACTTGCAGCAATCATGGACTTAATAGCACCATTTGCAGACGTAATTTTTGCCCTTTTGTTTGCAGACAACTTGGCATTGACCTTGTACCTCGAGTGGAAATGGAGCAAGTCGATGTGGAGAAAGTCAGTCCCGTCGAGCTCTTCCGTATCCATGAGCAAAGTGTGGCCAATGTCAATGAAGCGTCTGTAAGTTTGTTTAATCATACCAGGGGCCCTTCCTCATGTACAGACCCACCCCCATGTCATATCGAAATGTAGATCACCCTAAAAATTCCAATGTGAAAACGTATGCGAAAGCCTATCTTTTCTATCCAAAAGCCCATGGGCGTTTGGATGGTCATGGTGTGGCAAATGTGACTTACTTGAGCCATCTCCATAAAGTTGTACAGTTGGTTTTCATCTTGTGCTGGGCTTGTACTATAATAATGGCAATTTTGCAACAAAGGAAACTTTATCTTGAAAATCAACCCAAGCAATAGTTATTGGAATGGAAACGTAACAATACAACTTGCACTTCTTTAGTACTTTGCTGGCCAGTTTAATTGCTGCTGAGAATTACTGGGACGCGGCTCATTATATGAAGATGGGACTTTGCATTAGCTTTGGCCATCAGATGGAGTTTTATGGTATATCGTTAATGTTCCAGTCTCGTGGTTCCCTGCGTATCAGACGACATTCCCAGCGAGTTGTCACGCATCACCTCTGCCTCACCTTCATACACTTTGGCGTGAACGTCGGAGAAACCACCGAGGTCCATTTTGAGCTATTTGATAGCAAGGAAAACAGATCATTTAGGTATTTATCTTTGGATAACACTCATTTCGTGAAATAGGGGGTCTTGTGCTTAACTGGTGCGAAATATTTAGATCGAATGGTACATAACATTGACTTTTGAAAATATAAATCATGGAATGATTGAAGATTTGTTCTTGGAACCAAATTATCATGCTGAACTTCAATATCTAAATATTTGTTGACAACTGTTTTGTAAAGTATGCTGATGGTTAGTAAAACAGTAAAATGCATTAGACTTGTCACTATAGATTGTATGAGAGCTGTGGTTGACTAATGTGACTGTACTATCGGTTTCTATTAAATTGTTGATATATCTTGGTATGTAGATAATGTATGATTTGTTAGAATAGAGATTATTTTAAAAGATGTATTATCAATATCTGTTTGGCATCTTTCATGCATTATAACACTGCATAGTAAAGTTATATCATAGATTTCGTAAAAATAGTTAATAAAAAGTTAATGTATATTTGTTTATTCAGTAAGAATAATAGCGTACACCTTCAAAGGCTGAAATAGTAAATGATGCAGCCTAGAATGTAGCCTAAAATAAGCTCAAATTCACTACAATTGATGCATCATGGACTAATCCACCAGTGAAAGGTTAAAACTTTAACCGCATAGATGATTATAAGAGTCAAGTGATTCTAATATAATCTTCTTTCATTTTTATACATGAAGTTATACATAAATGTCATCTGCTGAATAGACAAAAATGCATTTAGCGTAATAAAGTCAGCAAATAAAGTCAGTGAACAGAAATCCAATAAAAGCATTTCATAAGCACGATATTTTGAATGGCAACTTCCTGCATAGTTTAGCAGTCTCAAGTAAAAGATATCTTGTACTTAGTGACAGATTATTATGTTCACATGAGGATGACTTTTTGGCATGACAGTATGCTTTTGTGGTCTCAATTATGTTATTCCTTTTATTCGTGATCGATTAACATCTGTTAATGCATAGATTGAATATAGTTACTATGAATATATAAGATTTTACTCTCATTCACTGTTCTTGCAAGCAAGCTCCCTCCACTGTATATATATGCAGTTGTTCATAGAATATATAAGAGTTTAGTTTGATGGACATTCATTTAACCTGGGTTTTATAGACAAGTATATACATTTAATTATGAAACAAGATAATTAGTTCAAATAATTACTTTGAGCTTTCAACAGTGTCTCCTATCTTGATCACAATGATAACGTCATGGATTGTCGCTGCACGTGGGAAAGTCCCCAGCTGGGGGAATACGAGATTTGATTTGATAGCCTACAAGAGTCACGATTTAGTGTGATCAGGCCATCCGGGATGGATATTAATTTTTACACAAGAAAACAGCATCTTGTTTGGATTGTCACACTCACTCACTCACTCACTCACTCACTCACTCATTCACTCACTCACTCAGTCTGCCAGCCAACCAGTCAGCCAGCCAGCAAATTTAATTGTATCTAATGCTATTTTGCAGTGAACGTTATGTTTCTACTCTATCTGACAAAGGCATGCCAATCAATATCGAGAAACTTCACAACAACAACGTTTTATTCACGGTAAGTTAGATAAGATGCTATCAGTAAAAAAAATAATTTTTGTAAAAAATATGTTCAACAAAACAACTATGATTAATTTAACATTATTTTGTCATTAGATCAATGTTATTACTGTTTCCATGTTAAATATTAATCATCAATAAGATAGCTAAAAAGTCATGTCAAATCAGTCTTATACAAGCATGTTATGGGATTTTATGACAATTTATGCAATAAATAAATTCTTTGATCATGAAGTTTGTCTTAATCTTATGAGTTTTGTGAGTTTGAGTCCCGTCAAGTTCATTTATTATGAATATATGAAATATTATATTCCACTATGTCTTTGTAGTGTTAGAAAGATGGTTGTATTAGTAAGATGAGATGCTTAGAATTGAGGTTTGTTTTATCGGTGATTTTACAGGATCTTGGTAACAAAGATTTGATAAGAGACAGCTACCTCGTCGCTAAAATTTTCCGCATTGGGGCCATGAAGGAGCAAGAACATAAAAGGAACACTCCAAGCACATTGTACAAAAGGCCTTATGGCTGCGCAGGTACATAGCTCATTTTTTCTCTATAAAATTTAAATTTTGACTTTCTAGGCTTCAGTCGACGCTACAATATTGAGACTGCAGTAGCGGCATTATTTACCACTTTAACCACTAAAGGGTTGAAATTTGGTAGAAAGGGTTAAACAATGTGTATGAGACAATGTAACTCTGTGATTTTAATTTTATGTATACAGGTAATTATTTTTTCTCCCATCATAGCGCTGTCAATCAAGGAAGTGCTGCAAGGCTCAGTGCCCGAAGAACCAGGTATTGATCAGGAATACAGGATGAAGGTGTTCACATGTAATGAAAATGACTTCGCTGTGCTCCACGAAAATATCATTCGGAAACAGAGTAACAAATTTAGCATGACATCGGCACAGTTTGACTGTGAGTATTTTTTAATTTTGTGTAAAAATTTTAAATCTTTACTATTGAGGCCCATGCTCACGGGGTGGGGCAGGGTTTGGGTGGTGAGCTGATACCCCTGGCCTTGAGTGGCATATTTCTTTCTTATAACACTTAAAACATCAGATATGAAATTTTCAGGAAAACTTTGTAAAGGTTTTCATTGAATAATTGCCTGAGAGCAGAAAAACTGAGCCCCCCTTTTACAAAAAGCTGAGCATGGATCTGATACTTATTGTTTAAAATGATTTGAATCTTATGGCCTGCTCAACATTTCTCTTCAGTCATGGGAGTGTTGTAACTTTAGAGATATACAGTTGCTTTGTAACCCCAGCTTTAAAGTGTTTATGTTTGCATCCAAATATTTCATAAAATATGACTCCAAACGTTTAGCCCTGAATTTTACATCGTAGTATGAGATGAAAATCATTAGTGGGAAAAGATATTTCTACCTTGTAAAACGAGTTGGGATGAGACAATGTGTCAATTAACAATCACTTCAATACCACGACTGATTCAACTGCAATATTGGGGTCTTTCTGACCCTACCATTGATATAAGGTTCTGGTATGTCATAGTCACAGGGCTATCCATACGGAATAGCTCCAGCAAAACAGCCGAAAGTCAAGTGACACTTGGCGCATCTTTTGTAACAACAATTCCCACTATATCAGGTATGACGGTTGGATTGCGCATGTTTCACGGAGATTTGGAGCAAGTCAAGAAGGAAGAAGCTGTGTTGTTCAGACACATTGCTGTTGCGCGCAAATTGGGGTTCCCTGATGTGATCATGCCTGGTATGTTATAATTAATGACTGCTTTAATTAGTTTTTGTTGTCACTATTAGTTTTTATTTCTTGATCTAAACGACTTATGATTGGACTGAATCTTGATCACTTGAGACTAATTTAACCCTTTCCTGTCATGGTTGTCATTGATGCTGACGATTGCTGATGAGAATAAAGCCTACAATAAGCTCAAAGTTTATCAAGTCTGATTTTTCAGACAGCATTGAGGGTGAATTAGATATGCATCGTGTTGCATTTGAGTTTATTTTAGGACTTTAATTTTCTAGTTTGCAATAGAAGCAGAATTTACTTCTCCAACCACCAAAAGGTTATAAAATACAGTAGCTACATGTAGTAGCTACCAATTGGTTGCTTTTATTACACAATGATTATTATTTTTATTTATTTTTTGTATAGCCAATTGCTCGCTTGATCAAGAAAAATGTCTGACGGATTTATTGTTTAGTAATTTTGTATTTGTGAGATTGGGGTCTTCTTTACTTTTTACATACACTGTATTGGCAATATTGTATAAATCATGATGCCTGTGAATCCAATTGTTAGTTTCTATCTTAGAGTTTTGTTCGTCTATTGGTAAGCAGCTTTTTTTAATCAGACGGCATTTTTCATAACATCACCTAGTTTTTTAGTTTTATTTTCACCATTATACAACTGTAGGTCAATGGTAATTTGTTATCAATGCTTTCTAATTCTATCATATCTCCCTCTGATAATAATCTAAATATTGGAACGTTTGAATCAGTAGCATAAAAGGCAAATTTTTATCTCCCAATATATGATGACATCTGTCATCCTTCTGAATAAAAAGTCACTTTTGCCTTTTTGCTAATGATTAGAATAAATGTTTCAATTATTAGTTCGTGAAATTCAGCAAATGAGTTTGACTTCTGATCTTAATGTCTTTTTAAATTTTCTGTACTAATTGCTCAAGAAAGAAACTAAAAATGCTTAGATATTTATTCAGTTTTTTTAAACTTACTAGTTACTACTGTCTAGAATATCTTTAACACACTTAACTGGTTTAGCTTTACTTTTTACAGTTAAACAAGGTTTGTCCTATATTTTATAGTTTGTTTGCATGTTTGTTTAATTTATATTTACTATAAGCTTATTATTTTAAGATTTAATTAAGTTGTTGATGTTTTGTTTTTACATGTACATTGGTTAATTTAAACTGTTGAATTCAAATCTTATCTATAAATGGACACCAGTATAAGACATTACTTAGATGTCATTTATACAGCCAATTCTTTGAGTCAGAGTTTAGCATGAGCTTATATTTTAATATAAATTCTTAACAAGGCGTTTGTGCAATCGAAAAATATCTCTTCATACATGGGACCATATACTACTCATTAATTGCTGCAGAACAAAGCTGCAATTGATGGAACGTTGCTTGAGCTTACATTCTGCTCTTGCTACTTAAAACATAATTATTCATGCTGATGCCATGATAAAAGTAAGCTGTATTTTGATTGTTACTTGGCTATTACTATCTATTATTTACCATTATTACTGTTGTGTCTGACTATATGTTAAATGTTAGCTGTTAGACACATCACTAAATCCTTTTTGGTTTGTCAGCAATTCTACCATTTTTACTTGCATTATTCTGAGTGATAGATTGTTCTATATCAATAGTCCTCTAATATGATGAATTGAATTTAAATCCGTTTATGGCTTATTAGATACTCTAACTTGAGCTATTTTTCATTGAAAAAATACTGTACTCATACCTTTGGTTTGTTAGTTGACTTGAATAGCAGTGTGACCCTTTTGAATTTAACAGTAACAGGCTTCCAACCCCAAAACTACGAAATCTAGAAACGTCTTCCTTTTAATTGTATGGAGGATTTACTGTTTCACCTTCATGTGAGAATTTCATTTGGAATGCTCATTCTCTTACAAGTGCAAGCATTAATTCCGCAAATGCAAATTTGTTTGGTGCAGTGAATGTACATATGCACGTTCTTTATAAAAAGTCCATTTTTTATCATCAGGTGATGTTCGAAATGATCTGTATGTTACGCTGGAAAGAGGCGACTTTGAAAAAGGCTCAAAGAAAGCGGCGAAGAATGTGGAGATGCGAGCAATGGTGATTGACGAGCATGGTGCTATGATAGAGGTAACAACATTTCGATAATGAAATGTTCTTTATTATTTATTGAACATTAGAATAGTATAACATAGTGTAACATAGAAGAATACATTCAACATATGTGTGTGTGGATACAACGCATGTGTAACTATTCTTTTAGTAGCCGAAGCAGTGAATTGTGCTACTATTGAAGCCTAGAATAAAGCCCAAAATAGCTCAAATTTACCCTAATATGTGTCTGATTCATTGTCACTAGATTCATGTAAATCAGACATCCATTGTGATAAATTTGAGCTTATTTTTTGCTTTATTCTAGGTTGCAATTGCAGACATCAATGACTACTCTGCCAGGAAAGTGTTAAAATGTTTATAATGTTCACAATAGGACTGCATCAGTCGGAGTGCCGGAGAAACGTCCGTGAAATTCTACAACACGCATATTTTCTATCACTCCAACTGCCCGCGCTGGAGTGACACGATTCGCTTGACGATGCCGATTGATGCGTTCGACGGCGCTCACATACGACTGGAATTCCGGCACTGCTCAAGTAAGTTACTTTATGGAGATGGCTCAAGTTACATGTGATGTCGAATCTACTCGAGTGTTTTTATCTTTAAAGTCAAATATGTTTAGACAAAGTAAAATTTGTAGTTTTTCAATTTTGAAACATATAATGTTTGAATCAAGTAAGATATGCATGTTTATATGCACATCTAGAGCTCTTGATAAGTTATCTGCATAATGAATTTTACACTGTGATCACAATTTATAATGTTAACAAATAGATAGGTATGAAAGGGCTACCATACCAAAGGGTTATGAAAACAATGAAAACATTATGGCAAGATTTTCAGAACCTCAACCAAAGTTAGTTTGAATATTTTGAGCATATCCCTTCTTCACACACAAATTAAGTTGATTTTTTCAAGCCCTCACCTATTCGTTTCACCCCTTCCACCCCCTTGGCCTTGGTAAATGATAGCCTCTAAATTTTTGTGTAATTTTGCAGCAAGAGACAAAACGGAGAAGCGTCTCTTTGCATTCGCCTTTGTAAAGTTGAAAAGTAAAGACGGGACGACGATAAAAGATGGAAGTCATGAACTATACTTGTATAAGGTAATACATGTTCTTTGAAAAAATCACACCCTCTTTTATTGAATGTGTGATGATTTATATAAGTCTCTTCAATTCACATGCTTATAGTGAGCACAAAATATGTATCAATTCTTTTCAAGTAACGTAAAAACCTCTATTAGAGACACAGCTGGGAGCATGAAATATTGTTCCCAGAAGCTAGTCCCCATTAGTGAAACAGTTTCAGTAACCAATATACAGTGAAACCAGTCATATGTGGAACCATTAGGAGAATTGAATAGTGTCCACATAAGGCAGGTGTCCTTAAGTGGACTGTCAGGTCAGGTTCCCTCCATATAGCCAATGAGAGAATGAAATGGTGTGCCTAATAATGGGTGTCCCCACAGTGAGGTTTTACTGTATTCAATAAGAATGCAAGAGTCCACCCAATAGCAGCACCATATCCACCACTGTTGTGTTGTCAGTGTGACGACCCAAGCCATCTTGCACCACCTTGCCACAGCAGAGACTTGAACTCACAACAATCTGATCACTCTCCCCAACTGTTGTGTTGTCAGTGTGACAAACAGAGCAACCTTCACCACCTTCACACAGCCAAGACTTGAACCCACAGCATTCTGATCACTGTTGCATTGTCAGTGTGACGACCCAAATAACCTTCACCACCTTGGCACAGCCAAGACTTTACCCACATCATTCTCATCACTCTCCCCCACTATTGTGTTGCCAATATGAGGACCTGAGCAAGCTTCACCGTCTTGGCACAACAGAGACTTGAACCCGCAATATTCGATCACTGTTGCATTGTCAGTGTGACTACCCAAGCAACCTCCACTACCTTCACCCAGCCAAGACTTAAACCCACAACAATCTGATCTCTCTCCCCGACAGTGTGACGACCCGAGCAAGCTGCGGCACATCGAGAGCTACCTGCCGAGCCTGCCGAGCTCGCCTGCGGACATCGACCCCAAGTGCGGCACGACGCAGGGCAACATCCTGTTCCGGCGCAGCGAGCGCGAGTTCGTCTACATCGATACCCTGCTCTGCTCCACGAAGCTCACGCAGAACGGTGAGATAAGTGCTTGTATTTATGTCACTTATACAGTAGAACCTCTCTATTAGGACTACCTTTGGGAACTGTGTTATATGGTCTCAATAGAAAGGTGGTGTCTATACAGAGATTCATTTTGGTAGCTTTATGAAGGTTTGGGACTGTGAAAGGTGGTTTTAAATTAGAGGTTGTCTCCATTGAGAGGTGGTCTCAATTGGAGGTTCCACTGTAGTTGTGTAAATCTGGTTTGTCGTGTATCTAAATGATGTATAAGAATGATTTAAACTTGTTTCAAATTTCAATACTTAAGTAGAGTATTGAAATTTGAATGATTATTAGATGCTGAATATTTCAACATGTCATGTTAAATACTCATCAAGTACTCATGAACAAAACAAAGAAAATCTCAGAGAGAAAAAGAATAGACTTAAATTCACAAGCGAGATCGGGAAAACCCCATGAGACTGTCTGTCTTTGTAGCGGCGCTGCTGGGGCTGCTCAAGTGGCGCCTGACGCCGCACCAGCTGGACGCCCACCTCGACCACCTGCTGCGCCTCGACGGGGAGGAGGTCGTCAAGTACCTCCAGGTACGCCTTGCATCTAATACAGTAGAAACTCACTGTCTTGATTTTCAAGCTTCTCTCTCCCTCTCACGTCTTTTTAGCAAGCATATTTCTACCAACGATAAATATTGCTGAAGACAGGTTTTTGCAACCCTAAGCTATATCAAGTGGCCCTGGCGGGACTCAAACTCACGACCCCAAGGTTGTGAGACCAGAATGATACCATCATTCCAACCCAGAGGTCGTGGGTTCGAATCCCATATGAGGACGAAACTGTCTTTAATGTGTAGTGTTAACAGTGAAATGTTCACGATAGCCAATATTTGAGAGAACTAACTGATATTGGTTCATGATGATGTTGAATGGCAATATCGAGATAACGAGTTGATACTGTGTATGAACTAGACTAAATCTAGGGAGTTTTTCTGTCTCTGTTTATTAATAGTTTTGAAAAATCTCATGTTATGAAAATTACCACTTATGCCAGTTGTCTGCCTCTTTCAAAACATCTTGCATGTAATAGTGGTTAACACTTTAGGTGCTAAAATTATCATTGATGCTTATTATTGCAGACTAGAATAAATCATAAAAAATTTGAATTTAAAAGATGGATGTCAGTCTCAGAGGCAGTGAGCTTTTGGATATGAACAAAAACAGGGATGTGAGACTTATTCAAGAGCAAAGTCACTGAATAATATGAAAGAGGCAAAATAAATGTGAAATACATGAGAGAAAATAGTGCTACATTTGTATTTCACCCCATAGTCCATTCAACTATGAATTAAAACACAATGCGCCCCCTCTAGGACATCCTGGACGTGCTGTTCAGCATGTTCACGGCACCGGAGAGCGCCGGCGCGCGGCTGCAGCAGGGACAGGCCCACGCCGTGTTCCGCGCGCTCGTGCACATCTGCTCACTGCTCGAGAGCCGCAAGTTTGAGCACTTCAAGGCCGTCTTTGACGTCTACATTGCTAACCATTTCTCGGCTGTTCTCGTCAGCAGGTCAGTGAAAATGTGGATAAGATTTTTAACACTTTTGTCTGAAGTAGTGATTAGTGAACTTGATTTGGCTATGTTTTGGAGACGACAAGAATGGCATGTTATATATATACAATGGATAATAGTGATTTTTGTCATTTGTTCGTTGCATCATTTTATGTACTATATAGTATCGACAATTAGTCATACATCAAGCTTTGGATACTTCTGTCATGAACGTCTTTACATGGTTTGGTGTGGATGTGAAAGTTAAGGTTGTAAATAGAAATTACCTGAACATATTTACATGTGGAAGGGGGAATAAAAAATGGAACTTTCTAGAACAATGTTAGACTTGTATTTACTGAAACTAATATATTGTGTTATGATTTGTTGACATTTCAAATATTTATGACTGTATGAATTTATCTTAAATATTTCTAGGGATTTGCTGATGTGTGTAAAGGAGACGTTGGAGTTTGTTGAACAAACGGAAAAACAGGATTATTTGCAGAGATGCTTTAACGTTCTGCCATACATAGGAAAATGCATCGTTCAAGCTCGGCTTTTACAAACAAGGTGAGACAGATCCTCCTGCAAGCTTTAAGATACTAGAAATACTATGATAAACGTGGCAAAGTTGCTAACATTTGAAAATTGATGCATTTGAGCTCTGTAAGACTTGAAATTGATTTTTGTTAAATCTAGAAATTACTCCGGGCCAAGTGCTAAGAAATTACATATCCACATAGACAACCATATAGAATGTAGGCCAGTAACACAAAGAAAGCACTGGCCCAAATAAAACATGAACTAAGCTTCTGATGGTCGAGGCCCAAAATGCTATCCTTAACGTTCAGCCCCATTTCTTAATGTCTCAATATTGTCAAGATCAACTCGGTCCCCATCCTCATAGAGGTACAATAGGTAGATGCGGTCGCCAGAGTCTCGACATACGTCAGAGCCTCGTCATGTCACTAAAATGTACGTGTGGCGAGACTGACAAATGTCGGAACTCTGGCGACTGCATCTACAAATGTTATTTTCATTTCTTGGCATCGATGCCAAGTTTGCTGCTACATGGAGTTCCACAATAATGCATTGCGTTAATCCACGTCTTGAAGGCTGTGTGAATGATAAAGCCGTAAAAGCGCCCATGGTGTGTGTGTTGCAGGCAGTTTGGCGGGGAGGACACAAGCAGCTTCCACCAAGTGCTGCGTGATGTGTTTGACGTCATCGTGGACGTCATGTCACTCACCATCCCCAACGTGCTCACTACCCAGGTACTCGCACATGTTTCTGAGGTATTAATATGTACGTGTAGTATTCGACAATCATTTCTTTGGTAATCAATTTGCAGTATTCTGCAGTCCTTTCATCGGTAATCAATATTTAGTATCCTACAGTCTGTCCACCATTTCCATCCAACTTGTTCTTACCCGAAGCTTTCCTTTCACAACTGTTATGTGTTGGTGTCTTCAGTTTTTGTTCGCAATCACACATACACAGCCAGTATGTGTGAAGGTGATAGAAAGGCAGCTAAAAACTCAAAACCAAATGAAACTGTGTGTAGCAATATTGGCAATCACACGTACACAGCCTTCTAAAATTGAACTTTGATAATGTACTGTACTGTCTGCGTGTAAAGACCACAGAAATTTTAGAAAATTTCATTGACATCAGTTACTTTTGTCTGCATACGTGTAATTTCCAGAAGTTACTGGTAATCCACAAATAGAAATACTTATAGTTTGTGTAACAAGTATAAGAAGAAACTTCCGTTAAACCCTGGAATTCTATATTGAGTGTGGCATACATTTTATCCTCTAAAGATAGTAGTAAAATCTAGAAAACACAGAAAATACTAAAATTACTCACAAAATCTACACTTAAATTTCACAAATTTGTTTACATTTATTTTTCGGAAAATTCCATAGAGATCCAAAAATACAGATGTGCAGTACATAATTTCTAGTAATTACATGTACCGTACTGGTAATTTAAGTAACTTCAAATAACAGAAATTATGGTAATGAATATATAGAAATAACTGTTGCCCTTGCACGCAGCTAAATAATCAAGTATTTTATGATTGGGAATCTAGAAAAATTGTCTTTGTATCTAAATCAATAGATGGTCAAGTTTGTTTGTTTTTTAATCTGAATATACTATGTACCAGTTAGTATCAAGTTCTTGATTCATATCAGATGTTTGTTGATTAACTTGACGAAGAATAATCAGTTAGCATTTCATTTCTAAATATCTAGCCTTATTCAATGTTTATTGTTATAGACCCAGGTGAAAGTCAGCCAAAAGGACCTTGGGGTGACAAAAGTATGTTTTATTGTGTGCTTCATAGTCTAATATTGTTCAAGCAGCAGCGGTTCGCAGAATGTTCTTTGAGCATTGCCATCATTATGTACATCTAGATATTGATCGTTTCCGGACACCTCTCTATTAGATTTTGAAATTTGTGGTCTTTAGCTATACATAATGTGTGAATCATGTTATTCTGAAAACAAACTGATTCAACATATGAGCTTTTTTGTAAAGATCGTCTTCTGTTGACTTTACATATGATGTATGTCACAGCTCATGATTCTCACAATTACACTTTGTAGATATGTATTGGTACGGGAATAAAGACTTAACTGCACGCTTTGATACTAATACTGATATTTTACACAAATCAACTTTCAAAGTGTCAAAAGTTAAAAGTTTGTCTTTTGCGCATAATAGCTCATTTAATCAACCAACATTAAGTATTTTGTTTGTGTTATTCAAAAAATGGATTGAACTGAGAATTTGAGATTTTTTTTTCTTTTGCTAATGCAGTTGAAACTTGGATATGCATTAGTTCTAACATTTCTGCTTTTGAAAGGTTTCTACATAGGCACTGGAAATAGGTCTTCCTAAGCCAAAGATCAGTACAGAATGATTAACGTCTTTGACAAAGATTTGTCCAATTTTTAACTGCAGTGGCGCGTACATTTAAGAATCAATTTTAGATGCATGTTACAATGACATAGTCCCATGCACACCACTATACTATAAAAAAAACTTGCAAATTAAAGATGTTAAGGATGCAATTTCGCACTTTCAGCGGATCATCTAAGTTTGTGATGTGTCGTATTTCTGGTATTGTGAATTGATTGAAGCGTGTATGATCTTTATCTAAGTCTGTCATGTAAGAACATAGTATTTCTGATATTGTTTGTGTTCTGTTAGTTCATTTTTAACGTGATCAAATGACTCATACTATAATAACCTCTAGTTTATTTTCAATTTTTATAGTATGTATTTCTTGTATGGCAGCAAAGAAGCTTTCACCAGTTTTGAAATAAATGTTTTAACTAAATTGCTTCTGTAACTCAACATGCAATTAATCTATGGATATTGTATGGAAATTATTTGTAATCAAGAATATTACTTGTCGAGTCCAGAATCGATTTCAAAAACATTTTAACATCTTTTGTTACAATTTTGTGATTAAATCCACTTGTCATTAAGAAGTTGAATCACTTTCTTTAAACATGTAGTGTACCAAATAAATCCAAAGAAATCTCTTTGTTTCATAATATTTTACCTTTTCCCATACACTTATTTATATCTGATAGACTAACCAATGGCACCTGCTAAGCTAAACAGTATACCAGATGAACTCATACACTTCAACTATTCTGCTATGTCTTTCAGGAAATTCTGCTCGCAAACATCCCGTCTTTCTTCTCGGAACTGAGCAAAGTGTGTCCCAGTGCGAAGTGAGGCAAAGCGTTCCACCGCATGTTCCAGCAGATGCCTCCAGACAACAATGACCTCGTCATCACTAAGCTCAAATGTCTCAAGGACATCGTCAACTCAGGCCTTTTTAACTGCCCAGGTAGGTGTCAAAGAATTTTTTTTAAATGTGTATTTAGATATCAGAATTGGCATTAGCTTGTCAGCAAAAACGTCTTTAAAGTTGATGACTTTATCTCCCACAGAAGATGTGTGTACATGCAAGTAATAAGATGTTGGTTCAGATAGATCGTCTAGGTCAGTTTCATTAGACAATCAATGAAGTTTATGTTGAATCTTTTTTTTTTAAACTTTTAGATTCAAAAGCCATACTTTTACCAGTATGTGTGAAGGTTATAGAAAGGCAGTTAAAAATTCAAAACCAAATGAAACTGTGTGTGGCAATATTGGGCGACATCCTGAACACACTGCACAGTGATAATCAGCAGGTGAGAATTCGAAGTTGTTTATGCGCAAAACTGATCTAATTACAATGACTCATTATAGTGTTGATAATTAAAGATATTGCTCAGCCAAAAACATATTTGTTCTGTAAAATCCAGTATCAATAGACTATGCCTTATCCATTGCATGTGTGATGAAAAAAATATTTATATTCTCCACGTTTAATACTTATTTCACCTTTAAAAATACCATGCTGTCTCGTCAACTAAAACACAAGGTCACGTGATATTGCATAATCGAATGATTTTCGCCAAACGTACTGCGGATTTCTAACAACAGACATCTCATTTAACATGGGAGAGATAGGCGCCTTCTTACGTGCACCGTGCAAGTTACGTCTGACGAAAATCATTCAGTTGACATTTTGCGACTTCACGTGTTTTGTTGGGTGTATGCCAGGCTCTTATTGCATGGTATTTAAATTGCTCTACATACTTTATTACACTGGTTTAATTGAAAGAAACGTTCAGAATGCACAGACCACATCATAATGCTTCTCTACAAGCATACTTATTCGGCCACTGAGCATAACCTTTAAGTATTATTACCGGCCTTGTAGTCATTAATCACAATTATCGCGGCTTAGAATGAAACGTAAAATAAGCTCAAATTTACCAAGATGGATGTCTGATTTACCCGAATGTTCTTAGATTGAATTGGGCATCTATTGTGGTACATTTTGGCTTATTGTAGGCTTTAATCTAGGATGCAATTGTAGCGCTATTTACTAATGTAACCACGAACGTGCCAATATACCATTTTATGATCCATCTTTCTGGGTTTCAGTCTCTGAATCTTTATTGCAGGGTTTACCTTCTTTTGAAAACATTCAAGTGCTTCTCAGTCTTCTCGAACAAATGGTTCATACAACTCTCAGGATGGACAGAGGAAATAAGAACAGGGTGTGTATGCATAATTCAAAACCACTTTAAAGGGCCTATCTCTATGTTAAGGCCCACTTCCAACTCAGAACCAGATTAAAATTTAGACCATTGAAATTGTTATGAATTCATCTAAATTGACAACTTTTCAGCCCCAATTGGATTTTTGTAAACGGTATATAATAATTTGTTCTGTATTTCTATGAAGATGCATGTGTAGATATGTATGAAGTTCGATATTATTTTGATCATCGTATGTATAGTTATTAATTAACAATTAACTTAAAATTTTTCAACTTTGAAAGAGAGTACAAAATTAAATGTGGGAGAGACTAGGCAAATTTTATAGATTTTTACTGATTTCAATAGTTGTCTGCCTTCCTTTTTGTCGCCAATCCTGGAGTATTCACATGTGCGTTTCATAACAAGCCTTTTTAATAATTTCCTTATTTGTAGGGAGCCATGGTTGGCTGTCTTGTGGCAATGCTCAAGCTTATGGAGGAGCAGCATTATAACATTGTATTAGAAGATTTCAAGGACCGCAAACGCCTAAAGGTAAAACATCAATCGGAACCATTCAACATCTGATCTTTCAAAATAAAATATGTTAGTCACCAGCCTGCTTGTAATGTACATTTTTAATGCTTGTGCAATGCTAGGTATTGGTCATTCTACTTGAATGTTATTTTTTTTTGGGGGGGGGGTTGAAATTACAGTGCAATAGATATATGATGTTATTTCAATTAATGTCATGACAGTCATGACCCAAGTGTATAAGCAGTTCAACTGAAAAATACCAATTGAAAAGTTTGAATATTTATTTTGTATTATAGCTGAAAATAATATTTTTGTAATGAATTGCTTTACGAATCATGGATCATTTTGTTTTCCAGGATTTCCTTCGCACATCTCTGGATCTGTTCCACAGCTTGGTGAAACACACAGTCTTTCCATCTGATTGGATGGTGATGAAAATGACTGTGAACAGGTACATATTTTTCAATTATAACTCATCCAATTCATTATAGAAACTAGACTATAAACCTAATATTCATGATAAATCATTGTATTTTATCAAAAGTTCTGAGTTTTCATTGTAAAATGTTAAAAATATATCCACGAAAATTGAACTCCTTCACAAATTTGCATAAATACTGGCAAATCCAAGTGTTCAAAATAGAGGGTGCAATCAATAAATTTTATGACATCTGCACTTGCTAAAGTGTAAGTTGATACTGAAAAACAGATAAAAAGGGTGTTATTTTTTAGGGGAAAGTGAGAACAAGTCCCCTGTATCCCCAGGATTGGGTACTGTATAATGCAGTATAATAGTATTACTACATGCACTCTATGACGTCTGCCTGTTGTTTCAGCGTGGTGCTGCACACCCTGCAGTTTGTGGCGCTCACACTCACTTCCACATTCCTCGACGATTACGACTTCGACAATGACGTAAGTTGGCTTAAACCAGGCAGACAGTCCTGAATATTCAAAAATGCTGAATCTGTCATGGTATTGTAACGATTGTTAATTGGCCCATGCTCTTGTTTGTCACAGATGAAACATCACAAAGGTAGAATCATCTGTTTCCACTACCCAATTCGTAAATGTGAGACTGGTTTTGATTATGTAATGTGTGTACATGTAGCTGTGCGTACACATGATAACAAAAACACTGAAAATTAAAGTTAGTGTTCCTTTTTTCAGCTGTGGAGCCGCTATTTCCATCTGGCTGTGTCGTTCCTTACGCAGCCGTGTCTTCAGCTCGAACTGTTTTCTGATGCTAAAAGAAATAAAGTCCATGAAAGGTAAATAGTTTGTTTGATATTTGAAATTTGTTTGATTTTTGACATCACAGATGGTCTCTTTGTTGGTTATTATGTCTTATTCTATGGCTGGAGACTTGATGTTGAATTTAAAATTTGAAATATACACATAGCTCATACCATTCCACCTATTGATTTTCAGCAACACATTTTTACTTTTCTTTGTGAACATCTAAATGTCATATAAGCCAACAGTGTTACACAGTGTACTGGTAGATTTTGAAATATATATTTGTCACAATTTGCAGATATGGTGATATGCGAGTCAGGATGGGTTATGAAATTCTCGCCATGTGGAGCAATCTCGGAGAAAAGAAATTGCATTTCATCCCTGCGATGGTTGGGCCATTTTTGCAGGTTAGAAGTTGCACTTTTCTTAACATTATGTTTACTATTCACGAATATTCACGAATATTTTTTCAAGAATTCCTAAGAAGGCATGTTTTAATAAGCATATAATCAATCACAACACTGTTTTTAGTTTAAACGCTTTATTGACAGCAATCATAATACAATATATGTAAGTATCAAATCACAGCAAGTTACAATTTTTGTAGTCATGTAACCAACGTATTCACACATTGGAATTTATAACTACTTGACCAATGTAGCTAATGTGTTTATGTTATATGAACCATACATTCATTAATTAGAAAATCTACTCAAATAGTGTAGCCACTGAAATCTTTGCTTGAATGAGACGAGCAGATACAATCAAATACTAAAAATACTACAAGCAAATTCATCTATCATCAACTAATCACAAAAATTTTACAAAGTTAAAATTCATGATGAAATGACCAAGTTGATATCATGTCATTACTAAAACTTAGTACTGGTTTACGAATCGATTCATACAAATGAATACAACCAGTTGTACACTTGGCTTGTATGAAGATAAATACACATTTGCATGCTCAAGCAACTACATGTATAATGCAATGGTGAAAATTTTTACATGTACCGGGTAAATACTAAAATCTTTACATAATACAAAGATCTGTGTATCTTCTTCGAGAGCTCTGAGGATACTACAGAATAGTACAAATCATACTTTTAGAATCCACTCGTATATTCTATTCTGCATAGCTGCTTTAGAACAAAATTAAAATTATTCTGATCTATTTGATGATTCATTATCAGTAATTTTCTTCTTTTTACATCCATTCCTTCTATTTTTAAACCAGATATTGACAGTTCCTGGTGTAAGTTTCAGTTTTCTCGCCAGTTTTTCAAGTTCATCTTTTTCCATATGCTTTTTATCCTCAAATTTTTTAGTTAAACACTGGGTCTGCTCTGGTGTGAATGTTGTGCGGTATCTCCTATATTGCGAATCGCCTTCTGCGAGCCTAATGTGGTGGAATCTTGATTTTCTCCGCCTCCTATTCTTAAACCAAGTAGCCACTTTGTGAGACGGAACGTTAAGATCTTTCGCCAACTCTTCACACTTTTCTCTATCTGGGGATTTGTCTTTGGCAAATTCTTGCTCCAGATATAAAGCCTCTTCGTCTGTGAAAAGATGTTTATTGCTGGTAGCAGGAGAATCTGGTGTACGGATGCTCACGTGAGAGTTGGCATCCGCATTAACATCATCACATGCTTGTTTCAAAGCATGGTACGGGTGATTTTCCTGTGCTGTTGACTTCACAATATGGTTGCCTACGTACATTTTTCCAGCATAATCACAAGCTTGTTGTAGAGCATGTTTATAGTATTCATCAAATGGCTGAGAATCAAATGACATGTCATGATGTGCAAATGTATTAATGTTAGAACTTGTTTCCTTATTGGGACACAAGTGAACAGGATCAAATGGTTGTCGCACTTCAAGATCATGATGAGAGGCGAGTTTTACATCAACTATATTTTGTGGAGGCCACATCCGTTGTATGCTGCTAGACTGACTGTATGGAGGCTGCATGCAGGTTACAGGCGGATATTTCTGCTGCTCTGATTGGTATCCATTCATTTGAGGTGGAACTTGTTGCTTCTGTGTAAGTGGTAGTGCTGCAGAGTTCTGAGCTGGATCCTTGTAGCTTATCTGAGCAAGATGAGCATTCTGTTGGGGAGACATCCCCACATTGGTGCCATAGAATGCAGAGAAAACATCATTGTCCTTGCTCCAAATCTGTGGTTTCATGTTGTTCATTGCATTGGCCATAATTCCAATATTTTGGTATAAATACAAAAATTATGCCGTGGATATTGCAATGACTAAAAATGAAATATCCTGATCTTTGTAACTATCAATGGAGACAAATGATGAAATATCCAAATGAAAATGTAGGAGTTTTAATGAATATCGAAGAGAACTTGTTGCAATGTGTGCTATGCACTATCATCTACTAGAGAATGATGTCCCCCACCCCAAAAGAAGAGCTTTTATAGGGACATGTCAAAATTCATAACTTGGAGTGAGTTAATGGTGCCAGGAAAAAAAAAGTGTAACTTAGAGGGAAAGTAGTTGACAAACCATGGCAGGTTTGTTAAAATCCAGGTCCTCCTGAAACACCTAAAATTGGGATCACAGATGCAGAGGGATTTAGGTGACACTTTTGTTAATTCTTGTACACCCAGGATAGACCCTATTAAATAGTTTTTTTAAACTAAATTTTGCTAATGTTGTTTTACATCAAAAAATGAGAATTTGAAAAATAGTCTATTCATGTGAATCAAATGAAAACATTTGTACCTGCATTTTTTACCAAACATGATTTATTATTTTTACGTGTACAATGTGATAATTAGTTTTAAAATGTATCCCTCAGAAGTGTTAAGATATTGATAGATCTTATGAGCAAGCAACCCATTTTTACTAGATTCTTTGTGTAATTAAAACAGTGTGACTAAAGTAGTAAAGTTCCTAATAATGAAATTAGGAAGAATGATATATACTATTTTCATAAGAAGAGACTTCAATATCACATCTTTATAGGAAAAACATTTGTATTGTAGTTATTTATGTAGAAGCATAACAAGAAACACAATTACTGGAAATCAAAGTACATGAAGGTTTGTTAATTACTGTAAAGAAACTTAATTTTTCTGTGGATGAAATGTTAGGCATATAATTGTTTTTGTATTTAGTGTTGGTCTTCGAGTTCAACGTATTACAACACCGTTGTAAGTTTAAAATTTTTATTGGCAACAATAAAAATACAACGTGTATAAAATCAAGCGACGTATGCATTTATGTAGCTATGTAACCAATATATTTACACATTGGAATTTAAAACTACGTTTGCTTCAATGAGACAAGCTAATACAAACAAATACTAAAATAAAATTTTACTGCAAACAAATTCATCTGTACAGATGAATTAATAACTAAAATCGTACAAAGTTAAAATACATGATGGAATGACCAAGTTGATATCATGCCATTACTAAAACTGGTTTACAAATTGATTCATACAAATCAATACAGCCAGTTGCATACTTGGCTTGTATGAAGATGAGTATACGTTTGCAAACTCAAACAACTACATGTATAATGCAGTGGCTAAAAGTTTACATTTACATTGTTGTACGAGGTAACTACTAAAATCTTTGCTTAGTACAAAGATCTGTGTATATTTAATTAAATCTTCTTCAAGAGCTCTGAGGATCCTAGAGGTCATACTTTAGAATTCACTCGTATATTCTATTCTACATAGCTGCTTTAGAAGAAAATCAAAATTATTCTGATCTATTCGATGCTTTATCATCAGTAATTTTCTTCTTTTTACATCCATTCCTTCTATTCTTAAACCAGATATTGACTGTTGCTGGTGTAAGTTTCAGTTTTTTTGCCAGTTTTTCAAGTTCACCTTTTTCCAGATGCTTTTTCTCCTCAAACTTTTTAGTTAAACACTGGGTCTGCTCTGGTGTGAATGTTGTGCGGTATCTCCTATGTTGAGAATCGCCTTCTGCGAGCCTAATGTGGTGGAATCTTGATTTTCTCCGCCTCCTATTCTTAAACCAAGTAGCCACTTTGTGAGACGGAACGTTAAGATCTTTCGCCAGCTCTTCACGCTTTTTTCTATCTGGGGATTTGTCTTTGGCAAATTCTTGCTCCAGATATAAAGCCTCTTCATCTGTGAAAAGATGTTTATTGCTGGTAGCAGGAAAATCTGGTGTACGGACGCTCACGTGAGAGTTGGCATCCGCATTAACATCATCACATGCTTGTTTCAAAGCATGGTACGGGTGATTTTCCTGTGCTGTTGACTTCATAATATGGTTGCCTACGTACATTTTTCCAGCATAATCACAAGCTTGTTGTAGAGCATGTTTATAGTATTCATCAAATGGCTGAGAATCAAATGACATGTCATGATGTGCAAATGTATTAATGTTAGAACTTGTTTCCTTATTGGGATACAAGTGAACAGGATCAAATGGTTGTCGCACAGCAAGATCATGATGAGAGGCGAGTTTTACATCAGCTATATTTTGTGGAGGCCACATCCGTTGTATGCTGCTAGACTGACTGTATGGAGGCTGCATGCAGGTTACAGGCGGATATTTCTGCTGCTCTGATTGGTATCCATTCATTTGAGGTGGAACTTGTTGCTTCTGTGTAAGTGGTAGTGCTGCAGAGTTCTGAGCTGGATCCTTGTAGCTTATCTGAGCAAGATGAGCATTCTGTTGGGGAGACATCCCCACATTGGTGCCATAGAATGCAGAGAAAACATCATTGTCCTTGCTCCAAATCTGTGGTTTCATGTTGTTCATTGCATTGGCCATAATTCCAATATTTTGGTATAAATACAAAAATTATGCCGTGGATATTGCAATGACTAAAAATGAAAATATCCTGATCTTTGTAACTATCAATGGAGACAAATGATGAAATATCCAAATGAAAATGTAGGAGTTTTAATGAATATGGAAGAGAACTTGTTGCAATGTGTGCTATGCACTATCATCTACTAGAGAATGATGTCCCCCACCCCAAAAGAAGAGCTTTTATAGGGACATGTCAAAATTCATAACTTGGAGTGAGTTAATGGTGCCAGGAAAAAAGTGTAACTTAGAGGGAAAGTAATTAACCAACCATGGCAGGTTTGTTAAAATCCAGGTCCTCCTGAAACACCTAAAATTGGGATCACAGATGCAGAGGGATTTAGGTGACACTTTTGTTAATTCTTGTACAACCAGGATAGACCCTATTAAATAGTTTTTTTTTAAACTAAATTTTGCTAATGTTGTTTTACATCAAAAAATGAGAATTTGAAAAATAGTCTATTCATGTGAATCAAATGAAAACATTTGTACCTGCATTTTTTACCAAACATGATTTATTATTTTTACGTGTACAATGTCATAATTAGTTTTAAAATGTATCCCTCAGAAGTGTTAAGATATTGATAGATCTTATGAGCAAGCAACCCATTTTTACTAGATTTTTTGTGTAATTAAAACAGTGTGACTAAAGTAGTAAAGTTCCTAATAATGAAATTAGGAAGAATGATATATACTATTTTCATAAGAAGAGACTTCAATATCACATCTTTATAGGAAAAACATTTGTATTGTAGTTATTTATGTAGAAGCATAACAAGAAACACAATTACTGGAAATCAAAGTACATGTAGGTTTGTTAATTACTGTAAAGAAACTTAATTTTTCTGTGGATGAAATGTTAGGCATATAATTGTTTTTGTATTTAGTGTTGGTCTTCGAGTTCAATGTATTACAACACCGTTGTAAGTTTCAAACTTTTATTGGCAGCAATAAAAATACAACGTGTATAAAATCAAGCGACGTATGCATTTATGTAGCTATGTAACCAATGTATTTACACATTGGAATTTAAAACTATGTTTGCTTCAATGAGACAAGCTAATACAAACAAATACTAAAATAAAATTTTACTGCAAACAAATTCATCTGTACAGATGAATTAATAACTAAAATCGTACAAAGTTAAAATACATGATGGAATGACCAAGTTGATATCATGCCATTACTAAAACTTAGTACTGGTTTACAAATTGATTCATACAAATCAATACAGCCAGTTGCATACTTGGCTTGTATTGTATCAGTTTATTTCGCATAAAATGCATAGTATTGTATGAAGATGAGTATACGTTTGCAAACTCAAACAACTACATGTATAATGCAGTGGCTAAAAGTTTTACATTTACATTGTTGTACGAGGTAACTACTAAAATCTTTGCTTAGTACAAAGATCTGTGTATATTTAATTAAATCTTCTTCAAGAGCTCTGAGGATCCTAGAGGTCATACTTTAAAATTCACTCGTATATTCTATTCTACATAGCTGCTTTAGAAGAAAATCAAAATTATTCTGATCTATTCGATGCTTTATCATCAGTAATTTTCTTCTTTTTACATCCATTCCTTCTATTCTTAAACCAGATATTGACTGTTGCTGGTGTAAGTTTCAGTTTTTTTGCCAGTTTTTCAAGTTCATCTTTTTCCAGATGCTTTTTCTCCTCAAACTTTTTAGTTAAACACTGGGTCTGCTCTGGTGTGAATGTTGTGCGGTATCTCCTATGTTGAGAATCGCCTTCTGCGAGCCTAATGTGGTGGAATCTTGATTTTCTCCGCCTCCTATTCTTAAACCAAGTAGCCACTTTGTGAGACGGAACGTTAAGATCTTTCGCCAGCTCTTCACACTTTTCTCTATCTGGGGATTTGTCTTTGGCAAATTCTTGCTCCAGATATAAAGCCTCTTCGTCTGTGAAAAGATGTTTATTGCTGGTAGCAGGAGAATCTGGTGTACGGACGCTCACGTGAGAGTTGGCATCCGCATTAACATCATCACATGCTTGTTTCAAAGCATGGTACGGGTGATTTTCCTGTGCTGTTGACTTCATAATATGGTTGCCTACATACATTTTTCCAGCATAATCACAAGCTTGTTGTAGAGCATGTTTATAGTATTCATCAAATGGCTGAGAATCAAATGACATGTCATGATGTGCAAATGTATTAATGTTAGAACTTGTTTCCTTATTGGGATACAAGTGAACAGGATCAAATGGTTGTCGCACAGCAAGATCATGATGAGAGGCGAGTTTTACATCAGCTATATTTTGTGGAGGCCACATCCGTTGTATGCTGCTAGACTGACTGTATGTAGGCTGCATGCAGGTTACAGGCGGATATTTCTGCTGCTCTGATTGGTATCCATTCATTTGAGGTGGAACTTGTTGCTTCTGTGTAAGTGGTAGTGCTGCAGAGTTCTGAGCTGGATCCTTGTAGCTTATCTGAGCAAGATGAGCATTCTGTTGGGGAGACATCCCCACATTGGTGCCATAGAATGCAGAGAAAACATCATTGTCCTTGCTCCAAATCTGTGGTTTCATGTTGTTCATTGCATTGGCCATAATTCCAATATTTTGGTATAAATACAAAAATTATGCCGTGGATATTGCAATGACTAAAAATGAAAATATCCTGATCTTTGTAACTATCAATGGAGACAAATGATGAAATATCCAAATGAAAATGTAGGAGTTTTAATGAATATCGAAGAGAACTTGTTGCAATGTGTGCTATGCACTATCATCTACTAGAGAATGATGTCCCCCACCCCAAAAGAAGAGCTTTTATAGGGACATGTCAAAATTCATAACTTGGAGTGAGTTAATGGTGCCAGGAAAAAAGTGTAACTTAGAGGGAAAGTAATTAACCAACCATGGCAGGTTTGTTAAAATCCAAGTCCTCCTGAAACACCCAAAATTGGGATCACAGATGCAGAGGGATTTAGGTGACACTTTTGTTAATTCTTGTACAACCAGGATAGACCCTATTAAATAGTTTTTTTAAACTAAATTTTGCTAATGTTGTTTTACATCAAAAAATGAGAATTTGAAAAATAGTCTATTCATGTGAATCAAATGAAAACATTTGTACCTGCATTTTTTACCAAACATGATTTATTATTTTTACGTGTACAATGTCATAATTAGTTTTAAAATGTATCCCTCAGAAGTGTTAAGATATTGATAGATCTTACGAGCAAGCAACCCATTTTTACTAGATTTTGTGTGTAATTAAAACAGTGTGACAAAATTAGTAAAGTTCCTAATAATGAAATTAGGTAGAATGATATACATTAAATCTCCTCAACAACGGAACCCACTTTGCAGTCCAGATTCCTTCCGTTGGAGAGGGTTTCTGCTGATTAGTGATCTGACCATAATATTCTTGTGTAAAATCGGCATCCATTATCGCTCAGTCATGAGCTTACTTACTGAATCCTGCTTGATACAACAAGTGCATTCTCCATTTGTTGATAGCAGTTCTCTGATACACGAATATTTATTATGTTAGCATCTTCTAACAAAGATTTTTGGTTAGTATATCGTCCATAATCTTAGATTACTATTTAATTTTGCCTTTGTTTTAGTTTTTCCAATATGGACTTCCGGTATGCAAAGCGCATATGCAAAATACAGGGTGTCATTTAAATATCACCGTTGAACACCTGATTGGGATTCATATCAGAACGCTGTGATTGTACAATTGGTTAGAGTGTTTACGTCTTTGTTATAAAAAACCTCCATGTGATAGAAAAAAAATGGCTCACAGAACAAAGAAATTCTGTTGTTTTAAGTCTAAAATGCCTTCCGTGTACAATGTTGCTAATGACATTCCATTGATCACTCCAAATATTCCTTTATCTATATAAGGGAATGTTAATGCACAGCAATTCCTTTTGCGGTTTTATTTTCTAAAGTAGTTATTTATGTAGAAGCATAACAAGAAACACAATTACTGGAAATCAAAGTACATGTAGGTTTTGTTAATTACTGTAAAGAAACTTAATTTTTTTCTGTGGATGAAATGTTAGGCATATAATTGTTTTTGTATGTAGTGGTGGTCTTCGAGTTCAACGTATTACAACACCGTTGTAAGTTTCAAACTTTTATTGGCAGCAATAAAAATACAACGTGTATAAAATCAAGCGACGTATGCATTTATGTAGCTATGTAACCAATGTATTTACACATTGGAATTTAAAACTACGTTTGCTTCAATGAAACAAGCTAATACAAACAAATACTAAAATAAAATTTTACTGCAAACAAATTCATCTGTACGGATGAATTAATAACTAAAATCGTACAAAGTTAAAATACATGATGGAATGACCAAGTTGATATCATGCCATTACTAAAACTTAGTACTGGTTTACAAATTGATTCATACAAATCAATACAGCCAGTTGCATACTTGGCTTGTATGAAGATGAGTATACATTTGCAAACTCAAACAACTACATGTATAATGCAGTGGCTAAAAGTTTTACATTTACATTGTTGTACGAGGTAACTACTAAAATCTTTGCTTAGTACAAAGATCTGTGTATATTTAATTAAATCTTCTTCAAGAGCTCTGAGGATCCTAGAGGTCATACTTTTAAAATTCACTCGTATATTCTATTCTACATAGCTGCTTTAGAAGAAAATCAAAATTATTCTGATCTATTCGATGCTTTATCATCAGTAATTTTCTTCTTTTTACATCCATTCCTTCTATTCTTAAACCAGATATTGACTGTTGCTGGTGTAAGTTTCAGTTTTTTCGCCAGTTTTTCAAGTTCATCTTTTTCCAGATGCTTTTTCTCCTCAAACTTTTTAGTTAAACACTGGGTCTGCTCTGGTGTGAATGTTGTGCGGTATCTCCTATGTTGAGAATCGCCTTCTGCGAGCCTAATGTGGTGGAATCTTGATTTTCTCCGCCTCCTATTCTTAAACCAAGTAGCCACTTTGTGAGACGGAACGTTAAGATCTTTCGCCAGCTCTTCACACTTTTCTCTATCTGGGGATTTGTCTTTGGCAAATTCTTGCTCCAGATATAAAGCCTCTTCATCTGTGAAAAGATGTTTATTGCTGGTAGCAGGAAAATCTGGTGTACGGATGCTCACATGAGAGTTGGCATCCACATTAACATCACCACATGCTTGTTTCAAAGCATGGTGCGGGTGATTTTCCTGTGCTGTTGACTTCATAATATGGTTGCCTACGTACATTTTTCCAGCATAATCACAAGCTTGTTGTAGAGCATGTTTATAGTATTCATCAAATGGCTGAGAATCAAATGACATGTCATGATGTGCAAATGTATTAATGTTAGAACTTGTTTCCTTATTGGGATACAAGTGAACAGGATCAAATGGTTGTCGCACAGCAAGATCATGATGAGAGGCGAGTTTTACATCAGCTATATTTTGTGGAGGCCACATCCGTTGTATGCTGCTAGACTGACTGTATGTAGGCTGCATGCAGGTTACAGGCGGATATTTCTGCTGCTCTGATTGGTATCCATTCATTTGAGGTGGATTCTGTGTAAGTGGTAGTGCTGCAGAGTTCTGAGCTGGATCTTTGTAGCTTATCTGAGCAAGATGAGCATTCTGTTGAGGAGACATCCCCACATTGGTGCCGTAGAATGCAGAGAAAACATCATTGTCCTTGCTCCAAATCTGTGGTTTCATGTTGTTCATTGTATTGGCCATAATTCCAATATTTTGGTATAAATACAAAAATTATCCCGTGGATATTGCAATTACTAAAAGTGGAAATATCCTGATCTTTTTAACTATCAACACAGACAAATAATGAAATATCCAAATGAATATGTGGGAGTTTTAATAGATATTGATGAGAACTTAATGCAATGTGTGCTATGCACTATCATCTACTAGAGAATGATGTCCTCCACCCCAAAAGAAGAGCTTTTATATGGAAGTGTCAACATTTATAACTTGGAGTGACTTAATTGTGTCAGGAAAAAAAGTTTAACTTAGAGTGAAAGTAATTAAGCAACTGTGGCAGGTTTGTTAAAATCCAAGTCCTCCTGAAACGCCCATAAATGGGATCACAGATGCAGAGGGATTTAGGTGACACTTTTGTTAATTCTTATACACCCAGGGCAGAACTTATGCTAGATAGTGTTTGTGACTAAAGTTTGACCATATGATTGACATATGTGCATATAAAATTCTTTTTTGAAAATATAAATGTGAAAGAATGAAAACAATATTTGTACAACCTTTTTACCTATTTTAGATAGACATTGTGATAATTAGTTTTAAATGTACAACATTAAAATTTGAAACATCTTATGAACACCCGTAGACCCATAGATAATGGCCATTTTACAAAAATGAAAACAAATGACTAAAGTAGTAAAAGTTCCTAATAATGAAATTAGGAAGAATGATATATACTATTTTTATAAGAAGAGACAACGGAATCCCATCTTTTGAAAAAACATTCATAGAAGTTATTTATGTAGAAGCATAACAAGAAACACTGATTACTGGAAATTTCAAAAAATGTAGGTTTGTTAATTAATTTAATTTGTAAAGAAACTTAATTTTCTGTGGACAAATTTGCATATAATTTGTTGATAGTGGTGTCTTTCTGATTCACTAATATGACAACATGTTAGTAAGTTTCAAACTTTTTATTGGCAGCAATAAAAATATCTTAGATTAAAATTTAATTATGTATTTATTTAGTTATGTAACCAATATGGACTTCCGAATTTAAAAAACTGCAAAATTCAATGGTGTCATTTAAACAAACAAATACTAAAATTTTATTGCAAACAAATTCATCTTGTACAAATGAATTAAATAACTAAAATCGCTTTGTAAAAATACGTGATGGAATGACCAAGTTGATATCATGCCACTAAAAAACTTAGTACTGAACAAACAAATTGATTCATACAAGTCAATACAGCCAGTTGTATACTTGGATTGTATTGACATCAGTTTATTTCTCATAAAATGCATAGTATTGTATGAAGATGAAAATACGCTTTGCAAAGCAAACAACTACATGTATTTTAATACACAGCAGTGGCTAAAAGTTTTACATTTACATTGTTGTACGATTTCACTACTAAAATCTTTTTATTACAAAGATCCTGTATATTTAATTAAATTTTTATTCAAGAGCTTGAGGATCCTAGAGGTCATTTAAACTCAAGAATTCCTATTCTACAATTGCTTTTAGAAGAAAATCAAAATTATTCTGATCTATTCGATGCTTTATCATCAGTAATTTTTTTTTTACATGATTCTTAAACCAGATATTGACTGTTTTTTGGTTTCAGTTTTTTTTGCCAGTTTTTCAAGTTCATCTTTTTCCAGATGCTTTTTTCTCCTCAAATTTTTTAGTTAAACACTGGGTCTGCTCAATGTGTGCGGTATCTCCTATGTTGAGAACCCGCAAGCGAGCCTAATGGTGGAATTTGATTTTAGCTATTGTAAACCAAGTAGCTACTTTGTGAGACGGAATTTAAAACTTCACACTTTTTCTCTTCATCTGGGGATTTAATAAGCTAATGCAAAACTTTTATTTAGAATAAAATTTTATTAAATAGAATATATGCAATATAGCTCAAAACTTCACATAAACTAGTTAAAATACACAATAAAATACAAATACATTTACATGGGAAATTTTTTAGAAATAAGTTGATATTAACGAATATACTAAACTTAGGGATGACATTTAATTTACAATTATTTGAGTTCATACCCAAAGTAATATCCTTAAAATACATGATGGAATGAAATTGTATTTTGCCATTTAAAACTGTTTCAGAAATTGATTTCTTACAAATCGGAAGTGCATTCCAGTTATTGTGGAGCATGAAGATGAGTATGCATTTGCAAACTCAAACAATTACATGATAATGCAGTGGAGAAAAGTTTGATATTTACATTGAGGTACGAGGTAACTACTAAAATCTTTGCTTAGTACAAAGATCTGTGTATATTTAATTAAGCCTTCTTCAAGAGCTCTGAGGATCCTAGAGGTCATACTTTTAGAATTCAGTGCAGATATTCTATTCTACATAGCTGCTTTTTAGAAGAAAATCAAAATTATTCTGATTTATTCAATGCTTTATCATCAGTAATTTTCCAATTTTTACATCCATTCCTTCTATTCTTAAACCAGATATTGACTGTTGCTGGTGTAAGTTTTTTTTTTTTTGCCAGTTTTTAAAGTTCATCTTTTTCCAGATGCTTTTCTCCTCAAACTTTTTAGTTAAACACTGGGTCTGCTCTGGTGTGAATGTTGATGCGGTATCTCCTATTTTGTGAGAAGAATTTTCTTCTGCGAGCCTAATGTGGTGGAATCTTGATTTTCTCCGCCTCCTTTTCTTAAACCAAGTAGACACTTTTTGAGACGGAACGTTGAGATCTTTCGCCAGCTCTTCACATTTTTGTGAAAAGATGTTTATTGCTGATAGCAGGAGAATCTGGTGTTTGGACGCTCACATGAGAGTTGACATCCACATTAACATCATCACATGCTTGTTTCAAAGCATGATATTGGTGATTTTCCTGTGCTGTTGACTTCGTAATATGGTTGCCTACATACATTTTTCCAGCATAATCACAAGCTTTTTGTAGAGCATGTTTATAGTATTCATCAAATGGCTGAGAATCAAATGACATGTCATGATGTGCAAATGTATTAATGTTAGAACTTGTTTCCTTATTGGGATACAAGTGAACAGGATCAAATGGTTGTCGCACACCAAGATCATGATGAGAGGCGAGTTTTACATCAGCTATATTTTGTGGAGGCCACATCCGTTGTATGCTGCTAGACTGACTGTATGGAGGCTGCATGCAGGTTACAGGCGGATATTTCTGCTGCTCTGATTGGTATCCATTCATTTGAGGTGGAACTTGTTGCTTCTGTGTAAGTGGTAGTGCTGCAGAGTTCTGAGCTGGATCCTTGTAGCTTATCTGAGCAAGATGAGCATTCTGTTGGGGAGACATCCCCACATTGGTGCCATAGAATGCAGAGAAAACATCATTGTCCTTGCTCCAAATCTGTGGTTTCATGTTGTTCATTGCATTGGCCATAATTCCAATATTTTGGTATAAATACAAAAATTATGCCGTGGATATTGCAATGACTAAAAATGAAAATATCCTGATCTTTGTAACTATCAATGGAGACAAATGATGAAATATCCAAATGAAAATGTAGGAGTTTTAATGAATATCGAAGAGAACTTGTTGCAATGTGTGCTATGCACTATCATCTACTAGAGAATGATGTCCCCCACCCCAAAAGAAGAGCTTTTATAGGGACATGTCAAAATTCATAACTTGGAGTGAGTTAATGGTGCCAGGAAAAAAGTGTAACTTAGAGGGAAAGTAATTAACCAACCATGGCAGGTTTGTTAAAATCCAAGTCTTCCTGAAACACCCAAAAATGGGATCACAGATGCAGAGGGATTTAGGTGACACTTTTGTTAATTCTTGTACTGCCAGGGCAGAACCTGTGCTAGAAAGTGTGTGTGACTAAAGTTTGACCAAATGATTGAAATATGTACATATGAAAATCTTTATTTTGGTATAAAAAAAAAAGTATTTTACAATACAACAGTACAACCTATTTTACCTGGATACTCTGATAGGCTGGAACGACATTCTGATAATTGAATTATACAATGTTCAAACATTCTTCCTAAATCCCGTAGACCTTATTGACAATGGGCAATGCACAAAAATGAATACAAATAAGTACAAATACTAAGTACAACATGTAAATCACTGCAGTGGGTAAATACATAGCACGTCTTCATATTAGCCACCTTTGAAAATCGCTATTTTGTCAGAGGCACAATGTATAATGTCTTAATATTGCCAGGTTGGAAGTGACCTCATCATATCAATGTTAATACTTGTATCATCATGTGCGTTATTCTGTCACTCAACCAGTCCACTAATATTATGACGATGTGTTGAGCGGATGTTTACGGTCTGTTGTCTTCCATAGGTGACGTTGGTGCCGGAGCAAGAGCTGCGTCAGGCCGTTATCCCCATCTTCTTCGACATGATGCAGTGTGAGCAGAACGCCAACGGCAACTTCAAACAGGTCAGCGAAACTCAGCTACACCGATATCATTAACCGTTCACTAGCAGGGTCGTCATTAATGCCAACTATTAAAGATTTAGATGAAGCCTGAAATAAATGAAAATTCACCAAGATGGATGTCTGATTTACCTGAACGAGAATCAGATATCCATTATGATTACTTTTAGTTTATTTTAGGCTTTATTCTAGACTGCACCAGCAGTATAAGTTTAATACTACTTTTGTCGTACTTTGTCTATTTGGCCACGATAGGGCTTAGAAACATGGTTGGAAATGGTAAAGCATTGATATTTTACTGTGTGAATAAGTAAACTTATTCTAAATCCAAAGCTTGCTTTGACTTTTACCAATTCCAAGAGTAAGAACCTTCTTTTTTTATTATGTTCGGTTTGATACAAGTAGATTTTCACAAATATAGGATCATTATGACAGGGTTTTAATTTTTAGGTGGAAAGAGAGCTGATAGACAAGTTGGATATTTTGGTCAGCGAGAATAAAGGAGACAAGCAGTACAGCCACCTCTTCAACACCATGTAAGTCATCCATTTGTACAGACTTCCGGTAATGCTAGAATTCTAGCTTACAGCAGAACCTTTCTATTAAGACCGTCCTGAGACTGACTTCAAGTGGTCTCAATAGAGAGGTTGTCTCCTTGTGGGTTTCTGTGAAGAAATGGTCTTAAAATAGGGGTCGTCTATTTAAAGTGGATAGGTCATCTTATTTGGAAGTTCTACTGTACTACTTAACTATTTTCATTTTCATTATTAAAGTATAACAAGCCCAATTTGATAATTGGTATTGTTATGTGAATTTGCATATTAATTAGAGACCCACGTTGCAGTATATTTTCAATCAAATAGTCAAAATCAAAGTTAAATGATATATAAATAATGACTTAGATTCCATTTGAATACTGATGAGGCCTCATGAAAAAAATTACGGATGTTTGTTTTAGAATATGAAGTAATGTCTGAAGTAATTTTCAAGCCTAATTTGTGTATCTTGGCTAGAATTTGAAAGCAAGTTTTTATTTGCCTACTTGTGTTTAAATGACTGGTGATCATACACATATGCAATTTTGTGCAAATGTTTATAATACATTTCAATTATTACATGTTTGTATTAAAAATATCTCTTGACTTTGTTCAAAGTAGCTTCTTTACTCTCTATCATATTTCTAATCTGTTATTGCTCACTAACATTTTAACCTCACTTGTATTTGAGAAATCTTCATACTGTGAGTTTTTAAAGAAATACAATTTGTACATTTTTCTTACTTACAATCATAGTCGGGATATGAGGTGAAATATTTTGTTATGCATACGCTTTAGGATTTGAAATATCTATGCTGCATTTGCACTACCTATGATAATTATTTGTACGATTGTGCGTGCACCTTAAAATTAGATCGTCTACACTAGTTCCAAAGCAACTGTTACCTACTTTCATGATCATTGTACTTTGTACTACTTTTCATATGAAATCAATACTGTGTACTACATCATGCTGTTTTACCGCATCTGTTCAGGGAGTACTTGGGGCGTGTGTAAGTTCCGCATGATCTCTCAATGTTCATCATCATATGTCGTAATTGTCTTTGTGGCTGATTATGATTAATACAAATCATTTAATTTTTCATACATTTTATGATAGATTCAACACGACACACAAATGTACCGGTACAAATATTAATTTGTTTTATCATCTTCATTTTCTCACTTAAAATCCACAATCATAGGCCATTTTAGTTTAACAAATATTGATAAACTTTACAGAATATGTGTTTATTTCTGGGCAGTCACACTATAGTGAAATCCAGTGTTTAAGATACATATATGTTTTTTAAGTACAAATTTTTATAAAGCACAAAGGATCTTATAAGCTATAACCTGAGGTAACAAACCACAAAGTAATATGCTTCGATATGATTTAGTCTTTAAAACAAATTAATGTAACAATCTGCTATGTCCAAAATGTTGTCATGAAGCTATTCCATCATACCTGCATGTTTTCTTTCATCATTATTACTTACCATTTGTATCTACTTTCTGTTGTCTATTATTGTTGTCTTTAGTACTATTGTTATTTGATAAAAAAGAATAATTGCATTTTCAGAGAAATATCAGAACCGTAAATGAATCCTTATTTTTTTGTTTTACATAATTTTTTGTTTTAATTAAGTTGATTTTTCTTTTAATTTCTCTTAACTATTCTGTTTTTTGTCTTCGCATTCTGATATATTCATTTGCATGCATACAACTCCGTATAGCATAGATTGTATCAGTTAGAATATTTAAGTTTTATGACAATAACGTTGCAATAACACATTTTATTGTCACATAGCCATAAAATCAGAAAAAAAACTAATTGAAATGGCACATTGATATTAGTATTAACAAGAAACTTTTCCTACTCTCTTTACTTACATGTATCTCTTTGATAAAGAATTTCCTTATTCTCTCCCTTAAAAAGGTTTTCTTCACTAATGCTCTCAAAATTTGATGATGGCACCTATCTTCATAAAAAGCTATATACATGTAATATTTGAATTGACTATTAATTCCAGCTTATTGCGAAAAGTACAGTCGGAAACTTCATGGCAGGAGAATGGCAAGACGTTCATTCACTCAGTGACCATGTTGCTGGAAAGATTGTTGGACTACAGGTAAGTGTAAAATAAGCTGAAATTTACCAAGATTTTGTTTATGCCATTTGTTTTGTCACATGATTTGATCGACAACATACATGTATGTGTGTAATGTTCACATAATTGTTGTCATAATGACTATTATAGGTAACAATTTGATAATTTCTTAACCTGATTATTTTTATAGAAATGTTTTGGAAGGTGATGAAAACAGAGAGCAGAGAATGACTTGCACAGTTAACTTATTGGTAAAGTGCTTTTTATATTTATTACGGGACCTAATATATCAGAGTACAATGATTAGAATAATTTTATGACTATGAAATTAATAGACATAATCATAGGCCTATATTATCAAAGATCAACATGTTTAACTGTTACACATGAAATTTACTTTTAATAAATACATTTATGTTTCCAGAATTTTTATAAAAATGAGATCAAGCGTCATGAAATGTACATTCGTTACATCTACAAGTTGACCAATTTGCACGTTGAGGCGCTCAACTATACGGAGGCTGCCTTTACGCTGCTTTTACATGCTCAACTTTTGGACTTCTCATCTTTTACCATGGTTAGTCTTCTTTATTATCCACTCTGTTCATGCTGAAAACAATTGACGTCTGTTACCTTTCTATTTTTATGTGTTTCCCAACAGCTAACCTTCTCTGTCACATTTCTCTTTTTTCATTGTAATGTGAAACACATGTAGTTATGAATCGTATCTAAATTCATAGGTGCCAGAAGATGAAATGTATCCAGCGATGCCAGAATGGCAGAAGAAAGAAGTGATCTACCACCAGATTATCAACTATTTTGATGTTGGAAAGGTGAGAGAATGTTTGAAGTGTTAATATTAAGCTTGTTGTTGTGAATAAGAAAAGGCAACGTTAAGTTTATGGGAAGTTGTTGAGAGAAACACAAGTTTTTTATAATTAAGATTGGCTAAAGCTACAGTCAGACAAAAATTTAAAATATTGAAGGTGAATCAGTTTGGGTCCTGTAGTCATTGGTATTGCCACATTGTCTTGTCAGAGATGTGTTTTTTAAAGGTTTAAGTATTATTTCAACCTTGCATTATCCATCTCATAGCACGCAGTTAAAATTCGGGAAATGAGCATTAATAGTAATCAGTGACTTTACTGTAAATTCAGCTTGATAAGATTGTGATGTTCAAGTGTCATAATTGTTATTCGTTACAGTCATGGGAATATGGTATTCCACTGTGCAAGGAATTGGCCACTTTGTATGAGAAGACCATTAATTACAGTAAACTCAGTGAAAATTTGGTAAGTTATACATTACAACAAAAATCTTTACCAGTATGGTAATTGGTAGAACTTAGAATTTCTTGAAAATTTGAATATTACGTTTCATAAAATTAATGTGTGGATCATGATCATTATTGTGACTGCCTTGATGTTTCCAGCAATTACAAGCGTCTTTTTATGACAAAATCCTGCATGAATTACGGCCGGAACCGGAGTACTTCAAAGTGGGCTTCTTTGGTCAAAATCTTCCAATGTTTCTACGAGTAAGTGCCGAAGTTATTCTCTTATCTTAAAATCATTATCAGAAAGTAGTATTATGCACATTTTTTTGTTCTGTAAAGAATACCAAATACTTTTAAGGAGTCTTGCTGGAGATAAAAAATTTGGAGGAAAAAAAAATTCTTAAAATGTTCTTGTTTTTATTTTAGTATAAAAGTACATTCATTTCCCTTTTTAAAATGTATAACACTTTAAAGGTTGCGGGGAATGGAATTTGTTTTATGGACCATACAAAAAGATCATACAAATACAATGAAAAATTCAGTCAATGTTAATTTTGACTGTACCGAAATTGTATACATGATCTTTTGTATGGTCCATAAACCAAATCTATTCGAAACCCCTAAAGTGTTCTACATTTTCTAAAGGGAAATGCTTGTACTTTTTATACTAAAATAAAAAAACAAATATTTTAAGAATTTTTTATCTCCAGCAAGTCTTGTTAAGCTCAGTATCTGCTTCACGTGTTTGCTTTGTCCAGGAGCATAAGTTGTCTTCAACATTACAGGAGTGCTAAGAATACAGAAGATTCTCTTTACTTTGATGACACCAGTAATTACTTTTAAGGACAGAATAAAGGCTACACATTCTAAGAGCTTTGCATTTTTCCATGTGCAGTTTTTTAGATCATTGGGTACATCAGTCCTCTTCAGCATTAAATAAGTACTAATACTTTGATGACACAAATACTCACTTTATTATTTACAGAATAAGGAGTACATATTCCGAGGGCTGGAATACGAGAAGCTTGGTGACTTCACAAGTCGGTTGAAGTGTCAGTTTCCAGCAGCGACTATCCTCACCACAGAACCAACAGACAACATCAAGCAGGGAAACCACATATGTATCCTTTATGGCAAAGAGTTTTCTGGTGGTGCTATTATGGTTCATCTGCCCATATATGCTCATAAATCCCTGCAGATTACAATACAGATGCAGATAGATACTAATTGCCCAGTATATGTAATACTTGAACTTGAGAGATATTTTTTTTTTCTTTTTGGGTCAACAAACATATCTAATCCAGTGTTAAATATTTCATACTTGGTAACATTTTGTCTACAAAGGGCCTCTTCAGAACACTTTTCCTGTGATTAATGTTTTGTCTGAAGCAAAAAAACAACAACATACTTATAACTGTTCACAAATCAAATTGAGAGAGGTGGAAATATTTTTTTATTAACAATAGCCCTTTGTTCTACCGGTATACTGGAAAACCACTTGGAATCATAATGGTTTACAACTTTTCTTTCAAAATCTCACTTTAAACAAATTATAGACGTTCAATTTAGTTTATTTTTTACTACAGACTAGGATTTCAGAGTTTTCTTAATTAAGCATGACAGTGTAAAACTATTCAGTTACGTTTGTATTAGTGTTTGCACCTTGACAATGTTTAGGTCTTCAAATCTACAGTGTGACACCAGTTCCAGAAGGGCTCGCAATACAGCCGTATTTGGCACAGGATGTGCCAGAAAATATCCGCACCTTTTATAAGGTCAACAATGTCGACACGTTTGAATTTGATCGACCATTCCACCGAGGAGAGAGAGATAAAGAGAATGAATTTAAGGTAATGATTTTACTCTCCAAGATTTGGGGCTTATTATCTTAAATGAAACTTTCTGTTTCTCCATATGATCCAAGTTACCATGTAGATGCTTGAAGTACAAGTATTGAGCGTACGTTTCTTTGCTTAGACCCTTTACCTGGAGAGAACCACTCTGCACACGGCAGACAAGCTTCCTGGCATCCTACGCTGGTTTGAAGTAGATCCAGCTCGTACGAAACGGCAAACTTTAAGCCCCATTGAGGTAACACATTATGTTTTCTGTCACCCAAAGACAAAAAGATAGTTATTCAGAGCATCATACAATTGTCTTTCTATAAATATTTAGATTTGATGGCCCGAGTTATTTAGAACATTATACATTTATCAAGTTCACGTCTCTACTGCGGAAAATCAAGCATATATGTATATTCAACATGGCACTTTTCTCTTTTAGGTTGCCATCGACAGCATCGAGAACAAGAACGGTGACATCCGTGACCTTGTCACTGCGTACAGTCGCGACCTTCAGCGCAGCCTCGAGCCTTTGACGCGGACGCTCAACGGAGTGATCGATGCTGCTGTCAATGGCGGCATCACCAAGTACCAGCAGGTGAGTTCGAGTCCTGCCACTTCCGGGGACGCTTAATGTATGGTATCCAACTATCAAAGAGCACACATGACGGTGACGGTGGCACGTCCAAATATGTACCAAATGAAATTCTAGATCATTGGAATTCCAATGTAAAAACTCATTCATGCAAAAGCCTCTCACCCCTCCCTACTCCAACTTCCAATTTCCCTCTTTCTTCATCGAAAAGCCCATTATTTAGACGGTCGTACATGTATTTGTTACTAGTCCTGTGGAAGCTTAAGCCCCAGTCTGAGTGAGCCTCTAGTTGCTGATCATTAATGCCTACTATTACAGTTTAGAGTAAAGCCCAAAATATGCCCAATTTACCATAATGGATGTCTGATTTACCGGAGTAAGTTTATATGATTATATTTTTTCAGGCTTTCTTCACCTCTGAGTTTGGTGCTACCTTCCCACAGTATGAACACCATGTGAAAACGCTGAAAACTGTCATCATTGAACAAGTACGTCTCTCACAGATTGTCCCTCAAATTACCAGTGTGTAGAATGTCCTAAACTGTATGTCTTTCTTCAGAACTTTATGTTCATCATGTTCAATGTTTCATAGGTGCATTTATTGGATGGAGCGTTGAACTTACATGGCCGTCTAGTCTCCCCAACTCTCAAGCCTCTTCATGACAAACTTGCTGAATTGTTCAGCGTGATGAAAGAAGGACTAAAAGAATCGGTGAGTTAAAAACATGGCAAAAATAATGTTGCGATATTTAGTTTTAAATGCCAGTGGATCGCTATTTATTAGTTGAATCAATATTGGTGATAGGTTGAGAACATGCCGAATCGATCATTGTTTACCGCTTCCATGGGGGATAAACCTGCCAGTAACACTGATTCAATTGAACCCATTTAACACCAATCCTAGGAGAAGTCATGTAAAAACTTGAAAGTAAGCACTGGCAGATCCACACTATTCAGGAGAAATTTGTAAAATTTACGCTTGCATTTTTCACCTAACCCCAATTTAGGGAAACATTTTTGGTGAAAAATGCAGGATGGTGCATTCCATTCACCCCATAGATCTATCAGTGGTGTGTCAGTAAGTAATCGACCAATCGTTTGAGGCTGAATTTTTGTGTCTTTTGCAGGGCTCCCCAAGCATGATCCGGTTGTTCAGCGCGTCGGACCAGCTGACGATTGTGAACGGCGGAGGAGGCGGGGACAGGCGCGCCAGCAGCTACAGCAACCACAGCTCCCAGAGCACACTCTCCACACACTCCTCCAAGTCCATGTAAGAAGCCAACATCAGTTTTGCTACACTTTTTCAGCCCATTTTTTTGTGAGCTCTGATAAATCGAATTGATGGAAACCTTGCAAAATTCTTTCTTTTATCATATACTTCATTTATCTTTGCAATTTGTTATATCTAGAAATTTCTTTGATACCTTCATATAAGACTTAGTGGGTCTACCTGTACTTCAATAGGGGCTCATTTTTCAGGACATATATAGCTAATCACAAATAAACTTCATTACATTCTACCAACAAAAAAGTCTCATCTTCTAAACATATTAGAAGGACCCATGCTCACTCAATAAAAGTCCATTGTTAAAAACAGTTTTTACCAAATGTTGGGAATCTCAATGTAAATACCCACTGAAATACATGTTCGATAGATTTTATGATTTCCTGCACCTAGTAAGAGCTCTCTAATCTTGACTGAATGTTTGCATCACTGTGCAGGTCACCGATGGTGACATCCACTCCACCTGGCAGTAACCGGTCGTCTGGAATATTCTCTGAGGGACAAGATGGCGAGAGTCAGGATAACATCTCCAACACAGCTCTTGAGGTAAGATATTTCATAGTACTCTAATAGAAATGCTCACTCACTACTGCGTTCTTTGCATCAATTGAAGCATTTAAATCAAATAGTATTTATGAAATTTTCAATTTGAAATGCCATATGTTACCTTTCTGGAATCATTTTCCCCCTATTGCATACAATTGAAATTGCATTTTTATTGTGTTATGAGTAATGGCTATATTGTTTAACAAGTGCATTGTCTACTGCATGGATGATCAAAGATTGTACATACAGTATAAATGTCATCAAACATACTGACGTTGATATAACAAGATGTACAAAGCAGAAAATCTTGCTAGCTACTCTCTTCAATTGAAGCATGCAACTCATATTGCAAATTGCTTGCTTCACTCCAACCCCATTCATGCTTCAGATTATTTTTTCATGTAATACTCTATTCACGTGCATGCTTTGTTGAAGGGAGTCATGTAATGTATTGGTAGAAACTAATCTTTTATTCACCAGTCTCTCACGCATCATTTTCATCAATAGGTTTCACAAAGGTTTGCCATTTTGAAATGTCGAGTGTGCAAAAGACCAAGAGCAAGAGGCTGGAGGCCCAATAGTATCCCAGGGGCCCTTTTGGGTGTTTCCTATCTTGTAGGGGGCAATCATATTTATGATTCGCCAAGAATCGGTCACAGCAATGATGTACCGCCTAAAAGTGGAGGACAATTACGTCACTTCCTGGTACATAAAATAGCATAAGAGCCTAGTTGACGTTCTTTAAGATGGTGATGTTGATACTAAGTTGGTGCATCAATATCAACATTTTAGAATGTTCAAACTATTTGCGTTATTAGTTTTGCATGATTTAGCTAAGAATACTAATAAGAGTTTTTGTTCGAAGTTTTTGCTTCAAAATTTTGTATTTCAGATGTGTGTTTTTTTTTCTTTTCGAAAGATTCAACAAACCATTTGCCCATATATTGGTAAATGTTATTTGGTATGTGTAGTATTCTTTAACCATTCCTGAGATAAGAGGGATTTGCATGTCTGGTTTTGTTTCTATGCAGAAGGGAAGTAAATCACGTCAGACCACTTGGTATATTGATGACGAACTGACAAGCACTTGGCAAATTGGAGGTCAAAATGTACGTATCTCCTGTCTGTTGTTGTCATCGTTTCGTTGTTGTAATTCGTGTCTTAATGCGGAAGCTGTTTATATATTGTGAAGATACTAATAGGATTCTTTGTTTGACATACGTTCAAAGCTTGTCATCATCAAAATAAAAATATTCAATACAGTTTAAAAACTATAAATTGACAAAAGTGTGGATGCACTTTATTCTGCAAAATGTAGTTCTCAATGAATTGTTCTTTATTTGACTGAAAGCACCATCCTGGTTGGATTTCTCTCTGATTTCTCCCATAACTTTTCTTATACTCATGTTTTACATAGTTGCTGAGATTATTGGTAATTTACTTTGTTGTTGGTTTTGTATCATAGCTTTTAGTGTTGCATTAGACATTTGTTCATGTATGGTTGTGTGTTATTGGCGTTTGTTGATTGTCCAAGTGTCAATAATGATCGTTATTTGTCACCTTTGCTGTTAGCAAAACTATGCTAGTATATTTTGTAGTTTTGTGAAGCTAAATGATTGTTCTGTTGAAACTTGTAATGACCTTTGGTAATTTATATTTCCATTTTAACCCATTAAAGGCATCTTTGGTCATTGATGTCTATTAATGCCGCCTAAAATAAATCCTAAAATGAGCTCAAATAAGATGTGTGTCTGATTTACCGGAACGCAGTGAGGCGGAATCAGACATCCATTGTGGTAAATCTGAACTTATTCTATGCTTAAATCTAGGCTGCACTAGTAGCATCGGCTACCACTTATGCCAGTTAAGGGTTAAATCACATTAAAATGCTCTATCAATTCTTCACAAAATCACAAAATCCGCAATTCAGATGGAATAGAAGGTGTGCATCATTGGCATGCTTTTATGTTGTAAACTCCTCTTCTTCCTAGAAACGACCTCACTCTGCGGTGCCCGCTTCGTACAGTGTACAAGACTTTCCCATCGCCGGATACGGCTGCCTTTTCCCCACGCCTGCTGCTGGCAACCTGCTACATGCCGATACACAACAGAAAAGCAAATCTGTGTTTTATTCGTCCTCACCGACTCTTGTAGTGACAGATACTGTGGAAGAAACACGCAAAGCGTCGCCGCGAGCTAAACCAAGACTCGGTGTAGGTGAAGTAATAGGCAGTAAACTGCACCGATTGGGAGCGGTGAGACGCTTGACAAAGGATTATAACTCAAATAACACCTCAAGAAGTTCGTCTCCAGACAAGCTGAGGAAGTCCAAGTTTTATGACGACACTGACGAAGAGCAAGACAGCGAATCCGAGTCATCAACATATTCTCGGTTTCTGTCTGTTGACGACGCTCGCTCATCTCCTCGTATTCCTATCTCTCTGTCTTCCTCGCAGGTAGTCACATAATGTATAGTCGTGCATTCTCAAGAACTAGCCATATTTTTTTATTTATTGACGTAAATCGCTTCTACTTACTTGCATGCTTATTATTAACTGCTTTACATTATTGATATTGTAATTATAGTTGGTCATTTCATTTTCATAGTTCAACTTTTTATAACACCTTCATCTTAAGTTTTATTCCATTTTATAAAACATTTAAGTTAACCTCTTCAAATTTAGGTGTTCAATGTTAATTTTTCGGTGTGCAGAAATATTTGTTAGCACCCCCCTATATATTCTTTAATTGTATCCATCATTGGTTTTGGTGATTAACGTACATACTTTTTAGAATTGGAGTTACTGAGCATGATATTGACCTTTTCCTTTTTTCTTACAGTCCAGTTCTTCTTTGAGAGGAAGTGACTCCACTTTAACAAGATCTAATTCAGGTAAACGTTTCTCATGAATCACAAAAAGTTATTTTTTTTTTTTTTATTACAAAATCTGCGTACCTAATATTTATGTGCATATATGGATGTTTTAGTCATTGTTTATTCTGTAAATTTTAGCAATGGCTGCTGCCCCATCTAGTATTAGCCTTGACAGTGGGGACAGTGGATATGGTCACAAAAGAGTCATGTCCGCCTACACATCTGGAAAGAAGGAGTATGGAAGAGCACCACCACCACCACCTCCAAGAAAAACTTCCTTCTCAGGTTAGATCAATTTCTATATACATTAGTGTTTGCTTTAAATATGTTTAACACCACCTCTTTTTCTATAGTGAAGAGAGACTTGAAAATCCAACTTTATAAATTTAGGGTGTTTGATACCAGTACATCTTCGTGGCTGCATTGTTGTAATGACCATACGCCCATTTCACCCCCTTTGTACAATTAGGTTAGGGAAACTTGTGTGAATGACTCACGTAAATACAATACAAATATTTGTAAAAAGCTATTTTGTCATTGTTTTAACAGGGAGTGAAAAAGATGAGTTGACATCCCCCCAGACCCCAGGGTACCGGCCAGCCATTCCAGACAGAGACACAAAGTTCAAATCTCAGGTAAAAGTGTGATCAATTTCTTCCGAGTGTGGAATACCAAACCTTATATAAACCTCAATTTTTAAGAATGGCTCTTGCAACAATTTAAAAATCTGCAGGATTAGTACAACACTTTTTACATTGCAAAGTATGATTTTTTTTAATTTCCTAAAAGGATGCTATCAATCCCAAACCATTTTGATAACTATCTTGTTTCTGCAAATCTGAATTATAACGACCATGACATCAAAAGAAGTCATGTTCATTCACCAAACTTCATTTTTTAATCTAATTTTCTTTCCATGAACATTAGAAACGCTGACGCATACATAGTTCATCATTCAATTTCTTGAACATTTGCAGATGAGTGACTCATCCCTGCAGGAGGACTACTGTGACATCCCTTCCAACCTTCCCACTCCGCATTCCCACACCACGGCAGTCGTCACATCCCCGCCGCCGCCGTCTTCCGTAGACAACAACCTCAACACACGAGTGCCTGTGTACTCAGCTCAGCAGAAACAACAAGTCAACGTTCCCCCGATACCGCCAAAAGGACCAAAGCGCTCAATGTCCTCAGTGGGACGTTCAGCCTCCCCCTTACGCAGCCCAAACCGGTCACGGACTAATTCAGCCGGAGCACCGCCGATACCGGACAGAAAATCAGTGCAGCAGAGACCGTCGCCAGCCGGTCCTCTGGGATTTTTAACGCGGAAAGCTCCGGTTCCACCGAAAACTCCAGAAGGATAGAGGGGTTGTTGAGTGGGGAGGGCATGCATGAGTGATGAAACAGTGTACTTAGTTTTTAATGCCCGTGTTGAGTTCAAACTTCAATTTTATCTCAATTTATTTAGCTGCATTTTCGTATTGCAAAATGTTATTGAGTAAAGGAACTGTTGCAATGAGCTTTAAATATGTGCTATATTAGCAGGATTTTTTTTTTACCGTTCAATATTGATGAATCACATTTGTGACAATTTATTATGTGTTAAGATTTGGGCAATGCTGTAATAGTTGAATATGTATGACTTTGAGCCAGTGAAAATAGTTAATACCCGGTACTCAAATTTGTGAGGGAAAAGTGTTGACAAAATACATAGATACTTTAACAAATAGGAAATAATAAGCTAAACTTACATTGTACTTTGGTTTAGGGAACGATCATAAATAACGATACCGGGGGGGGTCTTCCATTTTTTGGGGGCTCGAAGAAAAGTTAGCCAAACCCCCCATCAACATTTTAAAAAGTTGAGTGACCTGCCCCCCCTCCGCTAAAGCAAAAGTTCTTCACATAGTCATTGCAATGTTGGACAATTGCAAAAAAAAATATTTGAAAAAATATACCGTAGCGTGATAAAAAAATGACAGCGACCACCCCCAAAAGGAATCAGAAAAGTTGGGCCCCACCCCTTTTTGGACCACACACCCACACCCCCGATATCATTATTTATGATCGTTCCCTTATGTTTTGTGAATTTTATAGTGTTAGGTCAAAACCTCAAAATATTTTGACATAATCAAAACTCCCGTACCACCCGATGGTTAACATAATTGAGACCTTGACCATTGTGTTGTTTTTCAAGTTGGTTTTTCATTAATCAAATTCTAAATGATTGATTGTGAAATGTTTAGTTGCGATTTGTAAATGATCTATGTCAATTGTATATTAATGGTATGAACGTTTTTGAGAATTTTACATAGAATTTAATTGGCAATTTCCCGACCAACAGGGTTTTGGTGCCTTTCAAGTAACTAGGAACTGCTATCCAAATCACTTATGATTGTCTTTGTTATATGCAGATAGCATTTTAGCAGAAACTTTTAGGGAAGAGTTATATTTAGGTGATATACCTCAACATAGATACACATTTTATTTATTCAATGCTAAAAGAACAATGCTTTATTAAAAAATCAAGTACTATGTTCTGTTGTCAACTTTCCATTGAAAACACTGTAAATATTATTTATTGTTACAAGATGCTGTTAACAATTTCAAAATTTTAGACTTATTTTTACTAATTCATATTAGAACTATTACACACTGTGCATGGGCGTATTTACACTTACATTGTATTTGCATTTTTGCAATAACATTATGATATTATAAATATATATAAATCAGTGTTGTATCTATGGGTAAGTAGATATTAGTCGCACAACTTGTATGAAGAATTGTGTGCCTGCAAGCGCTTCCTATTTTTTATTTTTTTCTTCTAATTTTGTCACTTTTTATCTCACGTAGAACTTCCATTGATTGAATGCAGTGTACTGAACTTCCAACATATTCCATGCAGTAGCGTATGTGGTGCTTTAATTGTGTGTTATGGCAATGGGTGGCAATGTTGAATAAGTGTGCCAAACACCAAAACTTTACACACAAAATTGTAGGAAAAAATATCAAATGTTATGTAGTTCCCTGTTCATACATTTTGTATCTTGACATCATGTTTCTATACGGACAATCAAATTGTCACTTTTGTAGGATATTTGACTAAATTGTAAATTTTGTAGAATTTTTTTGACTATCAGCATAGCTGCGTTTGTGGAATGGTTTGTCCACAGTGTCTGTGATTTCTAAGCATGTTAGTTAATTATGAATTTCGACTTCTGACTAGATCATTAGAGCTATGACCGTGACACAAGTGTACAAGTTATTTACATCTTTTAGCTAGATTCTTTATTGTAAATGAGCATTATATTTTAGTGCAATATTCAAATCATAAATGTAAATGATCATTGTCACGTACATTAATTATATTGGTCTTGTGCAGAATCAATCTATTGATCAAATTAAAGAATATATTTATAGATAACTGATTAAACAGTGTTAGGATCATTTTTTGTAAAGCATTGTGTATGAAGTACAATACGGTAACCAATATTTTAAAGGTTATATAAAATATGGAACATTAACACGCATGTTTAGATCTAATATTTGTTTTAAAGTTTACATACTTAGAGTCTATTCCAGTCAGTGATATGAAATAACAATAAAGATATTTTACTTTAATGAGTATCTTTTTCATGCACACTTTTGTTAACATATTCTTAACTCTTCATTTTTTTCAAAATGGTTAAAAGATGCTTGTCCAATGTTAATTAAAATGGTACCATTATTCTGACATATAGCTAAAATCCTACTAATCTCTAAAGTGTATTAAAAGATAATGAATTGAAAATAATGCAAGTATAAAGTTTCAGTTACATTTCTTGTTCATCAAATATGTCAAGATTATGTGACATTACTTAAATAAAACATCCAACAGAAGCCCTAGTTTACCCACTTTCCCTGCCACCTGCCAAAGAGATCTGAATGTTGAGATATTGATCCAGACAACAATTACTGTAAACTATTCAGACGTCCGTTGCTCCACATAACAATCCAGATCAAATAAACCACGACGCTTTGCCAAATGGATTTATCTTTTTAAGCTGATTACTTCTAGATCTGTGTGATCGATGGTTTCCATCTAGATATATATATGGATTTGAACATTTCTGTATAATGAATAAATAATTTTCTCCGAATAATTTCAATTGGGATAATAATTTGTAATTTTAGTCATTTGTGATAATTTTGAAGAATTTACAAAAGTGATTTTACAATGGCTGCAATTGAAGTTGCTTCTCCCAAAAGAACACCGTAAGTTCATTTTAGTTCATCAACTCTATTACTTAGTGTTTAGTATTCTTACAAATACAAGTTATGTTTTTATCATTGATTTATTTTCTTTCAACATTTATTGATGATTGGAGAAAATCTATTTGTCCAAATCACAAACAATACCTCTTGTGTTTAAAGACCATTCCAGGCTATCATTTGTCAAATCATATCATTTATTTAAACAAATTGTACAGGAATACGATAAAAGATGCATTAATTTTAATTCACACTAATATAAGTATTTTGAAAGCGAGATTCAATTATTGTTGTGCAAATAAATATCTTAACATATATCTGTGAAATATAAGATTAAACAGAATTTTATTGTAAATGGCTGAGTAAAGTAAGACTTTTCAGTGTTATAAGAAATGTAACTTTCTATCATTTTCCCATCATTTCTGTCTTGTCTTATTATTTCAATCACAATATAAACATTAGATTTGAATGTTGTCAATGGTATTGATAATTCCCTGAGGATAATTCATGTATCATCTACTGGTGATTTCCCTTGTCAGAACATAGATAAGCTGCAAAAGTTAGATAATTCATTGTATTTTATTCATGAGTAATAAGGAACAAAGGTCCAGTGAGACACCAAAGCGCTCGATAAGTCTCCATTAATAAAACTTTATAGACCGCCCAGTCCGAATCAATTCATTGATAATACTCTACCCTAGAAACACTGCAGGCTGGGTTTGTTTGATTTCATGTTCAATGTAAAAGAACAAAGTTGAGCAAGGTTGTATAATTGTGAAAATTGGATAATAAGAGTATAATTGTATAGTATATAATAAACATCAAGAGGCTATTAATGTGAAAGAATCATAGGTACACACAAAAAGGTATAACATTTTTATTGAATGTGTATATAGGTATCAATGTGTCTATAAATGTTTTCAACAACATTAACATTGAGACTAGTGCATACATTTAGAGAGTGATATGCATTAGAATGTTAAATTCTGATTTATTTTCTAAATAAAATATTTGTTATGTACATGTATTTGGGTGCTTTTGAAATTTGCTATGGAACCTATTCACACCACTTTAATTTCTACCAGGTATCATCTTTTGTAGTATTGTTTTACATTCAAAGTGGAATCAATTTTCTTGTGTGTTGAAACATTGATGGAAAATTGATAATAATATCTTAAGCGCCTTTCACAATTGATTGCAAATGATTGCAACAAAAATGTCATACTCCTAGAATTTTTTTCTTTCAATAGTTTCCAATCTAATCGAAAGTAAGTGTTAAAAGACCATGAATTTGTACAACAACATGTTGTCTACTGTGTTCACAGGTATTGCACAAGGACGTACAATCAATGAGCACCACTCATGGTCTTCAATTACTCTTTTTTTACGTTTTTGCAAACCAGTGTGCTGCTTGAAAAATTATGTGCACCGCATGACGAGGGAGTAGATACAACATTGTACAATATATCAGTTAAAAAATCAATAGCTGCGCCAATCTATGACCACCAACTGAATTTTGAGCTTGTTCCAAATTCACTTGCAATCGTTATATGAGACCACTTATTTGTGTGATTGCTCTATGCGAACATTGCGCAATTATTTATGAAAGGGGCTTTATAAGGATGGAAAGGCAAGAGAAGACCATACAAGTCTAAGTATAGGTTAGATGACTGGCGTGGAACGGACCATTACGAAGTAGACTGGGCAGCCAGGCCACAGCTGCTAAATGAGAGATGATTAGGGCCTGCCCAAATAAATTGGAAATGATTGATTGATTGATTGATTGACTGATTGATTGCCATGTAGAATGACGCGCTGGTCCAGATCTGATCCTGTCATGTTGACCCTGGGGTGTGGCGGTGCTGATCATTGGGCAAAAATGAGAGTACAGGTAAAACATTCATTGCAATTTCATATGTATGAAACTTTTCAACTAAAAAGCACGTTTTAAATCTCAAAGACAACTCTTACATGATGATTTGGGCATCTGTGGTTTGTTTTCAAGAGCAATAAATGTACTATTTACAAAATTGATATACAATGTAGTATATATTTTGGAATCGAAAGCTATTTTGTATGAACTCTCATTTGAAAACTATGTTTAGTATGACAATACCTTTGTAGACTTCTGCCAATCCGATGAGTGGAAGTGTGTTTGAAGAGAAAAAAGGTATTTTGTCCATTCAATGTTACAATTTTAATTTTTGCAGTATTTTGTAATTGCTAACATTTACATATTTGTTATCTGAGTATGAATTACATATTTACTAATTAATCATTTGCCTTTTTGAATATTTTCTTTCAGTTTAATGAGTGCATATAGCAATTAAGTATCTGCTCAAATGTCAGAGGTACAATTTGTGATCTAAAATGTTTTGGAAGGGAAAACTTAATCAGAAATGATGGGGCTATTTACATAACACAAAAGTGACCTGTACATTGATATATGCAGATTACTTTATTTTGTGTGCATCAAGTTGTGTATAATTATTTATTATTTATTCTAATTATTGTTTTAATATTAAATGTACGCATGTTTGAGCTTTGATAATAATTATCACACACTTTATCAAATATTGAGTTTGCGATGTTGTTGATCATTTATTATGCAGATCTTGATGAAATCCGGCGGCAAAGAAGGGGTAAATGTTTTTATAGATGTGGAAAAAAATGTATACGTGTACCTCCATACATAGTTTGTTTGTTTTGCTAAAGAATCATAGTTGTTTTGTAAGGTAATGGGTTTGTTTTCATTTTCGTATTATTTTTGGTGGATATAGAATTTTCTAGTTTTATTGCATTTAATATCGCTTTTATACAAGGTCCCTTGAGATTATCCAGCAACAATTTGTCTCGAAATTAGTGATGTGCACACACACAGCAAATCAGGGCGTAGTAAATATATATCGCTTATCACAAAATTGGTAATATTTCAGGACATATCCACCAACCAATGTGAGTTCCATTGCACATGCATCCACTAATATCATTTACATGTGCATTCATTAGATGGTCAATTACTCTTCTAAACTTTGCATTGCATCGTAATGTTTTAATCATATCTACAATGTACTAATCAATCGATAAATTAAATACATAGCAATTACATTGTTTACATATATCTTTTTGGTCCTGTGCCTGACTAAATACTATCAAACTTAACAAAATAGATTTACAAAAGTTATCACCTCCATGCAATGATGAACATGAAGAATAACTTTTGGTTATATTAACATGAACATTTGTCATATGCATCGATAATTTTTTTTTGTCAGAAAGCCGCCTGCAGGCATCAGCAGGACTGGCCGGAGGGCGTGCCGAGCCTGTAGCAAGCGGAATCATGTCTCAGGTTATATTCATTTCTGAATTTATACTGACTACAACCAATCAACCATCTAAGGGAACGATCATAAATAACGATACCGGGGGGGGTTGTCCATTTTTGGGGGTTTGAAGAAAAAGTTAACGACCCCCCATCAACATTTTAAAAAGTTGAGTGACCCCCCCCCCCACACCCGCTAAAGAAAAAATCCTCTATATACTCTATATAGTCATTGCATTGCTAAAAGAAAATATTTTAAAAAATATATCGTAGCGTGACAAAAAAGTTCAGCGACCCCCCCTAAAAGGAATCAGAAAAGTTGGACGACCTACCTTTTTGAACGACCCCCCTCCAGTATCATTATTTATGACCGTTCCCTAAGTGCCCCTCATAATGGGAATACATTTATTATTGGTATTTAATTTTTAACAACATTCAGTTTCGTTATTTTCTTACTCGGTAAAGTAAAAGAGTAAAAGATTTAACATAATTATATTGTTCATTATTTTCTGTCAATTATAATTGCTACCCTTAAAATTCAAAATTGGTCTGGACTAATGTTTTGCTTTTTCATACTTTTTCATGGTTGGTCTTTTTTCCAGGTGTCACTGAGAGATCTCCACGGCAACATACCTGGAAATTATGCATCACCTCATTACAGCCGTCATTCAGCATCATCATCGAGATCGAATTCAGCTTCACGGTCCGCCCTTTTCAACAACAGCTATCATCAAAGAGCAGTTGCTGGCCACGAATACTGGTTCAAAGAGCGACCAAAGCCTACATCATGTATTTCCTTTGATTTAGTGTGCATTTTTATGGTGTTTTTCACTCCGAACGAAAATGATGTTGGTGTTAGAATTTGATTTTTCAGTCTATCTAGTCACAGCGTATGGTGAACAATTCTTTTTAGAATAAAGGAAAAGCAACACAAAAAAATATTTGTATACCTTCATAGATTATTGATGCTTTGTGTTAATTTTCTGGAGAAAGGCTTTCCATGTGCATTGAAAAAAGTGTAGACATTTTTTATAGGTTTTACATTTACTGCATTGTCTCTAATAGATTGTTCAGCTGCTAGTAGCATTTTTTAATATTTAAACATTTGAATTGAAAAGCTGTTATCCTGATTATATTAATATAATGTTTCCTTAATTTATACAGTCATTTATTATATAGATACAATTAATTTTGTACTTTGATCTCCAATAGTCACTATACAATGAGTGATCATGAATTCATTCCTCATTGCACCTTACTTAAATATATATGATGGTTATCTTTTGACCCATATTTAATTATGTCCATTCTGAATGAAAACTTTTAAAGAGTTTTTATTATAATGGTGAATGTGGCTAGTGGAGGCCTAATTGATATGGTGCTTTCTATTAGAGACAAAACAGTTCATATTATGTTTGGTGAATTTAATTTTTTTAAATGTGTGTGCTTGATTTCAGTCGGTCGCTATGGTATTGGTTCATACAAAACGTTGTTGGGCCTGGGAAGTGCACCCAGAACATAATACACATGGTGAATGCTCCTTCAAACCACTTTTCTTCACGCACATACTGTGGTTAACTAACATGTTTTCAATCATCAACTAACTCAACATTCATGCATTTACTAGTCTTGTTTTAAAGTGGAAGAATTTTGCAATTTAAAATTTTTACCACCATTGTATTGTTATCTTTTTTAAAAAAGTACTCTAGATGACCATCTAAGAATGGCCTAGTTACTTAGATTTGTTTAATTTCAAATTCCGTTGACAATGGGTAAAGGGTCTTGAATGGTACTGAGCTTTGGTTTTAGTCAACATATTTTATTTCAAATACATATTTAGATACATGATGTTGAGTTTTCAACCAGAATTTAATTTGAAGGAGATGGATTGCCCCATATAATGGAATCCTTCAATGGTTGTCTACAGGATGTCAGAACTAAAAGTTTCTAGATTTTTGCATGAATGTTTTATTATATATTGTGATTTTCCAGGTATTACCCTTATAAAGAACTAACCAATTTTATAAAACTTTGTTCTAATTTCACCATCTAGATCTGTGTTATGATGACATGTATGTCTCACATTTTATATAATGTACTTTCACTTATTTTCTTTTTCATATAACATATAGTTTTATACATTATTATTTTATGTAACCGAGTTCATAATATTCAATTAATTTCTATTAATTAATGAATGAATGATTTTGTCCACTGTTTACATTGTTCTTTCAAAAAAAATCTTTTAGCAAGATTTTTTCTTAAGTGTGAAATTTCAGAAATTTAAGAAATGTTGTAATTTTGATATTTATTTACTCAAATTGCAAGAACACTTTCATAACACCATTAAACTACCAATAATAAATCTATTAATTTGCTTCTTACTCAATAATTTTTAACATGATGCCTACATGTATTTGATTTAAAAAAGAAGCCTCTATAAACTCACCGGTTACTTCACTAAAATGCTATATATTGTGATCTGCTTGTTTTTTATAATTCAAAAATAAAAAGTTATGTCTACTGAATTATAAGTGGCAACCTCAACACTAAAAAGATAAATAAAAATTTAAAGTTGAAACCAGCACAACTTATTTTTAATATATAGTGCAGTAGAAGAGACATTGATTGCTTTTATTCATATTTCAGACGGAGCATACACGCCAGGGACAAAAGGCACTACTCTTGGATTGGTTCCTGTTCGTATTTGAAAATATATTAACATTTTTTTTTCTATGATAATATGAAGAGATATGAATACAGATCTACTTCAAGAAATTTTAATAGAACTGCCTCGGCAATATCGTAGATTGTTTTGGTCACACAATGGTACATAAAATGTGAGTGATTTCATTCTTTTCAATTGAACACATCCATTTATTTCACAAATTGCGGAATGCAGTGTTGACTCAAGTTAATGACCATGTGTTTTCACTATTTCTATGACCTACCGCATTAACTAAGTAATTCAAGAGATCTGACAGATATTACTGTTAATTCTAAGGTCCATAATTTTGAGTAAATTAACGTTTGTGTATGTGTATATTGACTTTCATTTGTTTTTGTTATATGGGGAGTGTATTAGCTTTGGCAGCTTTAAACATGGACTGAAATAACGTTGAAATGTTTAAAATGCATTTGATATGTTTCATGCTAGACGTTCTGGAAATCAACAGTATTATTTCTAAGTATTAATTAGGATGCAGTATTAACTTCATAATAAATTGATTGAAATGTCTTCATTTATTTTTATTACCAACATAAAAACCATAACTATAACATTTCTACAAAAATCACAAAATTTATCACCAATCCCTTGTCTACAAAAATTGTTCATTGCCTTTACAATTTAAATTGCTAGTTTTATAGTGTAATAAGAATTTGCATAAGACTTGAATATTTATGCGTTACACTTAAAAGATTTACAATCACAAACTTATGGAATGCATTTTCTTTTAAAAAGAATTCCTTCCTATAAAATTAATAATATTAGCCATCAATGTTCATACCAAGCAGCCTAAAAAATACATATTGAAGAGTTGAAAAACATCACCTAGCCCTTCTATAAATATACATACATAATTATTCTTCGCAAATATAAGGTAGCAAAAAATAAAAAAATAAAAATAAAACAATTTCTCCCTGTAAGAAATCTCATGATGAATTAACATTATCATCATTGCGAATGAAAATAGCATCTCACAGCATTTGATCAAAAATAAATTAGACTTGTCAGTATTCAAAAATGACAAATTACACCAGTAATAAATTCTTTTGAAAATCAAGTCAGTCTAAGACACATAGAGTGTAATTCATGAAGTTACGTAGTAAACAATCTTCCATCTTGATTATTAATGATAAATATTACTAAAATAAATTTGTATGCTAACCAGCAATGTCAATGGCAAAAATTTAACAACTCACAACAAAATGCACAAACTTGATATCAGCTTGAGTAACAGCAATTACATCTATCGACAAAATAGAATAGTAACTGAGTTTTTTCATGAAAATAACTCATCCAAATTACACAAGTCACGATCATACAATGTACCAATTGAAGAAATAAAATTTATCATCTTCACACATACAAAGCACTTTAATTAAAGTGTTATACAGACATACACGTAAACATCAGCAATCAAGACCTGATAAGCTTAAAACCATGTCCGGTGTCATATTCTACAGGAGGAAACCACGCCATTCGCTTTCTTTGCAAACATCGAATCAAGCACTCGCAACAGCAGAAAACATTTCCAAATTGGGGAAAGTTTGTGATCATGATAAGAGGCTTTGTCACTTTGGGGAAATTTAAATCCCAATGAAGTGAAATGTCCTCCTCTGTTGGCAGATGGAATGTGAAGTCGGTCCATGAGCGTGACACGCTGTATATCGCACGGATCAACCGCCTTTTGTCCTTCCAGTCTATGTCACCGCCCAATTGTGAGCTGTTATAGTCCATCCAATCGTTGGTGAAATTTCCAATTTTCACCAAGTCAGCCTGAAAAATTCAACCACCAAAAGTTAAAAATTAGCACTGAAGTTCATCAGTAGTTTTTTAGTACATATATACCGGGTACATGGTGATACATGTATAAGGCAATGCATGAATACAATGAAAGCTGACCATGTGAACACCTCTGTGACAACTTTTTCAATATTAGCCATAGCCATCCTATGTATACATAACATTCAAATTCTATACAGACTGGACTCATGCCTATAGTTAATGATTGAATTCTCCTACAGTAATCTTCAAAAAATCTTACACTCCACTATAGTTAATAACCGTATATCAACTCTTATAAAATGTAACACTACAATCTATAGATACCAACAACTTAAACCTTCCAAATCAAACTTCAAAATGACAAACCTTTTCTGGATCATCAGGCTGTATAACCTTGCAAGTTTGGATGGCAACAAAATTTTGTCTCAATTTTCGAACAGGTCGCACCCACTGATCCGAATTATCTGTATCCAGAACAAGTATGAGACGGGAGCCCGGTGAACCAAACTGCTCCCACCACTCCATTAGTGTTTCCAGCTTCAATATTCCGCCACCTGCAATTAATGTACTGTAAATGTAATTTTTCATATTATATAGTCTGCTTTCAGTCTACAGCCTGTTCAGCCGACTTACAACAATTCACCGGACCCATGCATTGTGACTCATGTGAACTTTGGTAGAACGCCAACACACCTTTCAGAGAACTTTAAATGTAATGCTATGACAATGCATCTCTCCCTCAGAGGCCCGCAAAATCTCAGCTCAAAAAATAAATTTTGAGCTGCAAAATGTTCCAGTGAAAAACACTATTTAAAAATGGCATTTGGCATCAAATATCTCAGGGAAAGCCTTTTATGTACATGCAACTGTTATGTGGGCTTATGTATCTCTAATGGCCGGAAAAATTTGGGGAATGAAGTTCAAACTCTGATTTAGACCCAGTATATGCAACGCTAGTGTGTGGGACAAAGGGTTTAGTTACACTACCACTCAAGAGCCTATCCCCACTTAAAGGCATACCCCAAAGTTTTGAACATTTATGCATCAATATCTAAACTATTAAAATTCCCATGTAAAAATACATTCATGAAAAGCTCGACCCCATATACAAATACATTAATGTAAAAGCCAGACCTGTGTTGATAATTTCTCAACCTAAAAGGCCCATTGGTCCATTGGCGTTTGAATGGTCGTACACTCGACATGTATGCACACATTAGATTTCTATTTGATAGTACCTCTTCGGAATACCTCCATAAATCATACTAAATGGTATTTGACAAAAAACAAAACAGTAAATAAAATAAAGGATTAGGACAATCACTTGCCTGCAAGAGCCCAGTTTCCATTCTCATGAACATGTCCGCTGTAGTACACAAGATAGGTGTCATATTTTGGTCCATCAGAAGTTTGTCTTTGAAAAAATGTTGCAAGCTTAGCCTAAATAAATAAAACAATATAATCAGTATGGACTACGAAAACCAAAAAATCAAACTTTAATAAATGTGGTAAAAAGTATATCAATGGATTTCAAATCAATCAATGAATTTTACAGACTATAATAAAATGAAATAAAAACACACTGTATTTTAGTTTTTACATCAAAATATATTTTTAAATACGCGTTCACCTGGATGGACTCTAAGGTGAGTCCACTAGATGAGTAGTCACATCCATAGTTTTCGATGAGATGATATGAAAAGAACCTCTGAACAGTATTGAGGATAAGTGTTGCCCTGGTTGAAATCTCCTGCATCGCATTAGTTGGAAGAACAGTTGTTGACTGCCCAATCCTAAGAAAGAAGTATTCACAAAAATAAATAAATCGAAAGCATCACAAACAACACTGATTCTAAGTCATCAAAACATTTCATTGCGCTGTTTCCAATATCTAAGTATACATATATATAATTTCTATGCAGAAATCATTTCTAATCAAAATGTCTAAAACTTACTTAATAGGTATTGCTGGTGCTACCACGGCATATCCTACTATGGTTCCTCCTAAAGCAGACCCCATGTGCCAGAGCATAGAGAGAATTGCAGATTCAATCGGAACCACTATGAATAACATTGTCATGGAGATGGGCGTCTTCGTCCTCCATCCTATGGCACCCATTATTATGGTAGTAAAAAGTGTTACACAAACTAAACGCTTTGAAATTAAGCTGAAATGTCGGACTCCTTTTGCAGCCATAATCCGATGCATATTTCTATTTTCTTCAGACAAACTTCTGTAGGTCTGGTTACAATCTGAGATCTTGTTAGACATTTGCCAACATGTTACAGTGAACACTAAGTGGTAACACAACCACACACAACCAAAAGCAATGAATATTGGAACCACGATGTACCATTCTTTATGAGATGTAATTTGCAATCCATTAAGTGTAAGAAATAAACCTTCCACCAAAAACCCAAAGAGTATAAGTAGTCTTCTGAATATTGCTGGTTTTAAGAAAATTATTTGCCACCGTTCGAATGTTGTCAATGGACAATAGTACAGATCCAATACTGACTCCAAGCACATTCGAATCAGGAAGCAACTGATTGCAAAGGGATTCACAGTAATTTCAAGCTGGTGAGGAAAGTAAAGAGTACTTGTTATTAATACAAGTAAGAGTAATTCTATCAAACCCAAAAATGACTTCAGCCTTATTGCTACGACAATTAGCCCAAGACCAATTGTTAAAAATGAAAGGCAAACAAAGTCGTTTCCAGTTACAAGAGTTGCAATGCACATCCCACACATTTCCAAACACTCATAGAAATTAATAATTACAAACGTTTGATCTGAATAATGCAAAACTCTCTCTAATATGCTCCAAATGGCTCTCAGTAATAAACTAACTAGTAATAAAATGTTCATAACTTCTTCCAACGTTGGATCCTCTGGATTTACATCTTGTGTAAATGCAACCATTCCAAGCAAGCATCCGATCCAAAGTCTTGATAAACTAAAGCCTATCACTTCCATAGAGAAATAATATGCCAAAGCAAATGATATGCTGAAAACGAATAGCCCTAGAAATGCCATAACAAGTATTGTTAAATCTTCACTTGTCATCCATCTAATGTACAATCCTAAGCATAACGCTGCCATAAGTATAACATTGGACAAATATCCAAGATATTTGAAACTGAGATTCTTATTCATTGTCGCAAAGTTATGTGGAATACGCATGAGTAAAAATGGAATTTTTTAATTCAAAAAGGGAATTCTCTGCATGTAAATTGGAACATGTATAAGATGGTATTTCATACGATGCATCATTGTTGTCTTAGAAATAACCACATGCTGCCTTCCAATGTCTGTGTTTCTTTGCTTTTCATCATTATGTTGGTATTTTCAATGTAGACTTCTCACTCTTCTTGAAACCTGAAGTGAAATAAATAGCTCAAGTAAACATGCATCAACAACAACAGAATATCATTAAAACATCTTTGAGAGATGTGATAATCTTGTTACATATACATAAAAAGGGCAAAAGTAATACATGAATCACAGATCCAGCAAAAATGACAGAAAAAATTCGAAAATCCATGAAAAATTGATTTCCCACCCTGTTCTAAGTTAATTAACATGCATAGTGCTAAGAATTTGATAAGAAATTGCATCGTTTTAAATATCCTTCATTAGGAGACTTCATTTTTATGCATAATAGTAGGCCTATTACAAAAGAAATTACAAAGTTACAAAGGTCTTTTCAAAGTTGTGTTTTACTATATACTGTACGTAAAAATTGCTTCTACTACACAACTTCTACCTCTTGATCTTTAACCACGTGACATCACTCTCTATTCAGGAAATTACTTATAGATTAATAAAGCACTACAACCAACTACAACTGCAGTAAGTGACGCAAAGACGTTATGTACACGTACGTTATGTAACAACCAGTATGTGTAAAGTCACTGTCACATAGAAAAAATGGATGAAACACACATGTATGACGGATAGATTTTTGTCATACGTGGTTCATCCGTGTAGATACGCCGACCATCAGTGTCTCATCCGTTTTTATAGGTCGAATTACGTTGAGTGATGTTATGGGTCGAGATGTCCGCGCTAATCCTTTTGGAATGTTCAAAAGTATTTGCACGGATGGATCATATCATACGTGGACTGTACACGATATTACCGTGATACAAACGTACATTGTCCGTAAAACATCCGTGCAATACGCTATTTATCTTCGTTTCATCTGTGCCGGGTTTTTTCAGTACTTTTCAACCAAAATATCATGTTTACGCGAGTGTACGTGGAGTGTACATGGAGTGTACGTGGACAATCCCTGTATTATCTGTGTTTTGAAAGTGTTTTGTGCGTGTATCATTTGTGTTAAATCTGCTTAATTTTCACGTAAAGACCAACAGTTTTTGTCTTTTTTTTCCACGGAGCCCCGCGTATCAAAAGAACACCAAAACATTTGTACGTCCTACACACGTGTTTCATCCGTTTTTTCTATGTGACAGTGACTTAAAGCCGATTAAGTATTCATACCTTTATCTCATTATGTAAGAGAGGAGAAAAGAAAAATAAGCTGTACTGGTAGAAAAGACAATACAATACCACAATACAAGATCTATATCATTCGATATGCGTATTTAGACAGATGTGCAATGAAACTACATGATTGTAGGTCTGAAAACGCATGTCAGCTCGCATCTAATGAACTGCCCTTCAGGATTGTCTCTCACATAGGCAATATCATAATTGCCTATTTGATCTCTTTGAGTAAGTACATGATAAGGCTACAATTTATGGTTATCTCTTGCATTGTTAGTAGATGAATGCGACGGCAAACTGACACGCGCTTGCAAACCGACACATCACTGAATTAATTAGGTGTCACTTTAAAACAAGTGTCTGTTTGAGGGGCGTATCTACAAGTGCTTGTACTCACTGCAATTTACATGTACGTATAACCACAAATACGTGACTCAGTCTGGGTTTCCTACAGACTAGAGTAGTATAGATTAAGATGAATACTAGCCGTATGTATTTGGTTAATGTACGTATAGATGTGCACGCTGGCAAACCGACACGCATTTTTAAACCGACACCTAGATCTACGTAATTTAGTGACGTGTCGCTTTGCAGGTGAGTGTCAGTTCTACTGTTTATCTATGTAAATCAAAATTTCACTGTGATATCTAAAATTCAAGTTCCAGTTGCACACACTACAGAGGGGTAAATATACCCTACCCCATTCTCAAATCTCAGCAAAAATCCAGGGCCATTCTCATTAATTTTCTAACTATTCTCATTTCACAATTTCACACTTTCTCACAATTTTCAAAGAAAATTGACCCCCATTCTCATTTCTCATGAAAAATTAAGGGCCATTCTCACATCTCAAAATAGGTATATTTCCCCCTCACTGGCCTCAGTGACAGCCTCACTACTGTCAGTGACTATTACACACTTGATTTTCAAATACCTGTCCACTAGAGTACTATAATAACTTTGTTATATTAACTTAGACGATTTTATGATGTTGGAAATATAATAACATTAGAAACTTATGATGAACCAAGCATTTTATAAATGATTTTATTAATAATTCCACGCCAGCTCACCCACCTACAAAAAGGTATTTCCCACCTGTCAAAGCACTTTGACACTTGGGATTTCCCATCTATTTATTTATAGAGGGCGCTGTGCCCCCGGAAGTGTACTTTGGTCCAAATGTGTTAGGAGTAGAAAATTTTAAATATTTGATTATTTAATAGATTACCAATAGTGGAATGCCAATAGACAGTAATCATTATGCATACGTGCTTCGAATGTATCTACAGCAGATGGATATAGACATAAAAATGATAACTGTCACATGGTATAACTATTTGCAAATTTATTGAGTGAGCAACTTGTGAATGTCAGAAAAATTAATGGGGAGTGGGGTTATAAGGGTTGCCAAGCTCCCATCTCCCAATTTGGTTTTGCTTCGTTCTCCCATCTCCCAAAATGTTTCCAAGTCAATCTCCCATCTCCTAAAAGTCTTTATACACCCACACACACACACACAGAGAGAAATTGACCAGTATACTCTGAAATGACTGAATGACTGAGCCTTCATCAAATATATCTTCTGGTAGATGCGCACGCCACCACATCCACATACGTCATCAGATCACCACGTCACTAAAATGTATTCAAGTGCGTGTGACGAGGTATTGATGTATGTCGAGGTATTGACGCCCGCATCTAGCAGCATGTTCTTAAATGATTAGTATCGGACATGAATTAGTTTCAGTTTTGGTGCTCAACCAAGATATTTTCCCTATTCATACATGGTTGCCAATCCGCCATACACAATGTATACATATATATAATCAGTTGCACATAATACATATTACATTTGATAAAATGTCACATGGGTACCTACCGAAACATGGGACCAAATGTAACTAATCATGATGTGACTTACCCAAGACCTACCTAGGACTAATATGTCTCATGACCAATAGTCTAATAGAGAAAAAAATTTGATTCCAGATGTTTTTCTTTGATAGGAATAACAAATATTATATACAGGCCGTTATATTTAACATGATCTATCCGGGACCTAATTAGGGATCAAACACTTGTTAAAACACCTTAAAGGCTATGAGATTTAATAGAAAAACTGAACTATAATGACCATCAAGCTAAATACTATCAAATGCGGAACCTAATCCAGGACCAGATATGATACTAATCTGGAACTCAGGTACCAAACACTGGTTAAAATACCTGACCTAATCCATGATCTAATGCACAAATCCTTACATGTCTATGGAGCATATAGCTAATTGTTGGTTACCACTTCAATATTATATTTCAAAAGCTCTCTTTTTCAGGTGTGAATAACTGAGCACAGATGCATGACCATGACTGCGCTGCAACCATTCAAGCAAGTGATTAGAACCATTGCAAAATTCTCAACATGATGTTCAAGGAGAGATGGGCATATGTTGGTGTCATCTTTATAACTGCATGTGTAGTTTACATGATGCCATTGGGTTATTTTCTAGAACCACATAAAAAGTGTGAATGTCCCAAAGCGCCACACTACAAATTTCCAAAGGAAATGATAATACATGGCAATTCAAAGTTGAATAGTACATCATTGGACAGCATTCTGCGAAGGAATAGCCATCAGAAAGCAAATGGTCATTTTTCACCTACAATTCTGTCAAAGAAAAATGGTTGGATATTAGATTGCGTCACTTGGGAACCAAAATGGGAAACACCAACTCTTGATGCTGATCCGCATGAATTTTACATTGATGACACCTCAAATAATGTGCAACATGAAGATGATATGCATAGACAGAATACCTTCATAGAAATATTTAAAAAGAAAGATTGGCCAGCAAACGATCCTTCTTATGAAGGATTACAGGCTTCTGGACCTGGATCAATGCTCAAAAATGCTCAGGGAGTGATAGCAACACTACATATAGTTATTACAATGATAAAACACCAATTGAAAAAGTCTGTGATCACCGTATTAGACTTGCCATGTGGAGATTTGCAGTGGATGAAAAAGTTTCTTGTAACGCGAAATGATGTACAATATTATGGTGCCGATATAGTGCCACATATTATAGAACATCATCAAAAGATTCATGTCAATTTACCACGCACTCAATTTTTTCAACATGACATTGTGAAATCACCTCTCAATCAGTCTTATGATCTCATTATTTCTAGAGATATGCTTCAACATCTATGGAAGGATGATGCAATGAAAGCATTACTCCACTTTTCGCAAAGCAAAAGCAGCTATTTTTTAGCAACTAACTTTCCGGATACCTCACACAATGGTGACGTTGAAAAAGATGCATTAGGTGGAAGAAAGTATTCGTACAATCTAGAATTACCTCCATTTTCACTTGTACCACCTATTTGTAGTAGCTATGATTGGAATATTGAGCACTTAGCTTTATGGGATTTACCTCTCAGACAGAAATTAGATATTTGATTTTTTATAACCTTTGATTTACACATATTTATGATTCATGTGTATAAGCTACCTACCGTACAGTGCCCGATTAAGATTTAGTGTTGTCAGTCATGAACTTTGTTCCTACTCTTGAGATTAATGAATATATATATATGTGTTAAGAGGTTTTGATGGTCCCATGAAATTGTGTGCTATGCTGATCATAATCTTACAACACAATTTGTTAGTCTTGAATTAGAAATATATTAGCTGCTTTCATGTAGAGAATTTTACATGTAAAAATTTTGCAAAATCTGGGGACCCTAATAATATTTACTAGGAACCCATTGTTATTTTGTGCTTTCCTGTAAACAAAATTGTGAGTGTAAAAATTATGGCAGAATCTGGAGTCCGCCAACATAAGAGGGCCCCTGGCTGCTGTCTGCTGAGCCATCCCCTCAATCGATCACTGTATGGCTACTTTTTTCTATTTCAGATGAATGTAAAATTTATTGTTCACATTTCAACGTATTTCCAGTATGTTGTGGTAGGTGTGGTGAATAGGTATATTTATTTAAATATCATGAGCATATTTCAAAATTAAGCATATCAAAGCAAATCGAGTACATGAATGTTTAAATCAAGGTGTTAGTTTGGTGGAATGCATGTTTGTGTTGTCTTTTTTTTATTATTTACAATTATATCATCTAGATTATCATTATAATTTTCCAATTGAATTTTGTGATATGATATATTTTAAGAACTTTATTTATATATTATTAATATATTGCTAATTTTATAGATTCAATTGTCAATTAAAATGCAATAAATATTGATAAATGAAAATTTTCATGTGGTAAATTTTATCCAAATTATTTAATAAGACATATGTCCATGTGTAACTATTCTCAATGAAACCGCCGCGTCATAAATCACGTGATCAACCCACCGTAAGGTGATAACATTGACACGTGACATATAAATGCACGGAAAGTGGCCATTTTTGACAAGATATTTCTGTACTTGAAGTTGCTAGATTTTGTTAGTTGTGAATTAAAATACGTTGTATATGTATCATTGTATAACACACTGGACAGGTTTTAGAGCAGAGACTACTAATGAATGTTTCCTGGGACTTTTAAATAGCCGACGTTAATACAGCAAATACCGAACCTTGCAAACAATCACATGAATCACTATGCCAAATGCTGCTTTTCCTTTGTTAGAAATACACTACACGTTCCAGACATTATCTTGTTTATGTCAATAGGGCACATGTGTGTTTTCTTGTTTATGTTCAATATGGCACACGTGCGTTTGTTGTCACTGCTAGACCCCGCACAGACAGGAAACGGAAGTGAGGGTTTCCTTGAGAATAGGGATTAGTGTGTGATCCTACTCATAATAATTTAAGAAAATTTGTTAGTTACACGCACTTGCATGCATAGTATTATGTACAAGCTAAAACTTGTTAAGAACTCAAATGTAACACTGACTACCATATTACTACATGTATACATGTACGTCAGACACACTGCATCACATAATAAAGCAATATAGCTGACTAAAACCACTGCTGCTATTAAATACCTTTTATACCATAGCATGATGCAAGATATTTAATGTAATTAAATGCCCAATCCCAAGGGCAGATGCACATTATTTGATAGGTTGTTTAATAATTGGTATGTTTTTAAAACTACATTGATGTTAGAATAATTACATATGGCCTATTGCTGATCATTGCTGGTCTTCATGGGAAGGAGGTCAAACATTTTATAGTGCTGGGGTCTCTGAGGCTGGGGTCATAGGGTGGGTCATGAATTCTACAGAAATCAGCGAGTGGCGTATATGGGCCAGGTCGGGAGAGGGAGGGAATCAAACATTCTGAAAAGTGTATGATTCTAAAAAAAAATAAACTAGCCCCACCTTCGCATTTTTAAAGCCGAAGCCAAGAGAAGACTCGAGCTTTATAGCCGTCATAGGCGTTTCATTGTGTTCCCTCTTCACCGCCACTACGTTTACTATAAGCACATCCATACGCTGAAATTAGTGCCCAATTTAAATTTATCAATGAAATTGAAGCCCGCCGACAATCGCCGATGTTAATGAGCAAAAAAATTAATACGCCGCTACAATCGTGATGCATTGTGACTTGAGGAATTGATCCATCGGGACAGTCGTTTGCTTATGCATAAATAAAGTCACAATGCATCCACGAATCAGATAAAACTGACTGTATTAAAATATTATTAGATTTAACTAATCTCTTACCAAAGAGGCAGCACTTTTTCGTCTAATGATAGTAAAGGAATCTACATTGGCATTTAGTGTACAAAGTGTTTGTTGCAACTGCGCAGTTACTTTTTTATGATCCAGACGTACATTGTTGATCTGTAGGAAATATCAGTCACTAAACAATTGAAGAAAACGAAAGCAAAAGTGACAGAAATGAAGAAAATTTTACTATGCACTACCAGCTAATATTGCTGCATAAAGTTCTCAAGCTCGGCTTTTCAGGAGTCTCACTCCTTTGATTAATGACTGGCCATGGTCCTTAATCAAATCTCATGTTAAAAACAATGTGTTCATTTTTTTCCTCAAAAGTCCATGTAGGAGACCCCTAAACTGTGGACTCTCGTAACTGATGTCCACTCAACCTCCCCCTTTTATTGTATACTGTAGTGGGCTTTTAAGTAAACGCAATTTTAGAGTATATACGTGATTTTAGTACATATCTTGGAACAATTAAAATTCAGTGCAACTGTGACAGCATCGTAGAATATTTGCAATGTGCAGCCTTAGTCTTCTAGTTCTAACTGCATGTGTCGGTCTGGAGCATTCCTTTATTGTGAGTATAATGTTTTGCTAACTATGAACTAGTGATAGTGAAAAGGGGTTCACAAGAAATATTTATCAAAATATGTCCAAATAAAACGCCTATGAATATAACAACTTAGTTTTAATGAGTAGGTATTATATGCTTATTGACCTGCCCATTGGCACAGAAGGATTTTTCAGTGACATACACACAAACGAATGTTTTAATCTGTTATTTATAATTCCGTACGATGCATAATAAGTAGCATTTGTACTTTAAAACTAGAATGTTTACTTTTCGCCTCGTCACTGAACTATGTGTTATTAGAATGTACTTTATTTTGCAGGAGTCAACCAACAATAGAAAAATGTCCTGGTACAGTAGATTAAACGCCAGCAAACAGTTGGGTGTTGCTGCTGGAAATATTTTGCTACGCTCCCAAAGTGCTGTCTGTCCATTTCGTTTGTCTTACCAAATCAGTACAATTAGAAAGATTGGGAGCAGGTAATTTTGATAATGTGAACATTTAATAACTAAAATTATTTAGCATTAACTGTTATAGTTGTAGATGCCCTCTCTGGCAAAGCAACATATATGCGCCGACAAACGGACACATCACTAACTTTTACATAGCTGTCGGTTTGAAACCGCATCTACGTAGACAGAATATGTTCATATAATTGGTAAGATCGTGTAATATTGTGTGCTAAAAAAGTCTCCATCTACTCTTTAATTAGGTCTTTAATAACTGTATCTGATGATGATGACCATCTGATGAAAAAACATGCCGTTGATATTTTTGAAAAGGCTGTAAAATCTGTTCTTCCTGACAGTATGGTACGGCGGGCTATTCAGGTAAGTGTTATATTTTAATTATTACAAATCCTTACAAATTATTACAATCCATAGATATTTTAGGTCTGTATATAATTAAGTAGATATATATATATGTCTAGATCTATAGTTTTTTTTTTTTTTAATGTAGGTAAATGAATATAAACTTTTTGTAGGGGATAAACTGTTTGTGGGAGGAAACACCTATGATCTCAACCATAATGTACACATCATAGCATTTGGCAAGGCAGTGTCTGGGATGGTTAGAGCAGCAGAGCAAGTAAGTACTTGATTATGTAGATTAATATGAATTAACACATTCAATAACTAAGGATGCATGAATAGTGATATAGATAATGCGTTGCACTATACTTTGTATGTCATTAAAGATGTTTAAAATATTTTCCATGATTAATGCCCTTGCTTTGTGTGGTAGGCTTAAGAAAAATATATGGATTAAAATGATCATAAAACATTTGGTAAAAAAAAGATATACAGTAGAACCTCTCTATTAGGGCCACCTTAGGGACCAGTGCTATGTGGTCTTAATAGAGAGGTGGTCTCTATACAGAGGTACATTTTGGTAGCTTCATAAAGGTTTGGGACCATGAAAAGTTGTCTTATTATAGGGGTGGTTTCAATAGAAAGGTGGTCTTAATTGGAGGTTCTACTGTATTTCTTTAACATATAAAGAAAAGATAAAAATGTGGTCATTTATTTCAATGATAATAGTTTTAATCTAAAGTTGTATTTTTGGATAGATACTTCATAAACATATACAAGGTGGTGTTGCTAGTGTTCCATATGGTATTCAGGAGACATTTAAGAAGCTTGGTAAAACAGAACTTCTGCCTTTGCCTGATTCTAAAGTAAGTCATATCCCATTAAAAATATTTTTGCTGTCAATTATGTCTTGCATTGTAACTATTTATGTGGACATACATGTAGTCAATAAAATATAATAATAATTAAATATTTGAATTTTCTTCATGCATATTCATTGCAATTATATTATAACACACTTTTTCATTCTCATTTCCTCGATATATAACGTTACCAAAAAAATTTCACCAATAAAGACACCTGAATAATGGGGATACTTTTCCTAACTCCATGTCTTTAATGAGGTTCAATGCATTCGGGTAAATCAGACATATATTTTGGTAAACACATGGGCTTTATTTTAATATGCAATAGTAGGCATCAATAGGTAACTGATAAGCAGAGGGTTAAAAAATATTTTGGTGTGTAGGTTGTGTTAATGGAAGGAGCCAAGAACAACTACCCCGATGATGATGCTCATGCAGCAGCCATGAGCATCTACAACCTTTGTGATTCATTGAAGGAAGGAGACATTGCTCTGTGTCTTATATCAGGTATGATACCATTGACATTGTACAGTAAAACATGCAATTAAGAACACCTTTAAAAAGAGACCACCTCTACAATAAGACCTTTTTTTTACTGTCCCAAGCATTTATATAGACAAATTTTTCCATCACCCAGGTGGCGGCTCCACTCTGCTGCCAGCGCCGTTACCACCAATATCCATGTCCGATCTCACCACACTCACAAAGATGATGTCCCTAGCGGGAGCATCTATCCAAGAACTAAACATAGTTCGTAAGCATGTGGAGAGGTTGAAAGGAGGTGGTTTGGCCGCCGTTGCAGCCCCAGCCAAGGTGCAAACAACCCTAACTTTTATCTGCTATTCATCTTAATGATTTAGAGCTTTTGATACATGTTCAGTGATGAATGTTCTCTGACCATTTCCTTCAAAATTATATTAGTGCGTGTAAAATGTTGAATTTCTCTCTTTCTCAAGTGTAATCATTTCGGTTCTTCCATTTTTTTAAAGCAATGTATTTATTCATGTTTTAAGGTGATTGCCCTGATTCTTTCTGATGTAATTGGAGATCCATTAGGCTTTATCGCTAGTGGTCCCACAGTTCCAGATTTCACCACTCCAAGACAGTGTTTAGATCTTCTATCAGTTCTCGGTATTAAAGAAAAGGTAAGTATTGATAGACATTTACTACTTCATGTATATGTACTTTTTAGGTATAGATCTGTTTTCACAGTCTGCCATGTCTAAGCTAAAGTAGGACTTGTTGCGTCCTGACCATTAAAATAAAAACAAAACAGACGTTTACTTGAATTTGTTAATGCCAAACGATGCTCTTCTGTATCACATACTTTACAGGTTTAAACCTTAAGGATGATCTGTCTCAGTTTCAGAATGACGTCATTTGTAAAAAGTTTGTGGGTGTTTATTGTTAATTTCGGCGGTTGATATTATTTATAGAACTTATTATTGCTAATCCATGCTGATGTATACATTTTTACCAGGTTCCGTCATCAGTAGTTCAAGTTCTTAGGCAACAGGAAGTTGAGCATATTAAACAACGGCAGTTAAGATCGACAACTGGACCAAGACCTCTGCATGAATGTCCAAACGCTTACAGCTTGGTTGTTGGCAGTAACACCATTGCTGCAAGGTGCGATTATTTGAAAATTTTATTATAAAAGCAATAACTAAATTAATCTGAATAATTTGTGATTTACATTTAGTTTTCTGAATCCTGATTGCTAGAAAGATGAGTGAAGTACTAAATTATATTATTTTAGTGAAGTAATTTTCAGTTCTATGTACAATAAGGTTAGAATCTGGTTGTCTTATGCAATAAATGATGGTAAGAACTAAATTCTTGTCATTAATTTTAACAGAAGTAATAAAAGATGCAGTTGCTTTGATGCTAATATAGATTGTTAGAAACTAGAATTATCTAAAATTTTGAGCCATAAAAAAGACTTATGATGTAAACTTACATGAAAGGAAATAGTTATTTGCTCGAGTTATAAAAAGAAAAAATTTGACTTATCATAATTCAAGATGCATGGGTCCAACTATAGTTTGATGAATAAGTGTTGCCATATTCAGCAAAGCAGCCGAGCATGCTGACAGCCTGGGTTACGTCACCTACGTGCTCACCACAGAAATCGACGGTGAGGCGCGAGTCACGGGCATGATTTATGCAAAAATTGCAGACTTCATTTGCAGAAGTATGGGAAACAAGGTAACCAACATTACAATGTTACTATCCATTCAAAAGTCTTCATGAATTGGTTAAAAACTTCAAAGAACTCCCATTTATCAATAGGTGAATATAAGAACTGGGAACTCTCAATAGTTGCAAGATATGTAAGAGTTTTAAGGATATATCACAAAATTATTCATGTTACCTATTGAAATAAAGTAGAACATATCTATTGATTAAGACCACCTGTGGACTAGTCTCAAGTGGTTCAATACTGAGGTGATCTCTTACAGGGTATTTAGGTTAAAGATTTCGCACCGCAAGAAATGTTCTTTCTTTTAGAGATGATCTTAATTGGAGTTTCTACTTTAGAAATCCAAATCCAATGAATTCATTTTTGAATGCAGTCTGTAATGTAACTGTTGTCCTGTGACAGGCTGGTCGTGACATGAGCCATCTGATCCAGGACGAGTTGGGCCTCATTAAGCACGGCGTGTCTAAAAAGGTGATCAATTTTGATTTCATCTTTGAAATGAAGTATGTTTGAATTAAACTAAATTGAACGATTCTAATTTTACTCCAATTATGATAGGAATACACCGCTCAAAATATGTAAAGCAGTATGCTTGGAAGGACACACTGGACTAAACCCTAGGGCGCAATGAACAAGCGAAAAAATCATAACCTACACTTGGCTTATATTCCATTGTCCCATGTGTAACTAGTATCAAAAGGGTTTGTCAAATAAAAAAATCTTGTTATTCATTATAGAAAACAAACATAAACGTACCCTGCTTATAATAACATAAGACAAATTTAAGCATGTTTTGTAAAGTGAATGTTGTATTCAACTGCCCCTTTAATTTCGATCCTGAGGCCCATGTTTTTGTCCTCTGCGCATGTAATACTCATTGAATGTAATAATAGACAAGGATTATATTTAAATGAAGGTGATCAATGACCTGCGTTGCCTCGCCGATGACGCGGTGAACCGTGGCAAGCCGCTGTGTATCATCGGGGCCGGCGAGTGCGTCGTCAATGTGAAGGGGCCCGGCGTTGGGGGCAGGAACCAGGTGAGTGTTGGCGAGTGGTGGAAACAGTAGAACCTCGTTATCTCGATGTTGATTACTTCAAATTTTCTTTTTTGAGGTTTATTTCATTTCATTTTCATTAAATTATGAATGGATATAATTTGGTTATTTAAAATGTTGGCTATCTTGAGCATTTTACTACTATCCCTAGATTCATAATGAGTTTCTGCTGATCTTTACTGTAATAGGCAGGCTGTCAAACTGATGCTGTGGAGTTGGAAATACAGAAAAAAAATCATGTTATCTCGATGTTGCTTACCTCAAAGTTTCTGTTATTGTGAGGTTTATTTCATTTCCCTTCAATCAATTTATGAACAGATATAATTTGGTTATTTGGCACTCCAGCATATTTCTACCTTCCCTAGATTCTAGATAATGAGTTTCTACTGTTTCTGTAGTAGGCAGACTGTCAGACTGAGGCTGTAGAGTTGGAATTTCAGTAGAATCTCGTTGTCTCGATGTTGCTTCCCTCACAGTTTCGGTTATTGTGAGGTTTATTTCATTTTGCTTCAATCAAATTATGAACGGATATAATTTGGTTATTTCAAGTGTTGGCTATGTCGAACATTTTACTACTATCCCCAGATTCAAGATAATGAGTTTTTACTGTAGTAGGCAGATGTTTGGTTTCTTTTTTACATATGTATGAATGGAATGTACTACCTCTACTTTCAATGTAGTTTTGTACTGTAGTTTTGCATTGTGAGGTAATTCAAATAAAAATAAATATTGTCGCTTGTAGGAACTTGCATTGTCGGCAGCCATACACATGCATCATCGTATGCATACAGATGAGCTGATCAAGAAGAACTTTTATGTTGGATTCCTGAGTGGAGCGACCGATGGTCAAGATGGACCCTGCGATGCGGCTGGTGCCATGGTGCATCCAGAGATTGTGGAACAAGCTACGGATCAGCATCTCAACGCTCAGGAGTACATGGACAATAACGACTCCTATCACTTTTTCGCCAAGCTGAATGCCGGTCACAATCACTTAAAAACGGGCCTGACAGGGACCAATGTGATGGATTTGCAAATTCTATTGATTCATCCGCACTTGTGGGATTAGTGTTATCGTATGTTGGCTTGCTTTTTTATTTTGAACAGTATTAATAGCTTCAGTGAAGTCTAAATAATTGAGTAGAATTTGATGATGAAATTTAGTCACTGCATATTATATTGCACAATTTTGTTGATTGTTTTTGTGTGCTCTTTGATAACTGCACTTCAATGTGATTTATGTGTAATTAATGTGTCTGGTTGTATGTATGAAAGTGTAGTATGATCAAAATATGTTAGCGATCTGTTATCTAGTTATTTCATGTTATTTATCTGTTATTGTCCCGGTGATACAAGATACAAATAATGATTGAATGGATAGAGGTAATTGTTTTTGTTATGTATATTTATTATTGGTAAACTACAAACTCAATAATATTCTTATAAGTGAATTATTTTGTAATTTCGGGAAATTGATTTATATGTAATTACTAAAGTATTATTAAACTATGAAAAAAATATGAAGAAAACAATAATAATATTGATGAAACCTTACCTATGTGAAGCAATATTTATAAACAAAATATTGTAATGCAATAATTGTGCAAGGCGTAATGTTGAATAATATACTTCTAAACTAAGGATTTATTTGTGCAGGATATGAATTTTGCTCTACATTGTACTTACTGCACGTTTACCAGGTACATACAGTGTGTTGCCAGATTATGTTGGTTTCATTGGTCACTTTATTCTTTAGTAGAAGTTTTATAACACAGTTAAAATAAAAAAGGAACGACTGATAATAAAAATCTTCATAAAAGACGGTTGCACTTTATTCCATTCCAAGCAATTTCTCTGTAAAATGTACATATTTTACGCTCCAAAAAATTGAAGCATGACTGGAAATGTCTAAAAGAACACTTAAGTCACTTTGGATAAGATGAAGGTACTGTGGGTTTTTTTTTTAAGATTGCAATCATTTAAGATTGATTTGACATTGTCACCTTTACTAATGGTTGAAAGAATTTCTATGGCTACACATTGATATTTTGGTGGGCTTGCTGATAAGGGCATACATTGATTGTTTGTAGCAGAGATTAACTGCTAGAAATTTAAAGTACATGTACATTAATTTGACATGTCTTGCAATGTATGTCTTGCAATGTTGAAAAACATGTCACCAGGGTAAGACGCTCTTGAAAGTTTGTTCACAGATTACTTGGGCAGCAACTGTAAACATGCTGCAGGACGCAACAAAACGTGGTCAAAACAGACTGAACAGTGCCAGCAAGAAGTTTGAGACCTTTTGATTTTTATAATGTAAAATATTTAACTCAAATGTACTAAATTCCAATAAAAAATAGTTCTAAAAATTTATAAGCATCTTGTATCTCAAAGAAAAAACAAAAATACAATGATGTAGTGAACGACGTATTGCTGATTCCAGTCATATACTTCATCTTATATATTCCATAATGTAAGAATTAAATTTGTGTAAAAATATATGTATAATTAGAATTTCATTTTCATATTGCACCAACCTATAAATATAACCAAAACAGACAAGACACAACCCTTCATACGATAATTTCATAATCATTTCCCAAATGACTATTGACAAACATTCATTGTACAGAAAGTATATCCGCATCACAAATAAGACAAATAAATTATTTGATATGTTAAATTAGCTAGTAATATTTTAAAGACAAGATTTCTTTCATGTGGCAGGAATGAAACTAATAATACTAACATTACATTAAAAATATGATTACGTCTTTGCATTGCTAAAATCCTCTAATTTTAGCAGCATACAATAAAATCTCAATAAATATGTCATGATAAATGAATACTGCAAAATGTAAAATTATTTCTTTTGAGTGTAATATTTAAAAAAATAAACAAAATTTGTCCATCTCTGGCTTGAGCAAGGAAGTTATTGCAAAGATTTTTTTCTTACTAGGACATTTCTATGGCTTGTAGCACACAATTAGGACATGCCATAGCTGTGAACTTATTGTTCAAATAATAACTGCTAATTAATGTTGAGCAGCACACCAAAGGTTCATTTCTATGCACAAGAGCGTTTTCTAAATATTGCACTTTATTTGTAAATTTGTTTCTTGTGAAATGGTGTCCACATGAAAACAAAATTGCAGACTCGTGCACATCTTCAACAGGTAGTGCAACTTCTTTCATTTCTTTGACTTCTTCCTCAATAGTCTCTTTTAAATAAGCCACTTCCTGAGTCCGTAATTCAATGGTAGTTCTCGATTCATGATCTTTTTTTAAGATTTGAAATATATCATGCCACAGTTGATCGGCTGAGAGAATCTTTTCTACGGGTTTCACCTTTGTTTCACACAATGTTGCTAGATTTGGTGTGTATTGTTCAAACAAAAGTAAAATACTGGAATCGTTGTCCATCTGGTGAAACAATTCCATAGTTACTTTGAGCAGAAATGATGTTGAGAACGATGAGTTATTTTCTTCTTCATTATGGTTCCTGAAATTTAAGCTTCTGTGATGAAATGAGAATAATATAGCGTTACCTAAAAATAGCAACCATTATTGATATAAAATGGCCACTTGTACTTTGGTTGGTTTACGATACATCAATACGCAGATATTAATATTAATTCAGAGCTTATGGTTTACAATTGTGGAAGCAATTTACCACAGTACATGTGCCTATGTTTTCATCTATAATGACATGCATTTCATTGAATTTAAAAAAACGTTCTCTTGAAATTCAACAATTTCATTTCCAAAATAACACACACACACATAGCACTGATATATAAATAACGTGTCTGAAAAATTTTACCTGACTATATAGAGATAAATAGCAGGTGCCAAGTCTACCAAATGTGACGATAAAATCTTTTCCACAAATTGAGCGTGAATGTTTTCCTTCATACTCCATTGTATTAACACAGAAATCAAGCTTCCAAATAGTTCACATTGATGAAGTCTGCTTCTTTCCGACTTCAGAAGACTGCAATTTGTCATAATATATTTGTTAATAGTGTTTTGTTTGTTTTTACTTTTTTACATTTGTACATTTTATACTATGATTATACATCCTGTATATTATCGAAATAAACTGTATTAGTATTAGTATTAATTGTTTATTTGATATACATGTACCAGGGTATATAAATATATAAGGGAAACTAAAAAATCACTCTTCCCAAACTACATACCTAACATACACTCCAAAACACTGAAGGCAATCATCTTTCATTGAAGTTGATTTTAGTTTGCTGAGTATTCGAAGGGTGTGGGAAAATGACTGGAAGAAAAGAATTAATTTTTCAAATTTTTCAAATTCAATTTTAACCCTTACAATTCTGTTTTCGGTAAGTAATCATAATGTAGCACTGGATTATTCATCTTGCCACAGCAAGGTATTCATCTATCAAATGTTATAGATAGATGTGTATAGCTAGAACCTCGAATTGGTGAAGATGTGGATTATTCAAAGAGTATTTGCAATAAATACTTACTTGAACGCATAGACCAAGTTGCAGGGCTAATCTTGCAGCAAGTTCCCAATCTTCATGATGAATAGCAAGTTGGTGGATATGATGAACACTGCATTGACTACTTAGTCGCTGTTTAAACATTATGCAAGTAATATTAGTACTGTTGTTTTCACAATAAGTCATGATCTAATTCACAGAATTATCTAAAATGGCATCACAATTGAGGTTTATAAAATCTTCCAAATATATTTGTATCAATAGCTGTTGTATTACCATGTTATACTTAATGTATAAAAGGTTCAAGTTGTTATACAGATTGACTATTAGCACATAATAATCTAGCAAGATATCTATAGTCGTAATCTAATATCTAGTTATTAAGTAATACAAAATGTATATGAATATCATGTAATGAACGCTCAAGTGCAACAGTCCTCAACTGATTTTTAAAACAGGAATATGTTTAATTTAAATGTCAACCATACTTCAATGACACGACAGATCCAATCTGTGCAGTACCGATTGGGATCATCTGCAAGATCATCGAGCAAAATGTCTTCAACTTCGAATATATCTTCAAACCACTGAAGAAAAAAGAAACACTTTGTTTAAATATTTAGAACATGCCCAACATAAAGAGCATATTGATATATAAGTCTTTACATTGTCTATGATTAATATTAGTATTTAAATGTTCCCATGCAGAAATACCCATACCATTTTTTTGCATTGTCTGGTGATGTATTAGAATTTAACAAGGCGAGGCAACATAATGCACTGGCTGTTCAACGCAAACACTTCACAAGCTTTAAGAATTTCTTATATGAATTCGATCCATATAGAAAATGAAAATAATATGAAATGTTAGCATACCCATGATTTTAGGCGATTAGGGAATGCTTGGTAAGTATGCGAGGCACATGGAATGTTTGTGAGGAGAATCGGCATGAAGACACCAGTATTTCGATCTTGTGAGCTTAGACCTCGCTTTTTTGCATGGCGATAGAATTCTGGTGTAGGACGTATAGCCAACTGTAAAATAAGTACATGTATGATTAATATTATAGGGCTCAAAAACTAACTATGTAGATAATCGGTGTTAGGACAATATTGTTAGTGCAAATGAACGTGGAAACTTTCAACCATTCTATTGTTATATAAGCCTTTTTGAAGAATTTCTATCTTCTACCGGTAATGAATGAAACTGTCATGACCATGTACAATTCTACATGTAAAATGCATGTTACATTTGTATAGCACTTTAATGAATTCAACAAATGTATAAAACTTATTCAATCTATCTTCTAGTTTCTACTAGCAAGCAAGTAGGATCTGGATGGGTGGATGCTGAACATTAGTACTGTGACAGACAAGTGGCGAAAGAGACTGCAGATAGCCAGTAGTGAGTTCAACTCCTTGGTGGAGTAAACTGAGCTACAACAATGTACAGTAAAATCT
>CM032663.1:14146519-14175996 GCA_019095985.1 Streblospio benedicti
GATAAGTTTCCAAAATAATCAGCATCATTTCGTGTGGACTTCTAAACATGTAGTTTGATTAGACAACTGTGAAAAAAACATAATTATTTCTTTTTAATTTATTGAAATCTGTTCTACAGGTTCTATAAAAAAAGGTTAAATCTACAAACAAATGTTGCTGGTATGTTTGGTTCATAGTAGTAACTTCATGATACTGACCTATGGTGTGTATTTTTGCCAAATGAGTATGGACAATTGTCTTTGACGATGACTGAATGAAGCTGTCCCGCAGCTAATTGGTTACCACAGCAACAGAGCTTTTGTTTTTTGACGGGTTTGTGGGTTTGCTGGGAAAATAAAACATACGATCACTTAAATGACACAGATTTGTACAGTAAAATATCTCTATTAAGACCACACAGTGGACTGCCCTCAATTGATGTTGGCTTGTGGTCAATGAGATGTAATGGTCTTAATTGGAGGTTTTACTGTAGTATCATTCACAACATCAGCTTGATAATGTCTGAAATACATACTCAAATAGCTGAATTACATTACAAACTTACCCTACTGCACATAATACTGTTGACGTCATTCAAGAAATCAAAATTTGACAGAGATACATTCCTTCTACTGTTGAATATTACAAGGATTTCAAAGAAGAATTCGATCACTTTACAAACATCATATGAAAACATCTTTCTGTAGAGCCCTTCATCATTACTAGCGTTGCTCCCAGATGGAGGACTTTGCTCAAAACTGTCGCTCATACTGATGGAGCTCAATCCATCAGTGAAGCTAAAATTATACACAAGAATCTGACATATAGTATCTCAAAATAGTTTTGACAACACACATGTGATTTGTAATAATGAAATTCACTATAATTTGAATAAATGCACAACCTCCCCTACCCCTCCTCCCCCTCAGCACACACACACACTACACCCCATTCCCTTCACATAGCTGTATTTTGTTGAATTTATCTAAGCTTTTTGGGTGTGTGAACGTGTGTGGGAAGGGGGGTGGGGGTGGGGGGTTATTGCATACATAATTACATAGAATGTAGATATATATTGTAACATCTGGATTTATAGTAAAGTCTATCAAACCTGGACATGAATTGGACAGATGATTATAATATTCATTTGTGATAATTTCAATGGAAAGTTATTTACCTATTTTCATTTCTAAGAGAATTGATATGTTCCTGCATTAATGGTGTAGTGATATCAAAGATATTGACCAAGTGTTTCAAGGTCTGACTATCAAATGATGCAAGGCGTTGATGAAGAAAGTCCAAATATTCAAATGCAATTGCAGGCTTTCGAGCAAAGAGTGCAACCAACGTTGAAATGCTGATATTTCTCAGTAGTAACCCTATGCAAAAATGAATCGGCTTGTGATTGGGTACAAATTTAACGTTTCATAAAATTATATTTATATCCATTTTTAAATGGAAGATGAACGAACTTGTAAAAATTCATATAAAAGCTCTTTCACTTGGTACCAATATAGGAAATTTTACCTTGACCAAACTCCATCAACTTGGTTCCAATAAAAGAATGGCAAAGAGAAACTATTATTTTAGGATCAGTGGGAACGAATGATTTTTTCTGAAACAATTCAACAAGTTCTACCAAGAGATTTCTGGCCTAAAATGAAAATAAAACAAAAGGAAAAGTGATAAATCACATGTGAAAAATATACAGAGCAATTCTTTAGTTGCAGAATAAGCGATTTCAATATATCAATCTTCTATAAAAGGTATAAATGTATATTTTATAAAATGCAAGCATACTTTGGCCAAGTCAATTAGAAGGTCAAACAGTCTGTATTCCAACAAGGTCTCAAGAGTTTGAAGAAGATTTATATCGGGTGATTTTAGCACAAATTCCCTGAAATATAATGGAATAAATATGCTGTATTCAAAACTTTGTTGCGTTCATGAAATGCCTCCACTGATTGGTCAAGATTCAAGATTATCAGCTTTTTAAAAGATGTTGTCAATGATGTAGTCAATATACTGTCATCAAATCATTAAATTTTGGATTTCTAGTACATGTACAGGCTTTTTAAAATTGAAATTAAATAGAGGGAAAAAAATGTCCTGTTATTTTGAAATATCCAGTTAGTACAGATTATAATGAAACATATTATGAAGGGAAATGATTTTTACGTTGATTTATCCATTAAATGTGATGGTTCATACATCAAGATAAATGTGTATAATTTTAAATTATAAGAAAAGACACATTGTTTTACCTTTACAACTTAAAACCCACCTCAAAATATCCAAATTCAGTTTTTGTTTTTCATCTTCAGAATTTAAAATCTGTTGCACCAAACAATATACTGTCTTTTCTGCTAACCAGCACCTGTCGCTGCCAGTGAGATGAACATTGCCATTTTTGAAGACAGATAGACAAAATGATGAAGCTTCAGAGAGGCGTCCATACAACAACAGAAGCTTAACTCTTTGTACACAAGAGCACTAAAAATATAAAGCAAGCACACGTGTACTGAATAAATATATAGATTATCCCACAGGATGTCTTTATCTGTTTAGAATTATCATAACAATATAATTATCATTATAACAATATAATTAAACATTTCAAATGTGTTCAAAATAATTGCTGTAAAATAACATGGATTGTCTTTGTGTAGACTATTGTTAGTAGGAGGAATATCCATTCAGTATTATATAAGTACACTGTCACTGCTACTTACTTTTAACAAATTAATTTACGGTTCGGCCACCCATTGGACTTGGCAATGGTGACATCAACAACATTTTTGTCACCAGTTAAAGGCGATGGGTGGCCGCGACATAATGTAATTTGTTCAACAGTAAGTAGTAGTGTACTTAATATAGCACTGGTGGAAAAAAACATTGATTGTATTGAATGAAGTGCAAATCAGTAAAAACAATCTAATCTATAACAAAAAACAACAACAAACTTTAGATAACGTGAGCAATCGTGATGCTTGTGAACAATCTCCTCTGACAAGTAAACATTCAGCTGCTTGCTGATAAAGATGACTGACATCAAGTCCTAACATGATCCCCAGTTGCTCTGTTTTCTCAAGACAACCAGCAGTGAGCTCCAAGAAAAGACGCTCGGGAGAAATCCTTACAAAAGCAAAATTTTTATATAATAAATTTTAGAAAATTCTGTATTCTAAATCATCCTTTTTCGACCAACTTTCCACCTGCAGTTAAGAAGTATAAACAAAACAACAATGTTCTATTTTGATTGATAAATCTCATATAATTGTTCAAAAATCATGAGCATATACCTTGGTCTACATTGATATAATCCTGAGTCTGTGAGAAGCATACAGCCATCTAATACTGTGTGATTTGCGATATGCACAGGAACAGGGCCGGCCTCATATTGCACCAGGGTGATAGGCTCTTTATATCGATGCCAGAAGAAAGGAAATGACTTTTTATATACAGCCAATATCGTTCATTTGGGAGGAAGATCAAATTGCTGAATGACAGACTTGGCGTTAAAATCCTTCAAATAAAAAGCAAGATAAATTAGAGACGTAATATATTATGATCGATTTGAAATAAACTGCGAATGTATCAAGATGAAAAACATTAATGATGATAAGTTCATTATTGAATGAAATGATTCATCTAACCTGATCGCCATCTGCACTAACTTCTGTTATTAGATTTGCAAGGAGACATAAGCTTGGTTTCTCATCTTGACTTGTAACAAATGTTATCTTGTCTGTATAGAGGGCTTCCTCCGCATCGTTTGGGAGTTTGTACACATACAGAGGACTGTAATCCATGTTGCTTTCAAATACCTGTGTCAAACCAAGCATTGTATTATCAGAATATATTAGAATAGTATCTTTGTGTGTATAACAATATTGATCAAAACATGATGGGCCAATGCATAAAATTTATACAAACTAAAACAATACCTCCAATATTGGGCATAAAATACTAACTTTATATATACTGGTTCGGAGATCATGGGCTGCTACTAAATGTCTTCCTTTTGCATACTGAGCAGACAATAGAACAGATGATGAAAAACTGAGCACTCTTCTGGGTTGAAAATCTCGATGAAGTTCTTCTACAAACCAAATGACAAAACTTTAAGGGATATTTTCCCCAAAAGCTATTGGGACAAAATATATTTAAAGTACAATTGAGACAAGTAATGCGGGGTCATTGTAGAATGATTGCAGATTGTAAGAACAGCCTCATAAAGATTACAGTGAACTAGGTATAGTGATCCTTTTCAGTCCAACTCATTATATTAGACTTTGTTAATTACATTTACATTTGTTATTAATTATCATGGCCACTATAGGATTAGGAATCCAGCTATCTCTGACACATGTATACTAGTTTTGAAAGCAAAGGCCCTCAATTGTCAACTTCATTCTCGGCAGGCTGCATCTAGGGCTTGGCAACCCAAATAAAATGAGGTCAGGTCCTTAATCCTTATAGTCTATATATGCCATTTTCCCGATTGAATACGTACTAGTAAAGTCGTGAGAGCAAGACTTTGATCACGACTATAAATCACCACATTTACATTTACCCGTTACATTAAGTAGCCAGGTGGGATCCCTCCTCACTAGTGGACTGGTGTCACTGGTCATAGAATCCTAATCAAGCAATCAAGCTATATATACATGCAAATTTTGTCTTACTTCTAAAATCGAAGAATGGTTAACTATACCTGTTTGTTGGACAATACTAATTATTACTTCCCTCTCTTCAATTTCAAAGTTATCTTGCTGCACTATTCCAGAATCTTTCAACGTATTTGTCCACTGATATTCAACTTTTTCTTCCAACAATATTTTCCATTGACTATTGCTCTTCGTACTCACCTAAGATTAAAATGAAACACTAACAATAGAAAATGAAATGCAAAGTCAAATATTGAAAATAAAATTTTTAAGTTCCTACAATGAACCTATCACTGCTCTAGTTAAAACTGATTTTTTTTTTCTACTCGTAACTAAAATTCTTTTTGTACTGCTGACCATGTCTTTTCAATAGATATGAGGATATTCAATTATTCAAATAACGTCTTTCAAAAATTAAATATTTTTTCACATCTATTCAAAACAAACTGTTTAAAATGCTGGTGCCTTTGAGTGCTACTAAAATTTATTTTTACTTACTTGATTGATTGATTTTATTTATTATACTTACTAATAGATAACTAAATGCCATTTGATCACTTTGAACAAGACTCATGGAGGTAACATATTCTTTGACATCTACTTCAAGAAGAATATAGCCAGAATAAATCTCAACAAAAATCACAAAACCCATCTGGAAAATTGTGAAAAATCAGTTATATTGATTGAGATAGATTTGATTCTGGAATGAATATTCAATGCCATGACAATTTGCAATTACAATCTTTTACCTTGGTACCTAATAGCGCAATGCAACCTCCATCTAGCGTTTGCCACCAACAGATACAAACTGCGCCTAAATCTTCAGAATACAAATAATATAAATACACATGTAGTGTTATATTTAATATCGCTTCATTTTTTCATATTACCATATAACGGGTATATGTGAGAGAAGAGAGAGCGATTACAATTTTAAATTAATATTTTTTGCATGTTCAAAATGTATCTGAATGTGATGGCTTTTGTGAATTCTACCTTTAGTGCTCTTCAATGAAATGTCCGTTATGTCATCAATTCTGAACTGTTGATCTATTTTAGCCAAAGGATCCTGAAAAATGAATACCAGTGAAAAACCATGATTAAACAAATGTCTACATTCCAAATAAGCTAAAAAATGCAAATTTACTGATTATACCTTTGTAACAATGAAGCTGCATGGATAATAACATAACATAACATAATTTATTTCAGAATATTAAAATTCCATACATTAAAAGATGTGAAATATAAAAATAAAATATATAAATATATAAAGTGGATAAATGTATGTAAAATCTGTTACTAAGTAAAGATGTGAGTCTGCCATGCAACAGAATGATTAGAGTCAAATATAAAATGAACACGGGATACAATGTTCTGTACCAAGAGATTATCACATTTAAAAAATACGATCACGAAAATTAACAAGTGATTTTCTGTACAAAGTTTTAAAAGGATTAATACCATTTTCAACATAAAAAACAGATATGCTAGTACCAAGTTGCAAACTAAATTTTCTTCAAACATTATTATAAGAAACACATGCTTTTTTGAAGAAAGATATATCGTAATTGGTCCACAGTTGAATACAATAATAAGCAGTGCTTAAGAATGAACAAAAAAGACATATTTTGACATCATCTTGGCATTTTCTAAATTTGTTAATTATCATATTACCTCTAGTATACAATGCTTTTATGTGACGCATAATATCATTATTTTCTTTAGAATTACTTTCGAGTATAACTCCTAAATATTTAATATTTGTCACAAGCTTTAGTGCTTCACCAGCTAAATACATAGTGGGTATCTTCCAGGACTTCAGACTTGGTGGTTTAAAACACATATACTTAGATTTTTTACGATTAAAAACAACTGTATTATGTAATGCAAACTCATTACATATCTGTAGAAGATCATACATTGCTGATGGAGAGGGTGCTATGATACAAGTATCATCAGCATATATAAGATGATTATACATGGTATCATTAAACATGCAACCTATTTTACTCTCATTTAGTTTTACACTAAAATCATCTATATACACATTAAAAAGTATTGGAGACATGATGCCCCCCTGCCTTACACCATTATAAGGAACATTTCTATTAAACAGTTTTTTAAAAAGTGACCAATGATTAACACGGTCAAATGCCTTAGATGCATCTAAAAATGTCACATAGACCGGACTACCTTTAGACTGGTAAAACTCAATTATTTGTTTTAAACTAAATATACACATATCGGTCCCAAGTTTTCTCTTAAAACCAAATTGATTATGAGTAGTTTTAAGATTATCTTGCATAATTTTTAGCATAATCAACTCAATAATTTTCGAGGCAACACTGGTGATGGCAATAGGCCTATAATTATCTTTTGTCAGTAACAATACCTTTTGTCTTTTACAATTGGAACAATTATGGTTTTCATTAGACCATCTGGTAGATATCCATGAGTAAACATAGAATTAAAAACCATAGATAAGAGACAGCTTAGAGATCTATCTGCACATTTAAAGTGCTCACTTTGTAGGCTGTCTACCCCAGCACATTTACCACTTTTTAGGTCCTTAATAGCCTCATATACATCAAGGTATGACAGTTTATCAAATTTACCGAGGTTAACATTTTTAAGAAGACTATTAACAGAAGATTTGTGACGTATATCTTTATTAGAATTTAAAAGATCACTATAGTGGTTTTGCCACATGTTACAAATGTTATCCTCACCAGTTACATTATCAATTGTTGATGAAAGTTCATTGTGACCAGCCTTTTGTAACTGTTTTACTTCCTTCCAAAATGAAACATTGTCTTTGAGAAGAAACTTTTTTGCTAATGAATCTGCCTTAGCTTTAGCCTCAATCGATTTACAGTACCGGAGGCAATGTTTGAATCTGGCTCTAGTCTTATTCATAAGCTCACACAATGGTCCAGATCTAGGTTTACCATAATAATAATCAGGATGTTAAAAAGAATCATAAGCTACAATACATACCAATATTGGAAGAGCAGGGACAACATACAACTTATTTCTTCTTGATGATGCACATAATAGCCATACACCACTCGGATCATGACACATACAATCTATCTCATCATTAGGAAACCAGGGTAGTTGTTTTGTGATTGGTATGCCATTAGAGCTTTGAAGCCACAGCAATAGCATGCCTGAAAAGAAACAAAAAATGTCATTTCAATTAACCCAAAATTTAAGCACCAGATATGTAGATGCGCGCACGTGCCACCACATCAACATACGTCAGCAGATTGTCACGCCACTAAAATGTTCATGTGACGACCTGCTAACATATGTCAAGGTGCTGGCATGCGTATATATCAAGATATGTACAGAAAAAAATACAGAAAAAAGTTTTAGGTTTTCACTTCACTGACCACCCAGTATTCTTAGGACGTAAGTAAATAAAAATGTCCCATGTGTAATTGTGTATATGTATTTTAAGTACAGTAACACACACATAGATCTCAACTGCAAGTAATCTTCAAAGTGGCAAAATAGGGTGTGTGGGGGTGGGGGTATAGCTGATCGAGGAATTCTGCAAGATCTTTTGTGTACGTAAGTACATGATATAGTGCCAAAAACTGATTTTGCATAATTTCTAAGGGAAGTTACGGTGGGAATGCCACTCTACTCCGTACTGGGGGGAAGGGTCGGTAAAAAGGGGGTTAGACCAGAAAAGTTTTGCCTATGCCAGGGGATAGGAGCAGAAAAGTTTTAACTATGCCATGGGGAGACCAAAAAAGTTTTTATGGCAGTGACCGAACCATTTTTCACCGAAGATGTGGCAGTCATAATTCTGATCTGCATTTTCGCGCATGCACATCTTTCTGACATCTTCTTAACTATAACATGCATGTTGGAATGACAGCTCTAATTTTTTTCTTGTATCTACTTCTGCTGTCTTTATCAATGTTCAACTAGTAAAGACAAATTTATTTCAAAATGGAACAAGATTTTACATGCACAAAAACCACTATGTTAGAAGACTGTTAACAATGCTAGCTCTACGACTACATGTGATGGTATATGATGCGAGGTTGTGTCAAGCAAAATCTGGCTGGTGTGGACACTCTTATGACGACTATTCAATCAATGTAAGCAGTCGCTATGAGTGAGCATGTTCAGTCGTGGTTGCATGCTATCTTATGTAGTTGTGACTTGTTGCGTTGGTGTGGATAACCCCTACAACGCGAAAGACACTGAGACAGTCATAGCCTTGTTTACGTCATAAAGCTACGTATATGTTAATGTAACACTGGCATTATATCTATCGACAAAATCAATATTAAAAATGTATATACCGGTTTAGGTTATAGAACGCTCGCCAAGATCAGAGCAGGTTTACGACTAATCGTCGTGGTGGTGTGGACAGGCCCCGTTGTAACCAGAAAGTTTTACAATTTTTCTACACAAAGGAATATATGCCCATTGCGTCGCATACCGTCGCAAGTATAGTTGTAGTGGTGTGGATGGGGCTTCAGAGTTAAAGAGACACATATGTCTTGTTAATGGCTAGCCATATAATATACAGCGTTAACCAAACGTATTTGGCCCGAGCATCGAGACGCGTCTCGGCCAAATACGTTTGGTTAATACAGCGTATGTTCGTTCCTGGGTCTCTCTCAGCAGATATACAGGGTATTAACTCAGCTCTACGTGTAGGGCTATTTAATGGCATGACTTAATTAACAGGAGGGGGCGGAGGACCGGAAATGTTGCCCCATGTCAAGGGGTTAACTAACCTCAAGAGGTGGTTAAGACTATCGTGTTTGAAAAATTACCGACCCCCCCCCCCCTCAGTACTTTATGAACACTCCCTAGTAGATAGAAATTGAAAATATCACCATTTGAGAAATAAAGTGACACATAACATCTATCCCCAACTTCCTTCCAACAATATGATTTGATTTTTTCAGTAGGTGTAGCAAGTTTTACATCTTTAACAAACGTTATTAATTTGACAAGCTCAAATAAATTATACATATTGCATTTCTGGGAGAAAAGTTCAACTTGAATACAGTCATGTGCTTATATTTACAACTGTTTGACGGGTTTCAAAACGAGGCAGTGTAAACAGGAAATGAGACACAGGGATCATTTGACAAGAACTTATTTTACATTTTTAAAACTTTACATGCTTTAATACCCTTATTATCAAACTTGTCTTCTTGAATATTGCGCAGGAGATATTTAACAAAGTAAACTACAAATAAGTATGTTTTTGGTTTTATTTCAACGTGTCGTTTTATGTATATAGATCTAGTTGCATTTGTAAAATCAACATCATGCACATGCATCAGTGTCAGTCACTCAGTGACTCAGTGCCTGTCAGTGCAGAGCAGGGGCAATTTATAGAGAAAAATAAGACGCCAGTGGCAACGAATAGCCCAGCTATACACTATGGCTATAGACTATAGCTAGGCTTCTAATTGACACTGGCGTCTCATATTTTTCTCATATAAATTGCCCCCGTGTGTCGGCAAGATGAAAATGAAGTCACTAGCTGGACTGAGTCCCGAGACTGATAGTGTGTTCAAAACCATGTTGTGAGTTCGTATGTACGCATTGATAGGTCATAACTGTGACTTGTGGCTAATCGATACCACCTGACAAGTCGGAAATACAACAGGAAAAACAATTACGTGTAGATGCGGTCACCAGTCTCAACATACGTCAAGAGTCTCGTTACATCACTAAAATGTACGTGTGACGAGATTCTGACGGATATCAAGACTGGCAACCGCATCTAGCTTACATAAATGAAAGGTATAACATAAATAGTGTGCTTATGTCTCAATTTTATTTATTTGATAAGACTCTTCCCCAGGTGTTATGAATATATTTGATGAAACAGTGTGCGATATTGAAGAACTTTATGCTGGGGGCTATTTTTCAGTCTTGCGGCCATATGCACCCGCTTCTCGTAGTGTACCTCTGAGGATCGAGTTCACAAGTCGTGAGAACAAGAATAGATGCTATCGAACAGTTTTTGCCACTCAGCAAGTCGTACTTACTGTAAATATATGAGCAGTTTCGAACGCACCATGAGTCACAGAGTGACAGGAGACTGTTACTTCTTTTGAAGATGGTCTCTCAAGTTTACAAGAACCTGAAAACACCAAGAGTTGAACATGGATATTTGCGATGTGGCTGAGGCACAAACAGTATTTGAGAATATCAAAGCTTACCTAGTTACCTTCTTTATTTCAGATTAGATCACCATGTAAACTGTTTAATATTTACAAAAGCATCAACATATAACAGAATTCCATGATGAAGGTTATGAGAGCCCCATATGCACCATACATTCAAGAATCTTTTGAAGAGGTATATTTCAGTTGCTTTTGAAATTAATAATCTTTTTTTTTTTTTTTTTAGATTGGCAATTGTATGCCAAATATATAATTTTTAAAATAATAACTACTAAAGATTCTTACAGTAATTGGCAATCCTGTCAAAATTGCAAGTTGCCATGAAAATTCAATATGAAAAATGATGTAAGTACTTCTTAAAAAACTGTTTTGGATTATTAAATTAATTTGTTATTTGAATGTATGATACTTATTTCTATGATTTCAGGTGGTTCATTATGCACAAAATGATACAGACAACATTACTACAACTACAGAATCTTATGTTACAACATCATTAGAACCCAATTACTCATTGAACGCTCATCCTTGCCAATGGATTCTTTACAAAGATATTAATGATTCAAAGTAATATTGATAATCTATTGAAATATTTTTATCATGTCAATAGTTGTAATTTAATTAATTTTCTGTTAAGCCTATGTATAGGATTCATGAAATTACTAATATATATATGATGTTGAAAACAAAATATAGGTATTAATATTATATTTTGTAAGATATTTGTAAATTGATGTTGAGATTATTTTGATGTTTTATTTTCAGTGTTAGATACTGGGACTTGTTTATTCTGGTCCCAAATGCATTGTTCTATTATTTCTTTTTGCTGCGATTTAAGATTGCCATTATAAAGTTAAAAAGAACAAGCAGTCCTATATTTTTGGCATTTTATGGATTGGTATGTAAATCTTCATAATATTTACCAATATAATTTTTAAAATTATTTGCAAACAACTAGTTGGTATTTTTTATGAAAAATCAGTTGAAAATAACCAGCTCAATCATGTCAACGTGTTTAGTTTCAAATATTGTCTTCAATGATCAATCTGCAGCATATAACTAACATACATGTAATATATTAAATATTTTCAGGTGTTTCTTGTCTCGGTTATCAGCGTACTGAGATGTATTGTGTCTATGACAGTCAATGCAGCAATCATTGCAGCAGATATTGCAGACCAAGTGCTTTGGCTGTTACTCAGATTTTTTCTCCTAGCCACTGAGCTGTCTGTTGTCATATTTGGGCTAGCATTTGGTAATAATTTGATTTTGATTTTTGATGCATAGAAAAACATACTGTAGAACCTCTCTATTAAGACTACCTTTGGGACCAACGTTAGGTGGTCTCAATAGAGACGTGGTCTCTATACAGAGGTTTGTTCTGCTAGCTTTAATATGAAAGTTTGTGACCATGAAAAGACTTTAAGTGGTCGTATTATAAAGGTGGTCTCAATGGAGAGGTCGTCTTAATTGGAAGTTTCTCTGTATATGTTACGTATGACTAATATTATTTATTCCCACCTAATTGTAATTTTTTATTCTATTTTAAGGGCATTTGGATAGCCGAACAAGCATTCAAAGAGTGCTTCTTGTAACCTTTTCTATTGCACTTGTATATTCAGCTACACAGGTATATAACTAATACATTGTTATATTATGTTAAGTTTTTAGCCTTCCTCTTAGAACATTGGTTATCAATCCTATCGTTTATCACATGCATGTTGATCTGAGATGTTGATAACACATTTTTTGTTCATTCACTGTAAGGAAGCAACGCATGTACCAAAGCTTGTCCATGTAAAACAACATGGGATGGCAATGTATGATCCTACAGCAGGTGCATACGCACAGCAATGCCTAAATAAAATTGTCTTCGCCATCAGCCAATGTATGTTTATATTTGAAAACGGCGGACAAAACACAAGTTACTCATGTTGCTTCCATACAATGTATCAGAAGCTTTAGATTATTGGTAATTTATATGATAATGATAGTAAAGAACAACCATTTAACCTTTAGACTTGAGTTCAACCATAAATTGTGATGTCTGCATTATTGATGGCACACATTTGCACAAATTGTGGATGAATTGTTTCATAAACTGTCATATTTTCTAATAGGGTGTGCTCGAATTCATGTTCCCTGATGATCGATATCATGTGGTTTTACCTGATGAAGAATATGATATTTTTGGGCACGGTGGAATGATATTTTGGTTTGCTAGTTCTATATTTTTCTTTGTTGTAAGTATTTCACTATCATTTAAATTGATGTGTATGACATAACAGCACATTTGAATTGACCCATTTTTATCTATCATCCTAAAATTCTAACCATTACATTTTCTATTTTTAGATTTATGCAGTGATATGTATCATGCCATTCACAAACATACGCCAACGCTTTGCCCTTCCTAGTAAGTGATGTTTATTTATAAACTCAACATTCTATTAATTCATAAACTCAGCAAGCACGCAAATGTTGTAGACCATTCATGATGACAATCCATTGGCCATTGCTTATTTTTTCAGCAAAGCGATCATTTTATTGGTACTGTGCATTTCTTGCGTGTCTAAATCTTGCACAAGCTGTTGGAAGTGGTCTTCTTTACTACAGGATCATGAGTGGCATGTGGTAAGTATCTTTTCCAGCGAGGTTTATAAAATCATATCGTACATTTTTTGTAGGTGTTCTTAAACCACTTTGTTCAAGCTGTTTACATATTTGAAAATTAAGTATTTCATGGGAAAGATCTATAAATGGGATACATTTAAGTCTATATTTAACACTGTCAAGATATTCGATATTTACCAGATGCAAGAGGTTTCCCTTTTGGTATGTAAGCAGTAATATGTCCAATCATGCTAAATTGTCATATATAACCTAGTGTTTTTCTTACATTTGTAATTGCAGTGTGGTCGACTTGACAACCTATCTCTACTTCACACTTTTTACACCTCTAGTCTACTTTACTTTCCTGCGTGATTTTTTCAGGTAAGTTTATTCTGAAATGCTGTGACTTTGAAATTCATTTTGAACTCATTCAAAAACTTAATCTTACCTGTAAATTATATGCTTCAGAATAAAATGAAAGTTGTGAGTTAAATTCAAACGATAATTAATTTTGTGGTTTTGCAGTAAAATGCAATACTCATTACTTAAATTGTGCGCAAATATTTCTAGTTTTACAGTACTGGTTATATTTATTTCAGATCGAGTCAACCACCAAGTATTCTGTTTTCCTATAAAGCGCATCTTGATGATGAGGATGATGATTCATTAACCTTGCCCAATCAAACTGCATATTCATCAGTGGCAAATGCATCACCGCCTCCTCACAGCTCTAGTCTGGCTGATAGTAATGAAATGTATGACTCTACACACTTTGATGGAAACAGTGTGAATCCATTGTATGACAATGATGTACCACCAATCAATTTTAGACCTCAACTAGCAATGCAAACGGATTACTTTGATGGAGATATGAATGAAGCATAATTCAAAAGAAATAATCATGTACATTGATTCATACCTTCTATTTTGTTGTGCTTGTGCATATTGCATAAATATGATTAGGCCAGCTGCAGTGTATAAATGGGCTAGTAAATACTATTTTCCTAGGTTAGGACGTGGAATGAGGATACGTGCCGTTTGTAGCAAAAATATTTTTTGCCTAGTACGTTCGGGAACCGGTGACTGTTGTTGGAAACTTTGTTTTGTTGAAGACGTTTAATTGAAGGCACGAACAATGGATATAAAATGCAGATATATTTAAAGAAGGCTATTTGACACAGTCCAAAATTGGCAAATCACTTTATTGGTTGAGTCTTTTTTTTGTCAAAGGAGATCTTATCTAATTATATGTTGTAGAAAGTATATATCATGGCTGTATATTCTGATGCTGTGTCTTGGATTATCTACGTTCAACAAAGTTTGTTAATGCATGTGATATTTAGTGCTGTTCATATCAATTAAGATTATAATTATCAGTGTAGATTGTTGTGATAAAAAACGGTTTATTGAAGATATATCTTACAATTATGTTTGAAAAATATTAGCTGCAAATATATTTATGCAAATCAAGGGTTACAATTAAGTTTGAAATATATTATTACGTAGAATATTTAAGCCAATTTGATTTACATGTATATTTTTATTTTGTTTATGTTCCATGTTAATGGTTATCGTTCTTACTACTTAATTTACACAAAAATTGATGTAAGTACATCATGTACAATACACAATAAACTGAATAATGTGAGCTGGATGTCTTTTACGTGTCAATGTGTCATTTATTATTAAAACCTTTGAATTTGCAATATACTTGCAGTACATGTATCAATAACTTGTAACTTGCTAAAGAACAATTATCTTTGAAGTTAGCACATGCCTATAAAATTTTCCAATTAGAATTGAGAGCGCCCTCTTCTCAACAGTCAATTGAAATTAAATGTCATTTTTAATCAACTCTCCATATTGAGTGTTGTCCTCCACAAATGACTCCTACTCACCTGTACCATTCCTCTGATAAAATTTACTATATTCCTCTGATAAAAACCATAATACCAATTTAGTAGTTACATATGTGATAAATGTAATTTTCCAAGAAGAGGTAAATTTAAATATAATTTTTATGTAATTGTCTGGCAAGAGGCATGTTTAAATAATCTTTAAAATCTTGCATATGCATATTATGTTCTAGACTTAAAGTTATTCTCAGTGACTGAACAATAATGCTTGTATACATATATGAGGGGAGTATATAGCCTAGATGAAAATCCATTCACCAACATATTTTGCCTAAATCACCAGTTACCAATACATTTCATTGGCTTTCACCAATCACAGGAATTGTAATTGAATAGGTTCCATCACATTTCACACACTTAAATACAGGCAATTCACAATTCACGCCCAAGATTTAGGGCAAATCACCAATCACAGCCTTTGTATTGAGCAGATCACCAGTCACCAATAATAGGTTCCATCACATTTCATGCACTTAAATACAGGCAATTCACAATTCACGCTCAAGATTTAGGGCAAATCATCAATCATATTTTTGCTATATGGTGCGTTTGCATGTTCTTCTGACCTTGTAAAGATATATGTCGTACGTATGAGCTTCCGATATGAGAAATTCACGCGAACAGACGTTCCCAGTCGGAAATCATGGTATTTCCCAGTCGGAAGGTCGGTCCTCTAAAACAGCTCCGAGTTCACGACTGGGAAATACGACTGGGAATGCCCATTCGGGTGTATTTACCATATGGGAAGGTCGTATTTTCGAGTTGGGAAATAGCAAGCGAACGCACCATTATATGGCGGTAGGCAAACATGCTGTCTCCTAAAGCGATGCTGTTTTCTTTGGTTTCTATTTAATGGACACCCAAGGTCTACTTCTTTTTGACTAGTCTAATATAAGTAGGATATAGCATTAACACTTTTTATAAACAGTAGCAATCTGATGTGTTCTGTGTGTTATGTTATTTTGAAAGGTGTAATACATATCAAATGTGGAGAACATAAATATTATTTTCCTTACACTTGCAATGGAAATGGCATTGTTGATTGAATCTGGGCTTTACAGAACAAATTTTGGCTGAATTATGCTATGTGATCAAGTGCCGTTTGTAGTTTGTTGCGTTGCGCCGTATGCCACACCAATAATAAAAAATATACTGTGAGGAGAGTCTGTCGTAAAATTTGGCTAAGGACTTTTACTGTGCAGAGTATCGACTATTTCCATGACAATAACAACTATGGCCGACTTTTATCAATCTGGTCAGTTTTCTGACAATAATTCGCAAATTATGGATGGACCTGTTGACGATTTGATAAATGACGAAGCCAACGTTTTGGTGTTAGAAGATGACGATCAAATATCCGAATTAATGGATCCGGAAGGAGAAGGACAAAGTTTATTTCCAAATCAGGATGCAGAACCAGAAATCGAAGAACAAGAAGTTAGCCTTTTACTTGTTTAGTCCGTGTTAAGATAAATGCACGTCAATGTAAAATATCACACAGTTATGTATAACGTAAAATTGTGACCATTACATTTTTTTAACTATTGTAGATTGCGTAAAGAAAAGAATTATTGCAGCTACAAAATGGCCTCAAACATTACCCCCCCCCCCCACCCCCTGTTCTCCATCGTCACATCTCATGACTATATACCCAGTATATAGCCGTAATACCACCATATCCAATTCTGCGGAACTTACGCTCAGAAACCGACCAATCAGAAGGCCCACTGCCAAAATGTCCAGTGGGGAATTCAAACGCCAAACGGAGGTTCGGAAGCCTCGTTAAAAAGCGTGTCCCGTGTAGAGGAGAGCCACACCTCTGCACGTAAAAGAACTCACCTAGTTTGAAAACTATAGCTAGTGTGATCCCCTCACCCCTGAGGCTAAGTTGGCTACCCAGCCTGCCTCTGGAGAGGTACATGTACAAACACCACGTGGCCTCCCACTGGCGCAATGAGCACTTGCTCTCTGCCGGTCATGAACTAGAACTAGAAGAACTAGAACTAGAACGGTCTCGTTATAAAAGTAAGATGAAACCGAGTATTGATTTTGTCTTTGACGTAAGTCTAACCGAAAATAATTTTTCCACATAAAAGCTTGGCCCACGGGTTGGTATGAACAAGGACTAAAAGGCCGTGTGAGTTATCATGCCGTGAAAACTGATGATGCCCCCCATGCAACACACACTCCATCCATGCATTGTCCAATCATAACTATACCCATCACACCAGTCCATCCTCATATGATATGTATATTGCAAGTATTATTATGACAGTACTGTATGGGTTTAAAATTTTAGTTATCTCCTGATGGAATTCTTGATGAGGAAACGGTGGGTAATGGACTGTCAAACCTTGGCCGGTCAGCCGATGGCACCATTCAAGTTCTTCTTCATCTGAATATTCCAGTAAGTTTGGCATTCTTACAATGATACTCTATCAAAAATATCATCATAATTTTGTTAGAAATTGAAAAGTAATAATGGAAAATGCAGTGTGCTATATGTCTAATTCAATTTCTGTTTTGAAATATAATATCGTAAAACTAATAGTTTCATGACTGTTAAGACATACAGATCGGAGACCTGATAATTTGTAAGGAAGCACCCAGAAAAACTAAATGGAAATCACTTATTTCTGTTCACATTAATAAATTGATATCACAGTAGGCATACTGTGTTTTTTTTTTGTTTTTTTTTGCTATGAATTATTATCAATATTTAGAAAAAAGTGTATTAAGTTTTACAGTATTTCAAAAGCATATGTTGATAGTCCTGCGTATATCACAATCCTCAGAGTCATAATCATATGTTACTATATTATATTTAGGGAATGAGCTTACAAGACATCAGTATATTAGCAGAATACACACATCTGCAGAAGGTTGAGTTACCTTACAACCAAATCACAGGTAAATCTTTCTACGCATGGTTCAATCATACAGTTGCAGATCTTTAAGTTTAAGATCTTATCATGACATCCTTAACTATAAATAAAATTCAAATGATATTTGTTTGCTATTTCTTGGTTATGATTTCAGATCTTTCTCCTCTATCAAACATGCCATACTTGCTGGAATTAGATGTTTCAAACAATCAAATTGAGACTTTGCTGGATTTCACACCACCTAAAAATTTAAAATGTGCTGATTTTTCGTACAATAACTTGATGGAAATTACTGATCTAAGTGCTCACCATTACTTGCAAACACTTAAATTGGACCATAATCAGATTACTGAAATAAAAGGCATTGAAAATTGTTCACGTTTAGGACATCTCAGTCTTGGTCACAACCAGGTAGTCTAATATTCAATTCAATATTCATTTTTATGCTTTGGCAAATTTTAAACGTAATATATTATTGAATACATGTGTTTCAATTTGTAGGTGCAAACAATTGAAGGCCTTGATAATCTACCAATAAAAACCCTTAACTTGGCATATAATAAATTAACAAAGATAGAGGGAATTCAAAGCCTGCTCTATTTACAAAACATTGATCTATCAGGAAATAAAATTAGATCAATGAATGGATTAGAAAATCATGACTTTTTGGAAGCAGTCGATTTAGAGGACAATGAGGTTAGTTATAATGTGTGATTATTTTTGTTCACAATATTATAATCTCATTGAATAGATGTTTCCTTGTATTTATGAAATTATTATTTTCAGGTGATTGACCTGGCAGAAGTCGACCATATCAGATACCTGCCTCTCCTTCGTGATCTTAACCTTCAGCGAAATCCAATCAGAGAATTGCCTGATTATCGTTTGTCTATTCTTTTTAATATTCCAAATCTGGTTGATCTTGACAGACACCGTGTCAATGTTGATGAAAAGGTAATTAATATATTTATTACCATACTTTAAGAGTTTACTATGTTCCCTCCCACATCACATTTCTATTATGAATAGATGCAATACCCTCTGAGTGAGTAATTTGATCAGGTCTGCCCAAATAAATTCATGGTTTGATTGATTCATTTTGCTATATTTTGCAGGTGGCAGCAAGAAATATGTTCAACCCGCCTCTTGAAGTAATCGCTGCTAGAGATCATATTATGCATGTTGTGTACTCTTTCTTACAACCCAGTCGTATATATGATAGGTATTGATTACTCATATCTCATGAATAGAAATCAATTTTTACAAAATTGTGCAATTGTGGATATTTATTGTTATTTTGTATTCAAATTGTTTGATTGTAAAATAATTTATTTCTTTTGGTTTGTTATTTTAAGTACGTTGCCAAGTGTAGAAACACCATATCCCATGCTGGTGCTAGTTGGACCAACAGGAGCAGGGAAAAAAGATTTAGCTATCAAGCTTGTGGATGAATTCCCTGACTACTTTGGCTATGGGTGAATATCTGTTTTACATTGGATTATTTTTTCTCAATTGTTAAATGATATTTTGATTAATGCAAGTTTCTACAAATATCTTTGTTAGGTTTGTAAATTTTCATTTAAATTTTCAGGCCCATGACTACTACAATGAAACCACAGCCCGGTGATAACCCTGCTCACTACAATTACATCACATTGGATGAATTTGAAAATGACATAAAAATGGTAATTTCCAGTGCATTGTATACCAGGTTGATCAATTAGACAAAAATAGTGAAAAATCAAAAATATAATAATGAAGTGATGCTAATCTTTACCTGTCTTAGAGGCATAAATGATCATTGTATTCAACATGTGAAAAGAATCTGAAAAATAAAATAAAATTTTAATTATCTGTTTTCTATTATTATAGGGAAAGTTTATTTTGACATATGCTCATCAAGGGGAATTATTTGGGCTTCAACAAGAAGCCATAGAAGCAGTGGCCAGAGAGGGCCTTGCATGCATAGTTCATATGGAATTAGAGGTATGTGCTTTAAGGTTAGGTTGAAGTTAGACATTTATGAGCTGGGATGTAGTTGGAATGTAATATCCAAATTTTAAGTACATATACACTCAATAATACAGTATCTTTTATTTTCAGGGTGTGCTTACATTGAAAAATACTCACTTTGAGCCAAGATATGTCCTGATTATGCCTATGGATCGATCTGTTCATGATAGACGTTTGCGAGAAAGAGAAATGTTCACTGAATCTCAATTGGAGGCTACACTAGACCGTGGACAGTTGTATGCTTCATATAATCGAGATCATCCAGGCTTCTTTGACATGATGATATGCAGTGGTTAGATACCCATTTTTATTATCAAAAGATAATTTGAGTTGAATTGCAGGATTTCTACGGAGAATTACAAGTGTAAAAAAACTATGTGTGTTCATGAATTTGTTTTTTTATTGAATAAGCATTATTATTTCTATTTAGATGATATTGCGGAAGCTTACAGACGATTAAGAAGGCTGGTAATGGACTATCTAGGAATAAGTGGTGCAACACCCTCAGTTTCCGAGTTTGATACAGGTATGTAATGCACCACAGTTATAAAAGTGCAAATTTGTTTTTAAAAAATAAAAAGAATATTTTTCAATACATAAAATTTTGAAACATGTTAGAATTATTTATCTCCTAAACGAGTTATTACATCCACATTTCGTAACATTTCTAATCATGCAATTACCTTCTTTAACTAGTATTTACATTGTGCACCAGAATTTTCTGAAATTGATTAATGTAGAAAACTACATGTGATTATTTTTCACTATACATGTATTTATTAGCAAACACCGACTTGGATCGAGAAAACACGGCTGATACGATGGCATCTGGCTTTATGCGTCAGTGGTCACGGCCGAGTTTAGCAGACAACCTGTCTGCTGCAATAGCGAACGTCAAAACTAAAATGGCAGCAGCTAGTCCCATGCATTCTGCTGGAAGGGGTATTGTTGTACGTATATGCAACTATTTACAGATTTATTGTGTCCATTAGTCAATTTAATTTGTTCAACAATTTTTAGATTTTTTAATAGAAATTTTACTAATGAATATCTTATGAATGAGAAATAAATCTGTATAAAATACAGGCAGCTGAATGCTTGACGTAATTCAAGCACAGAACTAGAACAAAATTCATGACCAAATCCTCCCTGCTAACAGAATTCATCTCTGGTGCATAATAATATCTCTAACTTTTTTTTTTTTTTTTTTTTTTTTCAAGTTACATTTATAAGATTAATTTTTTCTATGTTCAGGCATAAGCTTATAATGATGACTGAAGATTATCGAGTGTACAATGTTATGCCTATTGATTTGATGATAATTATCTCTTATTTATTTGTACATGTATCTACCGGTATAATCTACATCTGAGCCAAAACAATATCCATCCAACTTCTACTTCAATTATCTTTGTTTTTTTGTTAAAACAGGAAGCTGAATCCATGAAAAGGAGAGCGAGCGCTGCAAGAGAAGCAGTGTCTGGTCAGGTTCCAACCGTGTACGAGATGCTTTTAGGAAAGGAGTAAGTTGAATACAGTAGTATCTTATCTCAATATTGCTTAAAACCTTTTTTTGTTATCTCGAAGTTTATTTCATTTCCTTTCAACCAAAGTATGAAGAGCCACCGATGGGTTATCTTGAATATTGGCCATCTCAAGAAAATCATTTATCTGTGAAGATTTTGAGATAATGAGTTTCTACCATACATTTGTTTTGGGGCTCAAAAACATTATTTATACAACAAAAAAGTCTGCATTTTATTATATAATTAGTATCTTATGTGATTGTGTTTGTAAATTGGGTAGATGTTTAAAACAAATTTCGGTCTCAGTCAACTAAATTGATTAGATAGGATCATTTCAAACTTTTATGTAAAACATCTTATGAAGATTAAAAGATTAAAAGTGGGCTAAAGCTAATCAAATTTACCCAGGTTAAATATTTGTATAAAAAACATGTATGGTCTTTAAAATTTTGCTTTATACTGAAATTAGTAGACATTATAGTGTTCTGTATGAAATCTATTATGTAATCTCAATAATAATAGATGGTTATTTACAAATAGTTTATTCTGAAATTTCCAGACGATTCAAGTAAGTTCTGAACTAAGTTTGTTCTGGTTTCTGAAGTAAGTTTTTTTTTTTTTTTAATATTAAAATGTTCCAAATTAACAGGAAGGCAGTTGTAATGTTCCTTGAACGCCACTTGTATATCATATACATACCTGTCACAAAGAAAAAATTGCTCTTGATTTTAGTCTACACGATTAACAAATACATTTATTTGATTTAATCTAACAAATAAAGTTATTTGTAATCTCATCTTATTTAACCTGGAAACACTATATTTAATTGCAATCACACCGAACTCTTGTCATCATCACAAGCATGTCATTTAAAAAATAACAATTGGAAAATTGTTTCCAGAACTCCAAGGACAGTTCCAACATCTGTTAACGGACAAGTTGGCTTGGGTGATGCTCCTCCATACGGAAATTACCGTTCGGCATACTCCGCACCCACTGGCAATACAGACAACATGGACGTGCTTCCGCCTAATTCACCAGATTCTAGTGACGCCGCTGGCAATGATGATGATTCTCTCTCAAATATCTCTGAGGCGAGAGAAGTAATCGACAGTCCCTACGCCACACCACGCGGTCCTATAACAGAGGGTGTCAATCTGCCACCAGAGACACTGGACAGATTAGAACTTCGATCGGGATCGGATAAGGCAATGACACCACCAACGGGCTCTGCCGACCAATGACGCCCACGGCCTCCTGACTCGAGGGCAGGTTCTCGAGCAGGTTCAGCAATGTCTCAACGATCAAATCGACCAGGTTCTGAAAGACATCCTGTTTTGCCGCCTATAGGGACTAACTCTCCTCAGTTGGTAAATCCATTGCCGGAATATTAAAGCTACTTCTTTGTTTTATATTTGTATATATTTTATCAGGAATAATGTGCGATTGGGCTTGCTGATATGAACATTATAATTTCATTTTGAATTTTCATTTCAGGAATTAAATCTATTACATGTACATTTTACTGTGATTTTGTTGTTACATATTTAAATGTGTTAGCAAATAACTGTGATAATAGACTATTTTGCATGATTTCAAACGAAATTGCAAAAAAAAAAGTTCAAAACTGTGATTTTTTGCATGTGCTTAAATTTAAAATTAAATCTTTTAAAAATAAGTGGTTGCAGTGTTTTCTACTAATTCCTCATTGAATTGAAATATATGTCCCTTAAAACTTGATAATGTTGTTAAAATAAAGAAAAGTATTCATTGTTAAAATGTTTATTATAATAATTACAGAATCATTTTCGCTTTTGAGCACGTTTTCCTTCTCCTTTCTTTGGTTTTACTTTCCCACGTAACGCTCGCAGTCTTTTCATTTCATCTTTAAAATCTTGATGTTCATCCCTACAATATAATAAACGTCACGATTGGTAAATTATGAATTGCTTGATTCCTATTGTGCATAATAATTTTTCAAAATGCTAATTTTAATAAACAAGGTTTAATTTTAAGTCAAAACATTCTGATAATTCGTTGTTCATACATACCTAAATAATCCAAAATTTCTAAGATGTCTAAATAGATGAAATAAATCATTGTGTCTAGGATAGTACTCTGTTATTTCTGGTCGACGGGCAAGTGGCTTTTCAGACATTACTTTCACTACCTTCGTAGATGTGGAATTCGTGGGCGCGCAATTTCTCCAAAGATTCTTGCACTCAGTCTTGTCATTCGGCGTGCATAATTGGATAATGACATCTGAAGAATAAAAAGAATAAGAAATAAATAGACTTCAGCTTTTTAAGTACTTAAGTCCTTTTGATAGTTTTGGACTGGCTTATATGGCAGCATTTCTTTCGTCCAACACATCTTACCATCTGCTATTTCAATTTTCAAGTTCCCGGCCATTAAGTTTTCTGTGATTGTACCAGCCAATATTTTCCTACTTTTCCTTTTTTTACCGCCAAACACTGCTCCTGTGCACATGATCAGCCCATTGGAACCTGTTTTGTGTGGACAGACTAAAAATCAACCAAACTATTAAATTGCAGTTTTGATGCAGCTATTTAATTTCGCGGATTTGAACATCATAATTTTACAAGAAAATTTCATCATAATTTGGTAATAAATAAACGAATAGATTATCATTATCAGAGAGTAACAAACTTTTCTGTTTTTATCATGGGACCTAATCCCCAAGTTACGAATGTTCAAAATGATTGGGACAAGTGTTAGGTGGTCTCAATAATGAGGGTTGGATTTAGTAGTTTTATGAAGGTTTGGCGGTATGTTAATATATACGCAGTGCTACAATATTTTCTGGGGCATTATAAGATATATCTTTTTAAAAGTGCACCTTTCTTTAGATTACTTTTAAAACTAGCCTGCAAAAGTGGTAATGTTGACATTTTTATCTGGTCGTAGCAATCATCTTACTCATTGGATGTTTTCATATTACAGATTGAATTCAGACAGGTATTGTAGGACTCCATTCAACTGAGTAGTAAAAGACCCCTAAAATATTGACACAATTATTTTTATAATAAATCTAGTCTGAAAAGGGTTGTATATTTTTTTTTCCTCAATACAATAAATCATTAGCTATAAGTAAGCAAAAGTTCATGATGATGGTTTAGAAATTTCTTTTTAAGAGGTATTAAAAGCCATTGTAATTTAAAAACACTGTACAATGCAATCCTTTGAATGTTCGGATGTCTGATAGCTAGTCGATTTACATATACAGTACAGGTCCGCTTATCCGAACCCCTCCGGACATTGATGAGATGTCCGAATTAGCGGGCGTCCGGATATCACAGTAGTAACCCACGACTATTCTGATAGACACTTTAAAACACTGATAAACACTGTACAATGCAATCCCTTGAATGTTCGGATGTCTGATAGCTAGTCGATTTACATATATACATGTATAAAAGTGGAAATTAATGAATTGGGATGGTTCATAAATAGGTTCTGGAGGACTGGGTTGTCACTATATCATATTAACCTGTAAATAACAAGTAAAATAAGCTTATTACAAATACAAATAATTTATTCCTAGAAAATCACAATTTTCTAATGGACGGATAATGACCTACTTGAAGCACAAATTATGATAATACTCTGGTTCTAAATGAAAGACTTGAACATGTTCTATTCTGAGTCATTGTCAAGTGTGAAACATATTGGCAACCAAGGTATAAAAGTTTTAAACTAAACTCTCATAACTTGACTACTACTTCATTTATTGATGACTAACCATCAAAACTGTAAAGAAACATGGTATGTCAGTTAAAAAATAAATAAAAATTGATCAAAGTTCAAAGAATAGAATGCTTTATAAAATGCCATAAGAGTTTCTGGGCCAACTTTCCGAATGTCAAAGTTTTTATATTTGACATTCTCAAAAAAACTGCCACTATTATCGGACATTTTAAAGCCCCACCAAAATTTTGGTGCTTTAATGACGGATTAATTCATACATTATACTGAAGCATAAAACGATACTGATCATATAGCGTTAAATTGTACAAACTTTTAAAACTGATAATTACCAAATTCTATAACAATACTTTTTTGTACACAATTTACAGTCAGGTTCAATAATTTAACTTAATGACAAGTGCAATATAATTTAATGTAGCGTTATGTAACTTTTTTTTCAGTCTTTGCCCCATTCTAGAGCTTTAACAAATTCTTCTTCTGAGAATTGTAGCATTTTAGCAGCTTCTATGTGCATTCTCTGTCTTTTAAGTATATCGATTAATTTTAACTGCTTTTTAAAACCAGCCAACAATTCATTCTTCTGCTTTTCTAATCTTTTGTTTTCTGCAAGGAGCTGTTCTACTTTCCGCTTTTCATCAGTTACTTCTTTTTGCGCTTTTGATTTTGACTTTTGCAACTGGTCTTTGAGTTTTTCAATTTCTTCAAGAGCTCTATTTAAGCGCACTTCTGTCACGCCTTGGTTTGATTCCTGCTTTTTCTGAGCTCTTTTGATACCATTTAATTCTTTATTTGCTGCAGCCAACTGATTTTCAAGACTATCTGCTTTTGACTTAGCATCCTCTGACAATTTACGGTATTTTTCCATCTGCTGCTGATGAGTTGTATTTATCCTTGACAATCGACTTCTCTCTTCATCTACATCACGTAGTTGTCCTTGAAGCCTGTAAAAATTTTAATAGATAGTAAACAAAATATTTTGATTTGCAAAGTCAATAATCTTGTTTTCAAGTAGCTTCGATACATCTAGCTGTAGAAAAAATACATTATCTTTATCTGACAAATTGCAACTAACATTTATATTTGAGTAAATGAATGATAAAAATCATGACCGCATAAAGAATAAATGAGAAAGGAAGGTAAATAATTGTTAATCAATTTTCTAGGTAAAGTCTTTAAACCTAACCTTGTATTTTCTTCATCTTTCTTTCCATATTCCTCAGCTAATTTATCCAATTCTTCTTGCATAACTCTTAATTTTGCTCTTAAGAATCTCATTTGGGCTTCTGGTGCCATTTCTGCGGCAACAGCTGGAATCACGTCGTCATCTTCGTCAGATAATGGTGCATCCCCTTTGTCAAATTTATTTTCTATATTAGATATTGTTGTTTGCAGAGAGAAATCAGGCACTGCGACATTGCTGGCAGCCTTTCCAATGGAAGACTTTTTTACAGTTGTTTGCTTTGATGCTGTCCCTTTCTTTCCTTTTGCAGACAATCGAGATGTGTTTGAAACTTTTGATGAAGGTCTGGACGATGAAGGTCTGGATGATGATGGCCTTGCAGATTCTTGCACCACTGGACTCTTGTTTAAATCTGAGCTGTCCCATTCCTTTAAATAATCATCCATATTGACTCTCTCTAAAAGAGACGGCTGAGTTGAGATAGAATCGTCTTGACCTCTTATCACAGATTCGGCATCTTGAAGGAGACTTGCCGTTCTAGCTTCTAGCTCATCATTGAGACGCTTGTATTCTTCTTCCTTGCTTTTTAAGTCCAATCCTTTAACATTAGTGTTCTTGGACCTCGGACGCGATTTATCTGCCATTTTTGAAGTTTAAGGATCTGAAATTTACAGATTCCTAATTAGATTTATATAACATTTAAATGGAAGAGAATACTTTTGCCCAAATCTTTAGATTGTCTAACTTTTCAAAGAAAACGTCATAGAAAGAAAACGAAACTTCAAAAGTGGCAGAAAAATCCAGAGTAGAATTGATGTGTTATTTTTTAATGAAAATACAAAAATTAATATTCAGAAAATTTTAAGAAGGTGGACATGCTTTTTTTCCCTCACTATTTGTAGATATAGATGATTGAATATCCATTGACAAGTTGACATGAAAAATTTAGGATAATTCGACCAACAAGAAATGAATTAATTTGAAAATATTTCGTATTGGTATACATTGTGTACCCTTATAAGAAGGACAATTCGTAGTTAGGAAAGAAACAAGCAGTACAGCACTTGACTTATTATTCACACAATACTGTTATACATGGTCGTTTTCCCATGGGCATTGCCTTTTTCATAATTACATATAACGTATTCATTAATATGTAGCAGTATATCTGAATATCTAGTTACTGCCGAACAGTATGTGGTGAAGTAATTTGAATTGTCAAAACTTTCTACGCTGTTGTAAATTACGTGCCTCAATCTGAAATATAGCATGTGTCCTACATGTGTGCTATAATTATATATCAAAGATTAAGTTGCGGTGCTTACGCCGCATATTGGGTATGTTTGCGCATGCCGCACATTTGGGTATCATCCGTATGTCTGGTCATGTCACTGTTCGGTTTTCATATCTGCTGCTTATGAAACCCCTCGTATTTACGGTAAGTACGAGTTCACAAGTGGCAAAAATCATCTATCTATCGTACCGTTTCTAACGGTTTTTACTACTCTTGATCTCACTCTTGCGGTTCGAATGCACCATGAAGCATTGAAGGCGCTGGCACTTCACTTGTCACGATCGAACGACTGAAAAATATAGTTCTTGTTTATTCTTTTTATTAGTCTCCCTGGTCTGTCAATGATAGATATCCTATCACTGACAGACCGAATATTGTCAGTGGTAGATATCCTATCACTGACAGACCAGGTAGACTAATAAATAAGAACTATATTTTCAGTCATTTTTCAGTGACAAGTGCCAGTGTCAGTGATTAAGGCATAATTTCTCTTAAATTTGATCACTTCGTATAAATTTAATACATTATACTGACTGTCCTACAAAAGAGGCATCTATATAACATACATATCTTGATGGAACTATGGTTTACCTTTCTTTTTGGTGTAAGATATATGATAAATAATGTTCAGGCCATGTATATTCTACGATTTAAAAACAAAATATTAGCCACTTTTCATGGTATGGTATGGTATGGATGCTTTTAGAAATTACTAAACATTTTTTGTCAAGGACATACTAGCCTAAATGAAAATTGTTTAATAGGTTGAAAAGCATTATTCAATAGAATTAAACATTTAGTGATTAAGAGTAAGGTTCTACTATAACGCATATATTTATTCTACAAGTACAAAATAATCGTAAAAAAATGTATTTATATTGTCCACCCTTGAGGCTCAGTTGGCTACCTACATGCCTAGCCCGCCTCTGGAGAGGTACATGTACAAACACCACGTGGCTTCCCATTCACGCGTTGCCTTATAAGAGGAGGCCAGTTCTGGCTTACTTGTGAATTACAGATCCAGATCCAGATCCAGACCATTGCTTGTTTATCCCTGCCAAACTATGTTTAAACAAATCAGTCGTTACAGAGATATCTACACATCTGTACATTTTCAGTCTCTGTTTTGACTGGATATGTTTATATATTTTTATTTTTAATCGAGACTCTTTGCTATCGGTCAATTGAAGAATGGCTAATATACAAGACAAAATAATTGTTTGGGAATGGCATGTTGCGGACATAGATAGATACCGCCCTTATGAAGCGTTTGTGTCCAATTTTATTGAGGACTATGCAAAAAAGTATGAAAATGACAAAACAAAACACGTGATTGATCTGAAATCCGTAGACCCCATGTTCTTTGCAAATCATGAAGTAGACCTGCAAAACATGGTTCAGACAAATAGATTAACAGGTAGGTTGTAGAATAACATTATATAATCAGTTCATATAAAACTGATGTGCCCGCGTACTACGTAAACGTCCGAAGAGA
>CM032663.1:14176096-14229584 GCA_019095985.1 Streblospio benedicti
AGATCTAGTATTGTAACTTGAGTTTCTATATATTAAGTATTTTTAGATTGAAGTCACAGTGATTGTTTATATAGGATTTGAAAGTGTCCCAACCCGTATTACATTATCAAAACTTCTTGCAATCATTGAAGTTTCTAAGAGGTTTCCCTTGTAGCCACGCATCCCTCTGCACGTAAAAGAACTCACCTAGTTTGAAAACTATTGAACTCTCTCCTGGAGGAGATAATCCAGTCTGAGACCGTCGATCAGTTCAGGCTGCAATCGACCGTCCGCGCATGCAGCAGTAGAGTGCACATCCCCGCTGCCATTGCGCCTGTTCAGGACCTCAAGCAGCGAGATACTTATACAGATACAGAGAGATACAGAAACCATCACAGATTCCCTATGTCCAACGAAAGGATATAAATAGTAGAGCAGGTGTTCCAGTTATGGCACATCGTACGTAGGGTTGATTATTACGTATATCTCCCCGGGAATACACACGTTTGACGTAATAACATAATGTAGTCAGAGATAACAATCTAGAGATTAATTGGCAATATGTTTACTTAATGAAACAATAAGTTTTAATATAGATATTTGCTGATGAACATTAGTAACACCGTTGGAGTGTGATGCCCCAACCTGGGGCCGTGCCGACTATCAGCCAGATCCAGAACTATTAATTCAGACAAACTGTTAAGCGTTTGCAATCGCATAGAAATTTTACAGTACTCACAACTGCACCTCGTGACCTGCCCATAACTTAACTAGGGCAATGTTTTAAACTTCGAACTAAACAGGTGGAAACGATTACCAAAGCAAAACTAAGAAATTATAGTACTTATGTAACAAAGTTAGTACTCTAGTATTGTGAAATAGAGAACATAGATTATATTTTGATAATCTTGTAAAATATTTCATATATTTCTTTTATTTATTAACAAAATTACATAAGAATTGCGATGGGATTGCAAACTGCCCATAACTGGAATACTTTCTCTATAGACATTGAATTCCTGTGTAGTGAATCCTCATCAGGGCTCATGCTGGGTCACAATTTGTAGAAAAAACGATACTTGTATCTTGAAAAATATTCCAGCTCTAACTATGATTTACATGTCCAAATCAACAAACTTCATGTAAATTCAATTGAAACTGATGTCGGGGTGATAGAATAAGTGCCCATTGGACAAGTTATTAAAAAAAATTACCCGTCCTCATGTCTTTGACGATATAGGATGGGTAATTATCCATGGCCCTGTATGCCATGTTTGGAATATGTCTACAAAGTGTTTATTACAAAAGTTAAACTATCAGAATTGCATATGCAACCACTTTATGTTTTATTCTCTTGAGCTCAAAACGATTTCTAATATATGGATGTTATTTTCTTGTCAAACAAGATACTTGTCACTATTACCGGGGTAAAATGCAATCTTCAATAATTCTGTAGTGATTTTTTAAAAGTTGATAAAACAATCTTAATCATCTCATTGTTTATGGTATTTCAGTTGTTATGAAAATACTCCTTGAAACTTATCACACACAGCTAAAATTATTTATTTTTGTCTTCTAATTTAAACTTACAGCAAGTTATAAATGTTGTTCTGTTTATAATATATGCTTGTAGACAAATTTTAACATTCATTTCCAATATTACAGGTAATAAGCGTTTGGTGAGAAGGAGTGTGTACTCAGGAACAAGCACTGCAGCCCGAGGGATAGAATGGCATTGGAGCAATGACCAGTTTGAGTGGGAGGTTTATGATATTCAAGTTGCCTCTATCATCGAAAGAGCTTTCCAAAAGGGCAAACAAGACATCGATCTGCAACATACTAAATGTCGATTTCCCTATACAATTGATTTCACTCAAATGATGCAAATAAGGAATGGTACGGGATATCTACGACGTATTGAACGAGTTCAAGTTCAGACAGAAAAATATAGACATTTAAATTGTGTACCATCCAACTCAAGACATGCAACACAGAGTACTAGCAATCCATCTGCTGCTTATACAATTTCCTCAAGCAACACTGCAAGTGCAATTTTCCCAGCCAACTCTGCTAATGCAATTTCTTCAAGCAACACTGGCACTGCAAGTGCAATTTTCTCAACTAGCTCTACTCATGCAATTTCCTCAAGGAATACTCCAAGAGCAATTTTTTCGACCAGCGCTGCTAATGCAATGGCTTCAGGCAATACAACCATGAGTCAGTATTTAACGAACAGTATTCAGCTTGCAATGTCAAACACCGCCAATAGTACAGGTTCTGGCTATTCTGCAGGAAGATCGTTATATGTCCTAAATCCTATGACTGGAATTACTATGCATTCCCCATTTTCGTCTTCAATGCCTCCACTTTTTGCTCCTATTGCATCCTCAAAACCATTTGGTTCTACAAGACAAACCACACTGCCAATGATAGGTTACAATTTAGTGAGTAATTTCGATATGTACGCAAAGCTTGATATTGGTCCTGCAGCTGGTGCTTCTGAAGATAGCGATCACATCCGGGGACTTCTGAAGAAAATATCAACAGGCCTTGGACAACCTCCAGATGACGAGTGTACAATTTGCATGCTCACATTGAAGGAGGACTCGCCATACAACACAGGTGATGGGACAGATACTCGAATGGAGCTGAACAAATGTAAGCATAGTTTTCATCAAGAGTGTTTAATACAGCTTGTTAAAAATTCTGATTGGAAAAATAATTGCCTCAAATGTCCTACGTGTAAAACAATATATGGGACTGCAACGGGGGTTTGTCCTCCAGGAACAATGTATTACTGGTCAAATCTCTCTGATGTGTTGGGGTATGATGGCTGTGGTTCCATTCAAATTCAGTATGATATCAAGCCAGGCATTCAAACAAAGAGACATCCAAATCCTGGTGCACCTTTCACCGCACACAATTTCCCGAGGTCCGGATATTTACCACATACTGAAAAGGGACGACTTGTGTTGCAACTTCTTATTGTTGCTTGGAAAAGGAAATTGACATTTACAATTGGCACTTCTGTTACTACGGGAAGAAGCAATTGCGTTGTTTGGAATGAAATCCATCACAAAACATCACCAACAAATAACAGTGCACATGGTTATCCTGATGCAAAGTACCTAGACAATGTCTTGGCTGAATTAGAAAACCATGGAATTACTCTTTCTGATGCAAATGACATAGTGTTATAATCAGTTAATCTATTTATCATGTGACGAAATAGATATAGACGACTGCTAAAGGTGTTGATTCAAATGAACTGTCAATGTCTAGTCTCAAAACAATGAATAGCTTAACAATGATTAGTCAAACCTTTGCTGTTAGGATTTGGAATAAATGAAAGGAAATCCGTACAAGTCATCTTCCTGATGAATTTAGGATTTTGTTTTATATTGAACAGTAAATTATGTCAATTGTTGTCAATAAGCTAATTGTGTGTGTATTTTAGAGGATTTGTTAGAGGGACTATTGCAGGTCAGTGGTCTGAAATAAATATGTAAGTTGGGGTTGAAAGACTGCCCTAATTTTTAAAATATGCATGTTTGGTATATCAGCATCAAGACCGCCACTTGTTTATTTTTATCAAGCTAGTTGTTTGTTATAGAATTTTTCTGCTTTTAATGAAGATTAAGATGGTTTAAATGTATGATTTCATATGCATGTTATGTAGTTTTAGTCTGTTGGTTGATTTATGTAGATCTTTTTGTTCAAGGTACATGTTTAATATAATGTTATAGCAAATAAGAATGAAAAGTAAGATGGATGCTGTCAAGTGTGCAGCAAATGTGCAAAAGTCTAATCAAGAATTTTATCTGCCCAGTGAATTCCTGTTATGTGGTATAAAGCAGTGGGTCTCATGATTCAATTATTCTAATATCTTTACCTGCTTTTCTTTAAAAAATTATCACTCCAATTCAAATTTCAAACATAGTTTAATTGATTTCGGACTCAACAGGCTTGGGGGTGGGGGATCTCGAATACATTTGGTTAGTACGGATGTGCCATTTTATAGGTCACCTTTTTTCAGCCTCTTGATATATCATTGGGTCCTATTTTTAGATATTTGATATATCAGTGGGTCCTTTATTATTGACTCCTAAGATACATGTATTCAGATTTATGGAGACTGGAATGCAGATATCAGCAACCCCATGTCAGTATAAGTTTTGTTCTGAAAGTGGTTTAAAATATCATCAGAAATGTTGTTACCAATGACTCGTTCACATTTAAAAGTGATATTTGGAATACAACATTTTGTTAGACCACTGTGCCTTTGCTGACAGGCAAATCATTCAAAAAAATGGATATCCTTTACTGTTTAGTGAACATCCCAAACTGGCATACTGCGGTAACAATTAAAATATAGTAACGATTCTCCCCCAAGTTGAAATGGGATCAGATGGAGAATTCCAAAATAGGGACTATGTCCAATTATCCTATTTAAGTCACATACATATTCCCTGCAGAGGCTCTGGGCTGTAACAATGTTGCTATAAACCAACCATGTGAGTTTAAATACACTATATAGTGACATTTCTAAAGCAATTTAGGCCAGTAATCATGTAAAGGGCCTCACAAGGCAAACAAGGTACTTTCAAGTGCAGACCCGGCTGGTCCGATTATGTTCATATTCCCAGTAAATTTTTTGTAATGTGGCGAGATGCTGGTAAGCCTATGGTCAGCTGTTACCACTAGTATACCTGCAAGTTTTAAAGATTGTTTTATAAAGCGACATGAAAAATCCAAGATGAATTAAAAGCTTTCAAAAAAACATTCTTTCTGGAACATATCAATGCTAATACACCCTTTTGATGATTTTCATATCTTTCCAAAATTCATTAGTCTCTTCAATTTTTTACAAGATAATAAATTTGTTAAATGTGTTTGTACAGATGAGGAAAGTATTGTTGTAACTGTTGATGAAATTGCCAAAGCTGTGGAAAGTCTTGATTAACAATAAAACATGTGTCTTTTGGACGGAATTTCCGAAAATGGCAGTAACAGGTTATTACCGTAAGTTTATGTTTTACTGCTCTACTGACTCATGGATTCCTTCAGGATGACATGATGTCAGAGTCCTATACCCATTATTAAGGATAAAAGCTGAAAATTAATTAAAAACAATTGCAAGTGCCATTGCCAGTATTAAATCAAAAAATAATTCTATTAGACAGACTCTCAGATGTTATTAGCACCAATTGTAACCAGTTTGGATTTAAGCCCAAACTAGGTACTGATATGTGCATTTAAAAACTATAACATATAGGCAACAATTTTTTTATGTGTTTTTAGATGCGTCTAAGGCATTTGACAGTGAAACACTCAATACATTTACAATGTTTAAATACTTTCTCCACCAGCAAGGTGTCATCCATATTAATGACTTATTCTCACCAAAATATTTCAGGTGGGGAGGGGTTGTCAACATCTGCCTTTATAGTTTCCAATGGAGTGAGACAGGAGGTATATTCCATATCTTCAATGTTTATATGGTACTACAATAAACTGATAATTTGGATGCATATCTGGTTCTCGTCTTGGACCTAATGTATGCCGATGATTTTGAACTTACATCAGATTGGTCTAGCCGACAACTTTAATAGTGGATGGGGTAAGGATAATATTTAATCAAGAAAAGTTCTTAATCTTATAAAACATAAAAGATGTCAAATTTAGCCCTTTCTTTATCTGGGGAATGTATTATTGAAGCCATCAAATACCTTGGTCATTTTTATTACTAAGGATGACAAGGACATTATCACTCAAGGACAAAATGTATTGAGTTTGCTAGTCATAAAATTTCATAGTCATTCATCACAAGGGTATATTTATTCGAGCGTGTTCTTCTTTCTACACCTCTCAACTATGGTGGAGCCTCTAACTTCTATAAAAGAAACTGTTCCATATAACAATGTTTTTAGGATGTTACCAGCCTGAAAAAGATTGTAGTGAAAGGCATATTCTAAATTACGTGAAAAGTTGTAATGGACTTGTATGCTAATATTTAAGTTTATGAGGCTTGAACTCAAGCAATATGGACTCAGCAAACTCAGAAATGAGATGCAAATTGTCACTGGCTTAAACTGCTATGTTCAACCAGTTTTGTTCATGGTACCTTAATTATGGTTATCAATATTATTAATTGAATCTAGTAAAATAATTTCTACTTCTTAAAATGTGTTGTTATCTATGGTAGCTTGTTTTAAATGATTCTATCATGTAATTTTACTTCCCGGTAATGTCTAGAATTTTGCTTTCAGTAAAATGTGATTTCTGTATTGGGAGGATTTAAAGTATTATGTACAGTATTATAACTGTTTTTCACGGGCTGATGTGCATGTATTTGTATTTGATTAATTTCCTTTTGCCAGTAAACTCCTGTAATTGTGTATTCTGGGGTTTTGTATTTGGTATATATATATATAAATGCATTATATTATTATTTTTCTTGTTATTCTAAGGGTAATATTTCTTGTCTGAACAAACTCAATCAATCAATAAACCTTTGGGTCAGTTGCGAACAATATGTAATAAATGGCAGACCTTTTTATATATACTTTTGAATTATTAAGTTAGAGATAAAAATCAAGGGGGTGGGGGTCGAATAGGAGTATTTATCATGACTACTATATATGGCAAAACAATGTTATGAGGTTTTTGGAACGCAGGTCAGTTTGTCTATACTCAGAATTTTTTATCATATAGGTTCTATTTTATTGAATATATAGCTATTTTCCATCTAAATATATAGAGCCTACATTTTCCCTATACCCCCTTTCCCTTTAGTCGCATCAGCCGCTTGTAGCACAGAAAAGAGAAGTCAATATCAGCACCCACCACATTTATCTTGTAATATCAGAGCGCGGAAAGATTCTGTTTTATGAAAAAATCCGCAATATAGTAAACCCAGTCTTTATCCATCAATCCTTCCTTCGGTACACAATTTTGGACGCACAAGTGATTAACGCTATTATTCAAAAGATAAACAGTAACACGTGTCATGTTTAGAGGGGATGACAGGTGAAGTGGAACTGAAACTAATAAAATTTGAAACTTGTTGAATCTCCTTCGTATCAGTGCTGAGAAAGGTAATATGTGAAATCAGAATCAGTTATAGCAGCTCATTTAAACAGCAAAATTTAGATTATCTAGATCTACTTGCCTAGACTGAGTATGCAGTCTCTGTAGCGTCTATCAGAGTCAACCATGATTACACTTTCAAACTATGTAGCGTACCTTTAACCACAAATACGTGACTCAGTCTAGGTTTCCCATAGACTAGATTAAGATCGATACTAGCCATATGTATTTGGTTTGGTTAGCGTGCCTTATGCTCTAAGTTTGGCTACTTGGCGTCGATGAGTCGCCATATAGCACACAGTTTGAAAGTGATTACATTTACCTTATTTTACTATTCAAAGAGTGATCATGATTAGATCAAGTCCATTAGCTACTGCCATTAATAACTGGTTTCACTGGATAACCTTTGGATTAGTCCTAGGATAACCCTGCATACAGAGTATTTTTAAGACATACAGTAGAACCTGCAACTAAGAGCACTTCTATTAAGACCACCTCTGTAACAAGACCACTTTTCATAGTCCCAAACATTCATAAAACTACCAAAAATGATCCTCTGTATAGAGACCACCTAACACTAGTCGCTAGTGTGGTCTTGGTTAGTACAGTGGTTAGCGCGTACGACCGACAAACAGGAGTTTCCTGCGTCGTAAGTTCGCACCCTGGCCTCGGCAGATTTCGTGGCGCCAAAGAGTTACGTTGTGCGTCTGCCACTGTATTGCCGATTTCCACACAGCGTGTTGCTGTTGTCGAGTATATATATCATACAAGATGGTGGTGACACCAAGCCCGAGGTTCGGAAGCCTCGTTAAAAGGCGTGTCCCACGTATAGGAAAGCCACCCCTCTGCATGTAAAAGAACTCACCTAGTTTGAAAACTATAGCTAGTGTGATCCCTCCACAACCCCGAGGCTCAGTTGGCTGCCTAGCCTGCCTCTGGAGGTCCATGTACCAACATCACGTGGTCTCCCTCTGCTATAATCATCAAAACTGATGGCTGCGAAGTATTCACTCAGATTCAGATTCAGAAAGGGGGTCTTAATAGAGAGGTTCTACTGTAGATATAGCCTAGTCAACTGACATATTGGGCGCTGACATAATTACAAGATGCAGGTTGATTGGCTTTGATAGTTTTAGTAGATCTAGTTCCAAGAAATTAAAAAATGGGTCCAAGAAATAATATATTTTTGTTCTATTGAATAAAGATAACAAAGTTATGTAAGGTGAAATATTGACCATGATACATTAATTGGAAAATACTTAATTATAAATTTATGTTATAAAAGTTATTGTTCTACCAACTAAACATATGCTAATCTTTGTTGAAGGGTAGAGAAGCAAGACTTGTTGAAAGAAGCTTAAAGCTGTAAAAATGCTGTTCAGATTATTACCAGGATGAGTACCATGCATTATGTACAGCATATGCACTCAAGAAATATAAGGCTGTTGTCATTTACTACAAACACAAGTTCACGTCACGGGTCATTTGTTAAAATGGACTCAACTTTTTGCCTCTAAAATGGCAAATGGGCACATCTTGAGTGGAACCCCTATTGCTGTTGATCACTGGAAGTATTCGCCAGGGGTGTGGCTTTACTTCTGTAGTCACTGTCATTCAGACCATACCAAAGGATTGTCACCTTCGTGGAAAGAACCTATTTATTGTAGCTCTACCACAAAGGATCTTTTGGAACACAAATTCCAGGTTTGTGAATGTCTTTCATCTAAATGTATAATACATGAATAAGAAATTTCTTTTTTCATTACTCAATTACTCTGCTTAATGTTTCCTAATTTGCTTTAGTTTTATGTTTTTACGTATTTATGCATCATCTGCGTATTTGAATCTACAATATTATCCTTCCTGATACGATTCTAATAATTAGATGTATGTTATTAAACTGTGCAATATGAATATGAAGTTATATTGTTTCAAAATTCTTGATACATGTTTTGATATCAGCCCTTAAAGTTTATGCTCAGTGGCCAAACAAATATGCTTTTATAAAAAGCAATATGATATGTTCTGTGTATTCTGAAAATTTCATTCATTTAAACAGCATATTAAAGTATTTAAAGCAATTTAATTACTACGCAATAAGAGGCCAGAATGAACGCATCAAAACACTTTAACCAACTAATGTCAACCGAATGATTTTCGTCAGACTTAACTTGCATGGTGGTTGTAAGAACTCCCCTATATCTCACATATTAAATGTGACATCTGTCGTCATAAATCTGCATACGTCTGGCGAATATCATTTGATTATGCAATATCATGTGACCTTGTGGTTTAAGTTGGCAAGACAGCACGGTAATTTTAAAGATGTGAAAAATATCAAATGAGGAGAATATAAATATTAATCTTCTTCCCTTTGCAATGGAAAAGGCGTTGCTAATTGATACTGGGCTTTTCAGAACAAATATTATTTTGGCTGAGCATTATCTTTAAAGATAAGGTATTGTTTTATAGATTGATAAATCTCTTCTAATCGAGCTAGAAGAAGGAAGAAGCCATGAACTGGCCATCACAGACTCAGACTTTGTCTCGGTTACTCTAATCCCTGCCAATCATTGTCCAGGGGCTGTGATGTTTCTCTTTGAAGGTTATTTTGGCAGAATCCTGTACACTGCAGACTTTAGGTATGTTATTTCTTTAAAAAAAAAAACTTAAATTCATTCATATTTTGTTTGGGCAGATAGTCAAACATTAGAAATTTGAAAATTGGCTTTTTTACTTGGTCCAAGCACTTGGTTTATTGTGGGACATGATTTTCATCCATATTAGGACCTTTATGTGTTTATTACAAGCCTGCAGGTCTTTCATTTTCTTAAAACTAATTTTCTAAACTACATGTACAGATAGATACATATAATAAGATACACATCTACATACAAACATAACTACTATGTTTACAACAAATTCTGTAAAAAGCCAATAAATAAACTTTACTTTCTTTGTCTTATGTCCTAGATTAACTCGCATGTATTTTGCCTCTGGCCTATTGAAATGTTTACTTAATCGATAAACAGTGTAAAAAGATGATGTATTCAACACAATTGTTCAGATAAACAGCTGTTTGCAGCTAGCTGAAAAGTGGTATCTTTATGATGGCAGTTATTATCATCTGTTTGTCAGTTGAATAAGTGATCTGCCATAACCTTGTGCATTCTATTACTGTAATTAAGAATTCAAGTCAGGCGTGGCTTTAATTTGATCTTCCTTAAAAATGAATGCTTCGTATTGAGAACACATCAGCGAAAGAAGAAAAGAATTAAAAATTAATGAGGTTAATTATATCCAACATCCTCATAAAAGTTTTTTTTTTCCAGGTATGATTCTTCAATAATAAATCAGCCACCATTGTCATTGAAGAAGCCTATTGATTTATTGTACTTAGACAACACATATTGTGATTTGAAATGCAGCTTTCCAACAAAGAAATTGGCAACAGACGATATTGTAAATGCAATAGGTAAGGAAAATGACTTTTCATATAAAAATTTGTTTTTGTATCCTGCAATGATACACATATATCTAACAGACAGATGAGACTCAAAATATGATGTAGAATAAAAGTTAATAACATTAAAAATAATCTTCACTTTTATTGAATTTTAACTTATGATTTTTATCCAAGATAAAAGTGAAAATAACTCGCAATTTCTAAAAAAAAAGAAAAATTATAAATAATAAAAGTAATGATTTTTATCGAAATAATTTTTAATAATTGATTTAAATAACTACTTTTATTGATTTGAATCGCTGATTTAATTCACTTAAAAGTCATTCAAATCAACTCTAACCCTGATTAAAGGTAAAGGAAGTCATAAATAAATTAATCATATTGGTATACAGTATATAAAATCATATTTTTTCTTTGAGAAAATAAATGTCTAATTTCACTTTAAAACAAATTTTTCCTAACCCACCCTGCATTACTCCCAATGTAGTACAGATGATAAGGGGTTTATAACCTCTTTCCTGACGTGTGATTCGAACTCCCAACCTCTTGGTGAGATGATAACTGACCAAATATGTAGACTGAGGTTAAAGAGACAACAACCCTGTAATTCATAGATGTAACCTTATAACAGCTCATTGCTTGGGATGATGGTATTATTCTAGTCTCACAACCACTGGGCTGTGAGTTTGAGTCCTGTCAGGGCCACTTGATGTAGTAGTTAAATGGAAGCTTAAGGTTGTAAATGTTGTCTTCAGCTATGTCAATACAGGATATGAATATGCTTGCTACAGAGAAGAGAGAGAGGAATTCAAGAAATTAAGTGGATTGGATGTAAAAAAAAAACAATATTTAATTGAAAAAAACAAACACATTATCGTCACTAGTATATGAAGAAGCACTATAACATTATTTATTCTGAACCTTTATTTTCTAGAAACGCAGCTTAAAATGGACCCTGCCAGCCAAATATTCATTGGTGTTAAATCACTCGGGAAAGAAGACCTCTTGGAGGAACTGGCTACACATTTCCAAACTTGGATCACTGTAACACCATCACAAATGGAACAGTTGCAAATTTTAAAAAGAAAAAATGTCTTCTCTGTTAATAAAGATGATGGGTTCATACACACTATTCAAAAAGGTATGTTGATTGTTATAGTTTTTTTTTCTGTTTATATAAGTTTATTTAATTACAAATTTATCTCAGTGAATTCATAATATTCTGACGAAAGAATGACAAAACTAATCCTACGTAAATGCCAGGTGTTTCATATAAAGTGTGATCTTGCTATTAGGACACTGATGGGATTTTGGAAAAGTGTCCATTCCGTAGGTTTCCATATTTGTGGTGAAATATGAACATATGGCTGATTATGGCAAACAGGAGAATAATAATAAAAAAAATCAGTGAAGTGTCCTCATAGCTCTTAATCAAAATGTCACTCATTGCCGTGAAATTTTGCGTGCAAATTTTTGTAACATGTATGTATTTTAATTATATTATTTTTTTTGCAGAGAAAATCACTGGCCCCATGGTAAGAAATTGGCAAAAAGAAAACCAAGGAGGAATTTTAGCCATTATTCCGTCCGCTCTGTATACTGGCATAAACGGAAACTTCTTCAGTCAAAACCACGAAATCAAGATTATTCCGTATAGTGATCACTCTTCATATAGGGAACTTGTCAATTTTGTCAGTTTTTTAAGGCCAAAGAAAATATTACCCATAGTATCCAGTTCAGCAAAAGGAACTGTTTGGATGTGATATTTCAAACCGAGCTAATATGAGCTGCTTTGATCGTTTCCTAGACGATACTCCTCCTCTGGAATATAGTATTCCAGAATCTATCAAGCATAAAAGAGATACATGGAAGGTATGTTTTTTTTTTTTGTTTGTGTGTTTCTATTATCACATCATGCATCTCAACAGATATCACATTTTTAGCTAACATTTATCATGAGAAACATGGACTGGGAGATTCAGGTTTTCTGATTTATGTATATCTTATCATTAATACTGACATTTTCTTACCTTCAGGCTCCTACATTGGCTAAAAGGCAAAAGTTAAGGAAGAAAAGAAACCAACCCAGATCGTTTACTAAACAGGAAGCCATTAAGGGGAATTCATTACACTTCACCATTAAAATCGCAGTTGTCTCCAAATGGCCAACAAGAAAAAAGCTCCATTAGTGCATCAAAAATGAATGACCAGAGTGAATGCAATGTTAATTGCGTTGATTTGAATAATTCCAATAAAAGCAAGATATTTATTGAAGATACGGATGTCAAGGACACGACGTTCGAAACTTGTGATAGTGAAAGCAAGGTCCAAAATCCTGTGGATAGTGAAGAAGACATATTTTCAGAAAGCAGTTTTGATATACCGATAGTGCTTAAAAAATCTCCTTTCTTTAGTATGTGTAGCGCAGTAAACCAGTCTATGAATAGTACTCCTATTTGTGAAATTGCTAACATTGTTGGCAATTATGATCTACACTCTCCTCGCAATAATCTAATTTTACCTTCTCCACGTGATACAGAGAAAGTGTCACACAAGTACCAAATGTCCCAGCAGTGCCAAACACCAAGTTGGTACCAAACGCCACAACATTACCAAACGCCAGAGCAGTGCCAACCGTCCCACAAGTACCAAATGTCCCACCAGAACCAAGTTCCAGAAGCAGATGACCATTCCAACATCATTCGTGATATTGACTCCGGCATTACTAGCAGTGCGTCATCACCTGAAAGACCTTACAACGGAAATAATAACCAACATACAAACGCAACTGATACAAATGAGGATTTACATGCAAGCACTGAGGCCAAATCATGTGATGTGAAAACAAACGAGAGGAAGCTGAAGTTTGTATTTAAGAAAAAGAATTCCGGTTCCCAACAATTTGTGATGCTCAATGAAAATGAACAGGCAGCAGAGGATGGTTGTAATAAGGGTGATTCTGTGCAAGCAGAACCCAGTGATAACTATTCTGTGAAATTGAAAAATGTGTTGAGAGCGCTTGATCAGAAAGATACCTCCAATTGTGATAGAAATCTGAATCAGAGCTCTACAGAACCATCCCAGGTACATGTGCAAAGTCATAAATCTAGCATAACTGTTGTTGATGCATCGGTGAACACAGATGAATCAATGTTTAAGCAAAAAGACAGTACTGCAGAATCAGATGTTTTTTCAAAAACGAAAAGGTATGAAAATTACAAAATAAGAGAAGATTCTTCAGGAAGAAAGTACGTTTTGGTACCCCCAAAACTAAGACGGTTCTCCGTAAGAAAGGCTCGTTCTAAGACGACAAAGTTTAGTGTTTTAAAAATGAAACGCTTGTATCTGTAGTTAAACTTAAGTGTAAGTTCGATTCATAAATTTTATGGATTTTGATTTTAAGACAAGTTGACTTGTTGATTTTTTTGTGTATTGGGTATGTATATTTATTGAATCCTTTTGTTAGGAATATGCAAAACTTTAATTTAACATATGGTGTCTTATATTTTATCTCAGATATGGGGATGACTTTTTGGATAAAATCATGTCTTGATTCTTTTATATATCTTAATATTTTAAGGCAAGTATAATATAATTTGAATTTGTCCAAATCATGATTGCAATTATAATTAATGGGATTTCAATAGAATTGATTTTAGATGTTTAATATGTGTACAAATAATTTTTCTTCAGATGTTTTTTAACAGTTTTCTGTTAATATGTATGTCAAAATGGCTACTCGCTGACACAAAAACCATGATCTGCTACTTCAGTATTTATACAACTATTTTTCCAAATATTTTAGAGAGTTCCATGGAATTTGAAATTGTATTATGTATACAATGAATGAAGTATGATCACAATGTTTAAAAGCTATTTATTAAATATGGGTCAAATAATTTCTAGTCACAAATGTTCACTGCTATTGATCAGGCGGGTGTTCAATATTGTTATTTTTTATTTCACACCACTGTTCATCAACACATTAGAAAACTGTTCATCATTAGTAATTTATCATTTTGCGTTTGATCTAAATGAACTGGAAATTTCAATATCTCAGAGTGACTGAAAAAATTTTGTAAAAAAGCAACAGTTTTTCACATATAAGTTATTTTGTATTCTGAAACTACATGTAGATAAATTAATGAATAGCTTGGATGTTTTGTTACATTGATTGCTTCCTAGTATATATATAGTGCTTATAAATCAATACACAAGTTCTTGAAAAAAAAATGAAATACTGCTTATAGTCAGATGAAAAAGAAATTGCTGTGAACTGACAATGCCTTGATTGTCTCATGTTTTCATCACAATCTCATTAACATAAGAATTCAATATCTTGTCAATAAGTTTGTATTTTTGTTCAATGAGAGCTAGATCTAATTGTAATATGAACGTATAATGTCCAACGAATGTATGATTTCCTTGCTGGATTATACCTTATATAGCATAGAGCCCATTTTATTATTATTTTTCATTTGAACTTCTACAACAGTTAAATTGATTGAATTTTCATGCTCTCAATTGTGCTTAAACATAGATGCAAGTATCTCATCATGCTTGCCATACATTAAGATGAACAGTGGTGGTGCACTAATGTCAGAGTTGAGGAGTTATTATTTTGTATTATGAAGCAAAATGTATCTGTATTATTTATGTTGACCTACAGTATTAATTTTAAGATAACATACTGGAGATATATTTTCGATAATGATGTGTCAGTCATCATCAGAGCTGCATGAAGTCACACAGGATGTCACTTGGTAGTTTTGGCGCAGGGCCATCCCTTGAGACTGGCCTCCGCTTCAGAATGCTGTTGTAGATATGAGTGTTTATGTGTCTAAATCTTAGTTGTATCTCAAAATTAATATTATAGATCATATTTATTGAAATGGATTGAATCTTTTCCAATGTTATTTATTTGCAAAAAAATGATTTGCTTATTTAAAATGTTCTGCAATAACATTCCTTTCTAGTGAGTGCTAAATTATTTTTTGCTGTAATTAGCTTTTTAAAACAATTTTTGTATATAATGCTGTATATAGTACTGGGAAATTATTTGCAAAACAATCAAAATCAAGACATTTTGGTTGTATACATCTTTGATATGTAATATTATGTGTTTACAATTCATGTAAATAAATCAGTTGATATGTTTTTTTTAAAAAAGGTACTATTTTGCTTTCTTGGAGGTCTTAAATACATATAGGTCTTAAAAAGTTCTTATTTTGCTTCCCTAAAAAGCTGCACCTCCCCCCACCCTGTACATGTATAGTAGAGCTTATCTATGAAGACCACATGTTGGTCATCCTAAAGAAGTCTTCATAGAGATGTGGTCTGATGATGGTGGCTCACTGCGATATCTTTATAAACAGGCTTGGGCTCATTAGTAGCCACCCTTGATAACTGTATTTACCCTCTACTAGTATGAATACAATGGTTTTCATGGTAGGGTATACTATTTTAAAAGTTACCAAAACCAATGTAATTATGCATACTTTGATGTAATTGAGCTATCAATTGATTTCGACAATGTAGTTAGTAGTATAAACATAGTCAACAGTTTGTGCCCCCCATCAAAAGGCTCTCCAATGTAGGTTAAAAGAAAAAATACACAATTTAATCCTATAAAGCATATAGTTCATTAACCAAATTATTTGTTCTTTTTTCTTTGATGTCTCCATTTCGGATGTGGGGGATTTGACACGTTATCGATAACATAGATGTTCGATGGTGTCTTCAATTTATGCTTGGTCAAGACGGATTTTAGTGCATTCATGTAATGTTCCACTTTTTCTGAGTTCATCTTCTTAAATGGCACACCCTCTATGTGTTTAGAATCCCAAAACTGATCACTCTGAGCCATATCACTCTGGTCTTTTTGGGAATGGTCCGCTTGAGACTGGTATTTTTCAATGTGTTTTGTTAAGAAAGTCAACATAACTGTGACAAAGAAGGCCACAAACAATAAAGCCAAAATGAAAGCCTGTTCGTTTTTCACGGCTTTTATCTTTTTCCTTTTTGTCTTTTTCGTTGGCATTTTCTAACTGCTACCAAGTTGCATTAAAAATGTCCACATGATGGCCTTCATTACTCAAATCAGGTCCAAATAGATAGTCAATTAGACCTAATGTCTGTTGTAATTTCACAGTCGTTTTAACAATCCAGTTTACTTTTTCTGATTCAAGGCACTTTTCATCCTACTGTTGTTCATCTACCACATGGTGAAACTTCCTATGGACTAAATAGTTTTCCTAAAGTGAAAATATCCATTTTCACACCATGCATACATTTTTATACTACAAACTTGAGGCATTGGAACAAGGCCACATTTGGCTGATACAATGCAACTCATGAAAGTTACATGTGACATACTAATGCATTGAAGGAAAAGCATTGCACCGCATCCATACATGACATGTCTTTATGCAATAAATCAACCATTGTCTTATTAATTGCAATGCTCAGTATTTTTTGCGAATAATGCATTGAGCATAGAATAATGTGGATTATGGGGGCCCATAATTAATATACCTTATTATTTTGTGAGTTGCTTGTACAAAGTAACTACAGGCAATTGATTATTTCTAATGCCAGTGGTATTGTGAATACACTGAAAGCCCTAGTGTTATTTGCATTATTAATTCTACATTGTTCAGCTTAGACTCCTCAGCATTCATTTTAGAGTCGATGATTCCTTTTGTGTTAGGAAATTTTTTCGTATCTCCAACAATTCTTCAGCACAAATGACAAAATTACATGGCATAGAGTAATACATTATGCTATAACAACATTATGTTACAACATACAAATACAATATACAGCATATACATGTGCTTAATGTCCCCCCCCCCACTCCCCCGATCCGTGAGGGTGATATATACAATTTAATGAGAGTTGACATTTGGGGTTTTTAATTCATTGAGAATTGAGATTTGACCTTTCAGTTCATTGAGATCAATTAATTGAGATTTGAGAAAAGGGCTTTTACATTGAGATTTGTAACATTAATTCATTGAGATTTTGAGAGCAAGGGGTGGTTATATGATCTTATATACCCCTCATCTGTTACTAGACTTACTACCATTGTTGGTAAGAATTTCAGAGAATGTTTAACCATGATAGACATGCAAACAGCGGCTAACTTTATTTGTGACGACTGACTGTCCTGGTGTACACGATACCGTTATGCTCATTCATACGCGACTGTATTTTGCTCTCGTCTGAAGACAGATTACATGTTAAAATGGATGCAGGTGGTGGTTAAATTTACAGACCTTTATTATAACTAGTCTAACTCTAAATTTAACCATAGGTGGCAAAAACAGGAAATCACAACTAGAATTTCCTAGACTGCCTGGACAAGAGCAAACAAATCTCAGTTGTTGTTATATTAGGGAAGGTTGATTGTTTGAAGACCATATATATTTTATATGAGTTCGTTGAGCCCTAAAACATTGTAGAGGGTGCCGATGCCCTTTAAGTGGTTAGTGGGAAATGGCCTTAGAATTAAGTGGGATATGGGAAAATGGCAAAACTTAAGTGGTTAGTGGGAATTTGGGCAATTAATTGGGAAGTGGGAAAATTACCAAAATTAAGTGGGAACAAATTCTAATTTTAGTGGGAAACTGTAAAAATATGCACCAGTGGAGGTCATGCACGTAAATTTATAACAATTTGAAATGGGTTGTTATAATATCATGTCATTTTTTGTAAAAGAGAACAAAATGCTCATTAAAAGTACGCAATTTAGTGGGAAATGAAAATATTAAGTGGGAAGTGGGAAATGAGCTAAAATTTAGGTGGTAAGTGGGATCAGGAACCCCCCCGCCCCCATCTAGACCCTCATTATAATTATATACCTCAACATTAGTGCTAATGTTTAATCATTATACATTTTCACCACATCTTTCCCTGCGGCAGATACAAATTTTGGGAGGGGGAGGGTCGCATTTAACTGATCTCATGGATTTCGTATGTGGAGTCCATGGTGGATATGAAACAGATACACATGTACACACGCACACGCACAAACGCGCGCACACACACTCATTGAAAATCAAATATTTTACACCGCCCCCCCCAACTAGATACCAGTTAGGCGTGACTGTATATATGTTTTGCAGTTAATATTTACATAGGATGCGCTTAATTGTTTGTGGGCAATCTCTTCTAAGTATATTCCCGTGTTGATAAAAGTTACAAATCGCCAACAGACCACGGACTTCAAGTGATGACGTCTACCCGAAAAATCGGCAGCAAGATAGAGCATTCCAGAAAGTCCTCATTCATGTTCGCAGACGGTGCTTGCTGTTTTTGCCGGCGCGGATCGATTTTTGCTCTACTTGCACTCATTAAACGCTACCTATTCGCTTCCTGCAACTCCTATACAATGACAATTTCTTGGTGGGGGTTGAAATTACCAAACTTTATTAATTTTCAATACAACTATATGTACTTGCATGTATGTATTAGGCCCATTTTGATTTATTAAAATTCGAGGAAGTGGATGAAATGATGTCATAATGGTTTCGTGTTTTCACCCCACCCTCACCTCCACAGGCCATACTAAATGGCAAACTCCTTTGATGCCATTCTGTCATCTCGGGTACATGTTGTCTATGCAATGCGGGCAAATTGATTCTTGGTCTACGGCCATTTTATACACGTTGTAGACTACACATATTTCAGTGTTCCAATTTCTATCCTTGGATTAAACTGCATCTTTCATTTTGCTTAATTAGACCTACGTTGCAAGCATAGCCATTACTTTTTTATTGCATTTTTCTCTTTCCTGTAAGCCTTCATAAATTTAAAGAGACTTAGAAAACTGTGAATCGCCATATTATAAAGACATGCCATGGTACCTGTAATGGACCCACATTTGACATGGTTGAAGTCTCAGTACTTTTACATCCTGATTGGCTTGGCACTGCAAGACGTTCCAGCTAAAACGAGCTGCTTGGATGAGGGGTTACATTCACTAACTTGTAAATTCAATATTAAGCACGGAAATAAGTGAGGATGTTTCAAGTTGTGTCTTATTTTCCAAGGGGCAATCTAGTGGGTTGACATACACGCCTAGTTGCATCTGGAACATTTGTGTACAGTCGTTCAACTTTCTACTGTAAAGGAATTCTTGCTAGCGATGTATCCATAACAAGAGCGCCAACAAACAGTAATTACATCCATATCCCCGTACTGGACCACAGATCCCTCGATAACCCATCATAATAATTGCTTTTGCTGACTAAAACAAAAGATCAAATATGTACTTATAGAAATCTCAAGTTTCCTCTTTTGTTTCCAATAACTCGTGAACCTAAACAAAGTGCTTCTTCCCCACCGCTCTACCGGAAATATTGCAAAAGCTAATGCTGCTCAACAACAATCTGAGTTTTATGACTAACACGTTTATTGGATTTCGTCTGGCTGTTTGGTTGTTTATTGAAGGTATAATAAAATGTTTCCGCTTCTATTTCCGGCAGCCATTTTGAACTCCGGCGCGTCAAGTCGGTTGGGGAGTTTTTACGAGGATGTCACGCGTTTCAGACGACACAACATACACGTTTTTCTACAGAGGATACTCTGAACTTGATTTCGCAACATTGTAAGCACAATATTATAACGCCTTAACTGCAAGTGTCTCTACGACAAGACGTAATAAAACTTTAACTAACATGGCAATGGATGGACGTTTTTGGACTTTTAGTGGCGAGAAAGGGGACGAAGACGACTTTTTCAAATCTTGCTACGATTACGGAGCTCATTACCAAACGGTAAAACATTTTAATAATGTATTTTTTTATTATGGTCATCCGTTTAACTACAGAACAAGATCTCATTTAAGACCGCCCAATGTCTGGCATCTAGAGGTCTCAATAGAGGTCGTCCCTGCATGGATGTTCATGGTATTTTTATGGAGGTAGTCTCAAAGGAGAGGTGGTCTTAAATGGAGGTTCTACTGTAATACAAGTGTCTGACATTCACGATTACTGAAGCTTAGCATTGTAGTCTTTGCTTGTAGTGTTTCATTATTGTTTAGTTGCAGAGTCACATTCCCCAAATTTATGCCTACCTTATTGCCCTAAAATAGAGGCGCATGTCGCTCTCGGTTTTTTTACAAATCACCCTACAGCAGAACATTCAAATAGACCATCTCTGTAAGGAGACCACACTATTAGAGCACCCAATAGTAAGACCATTTCGCACAGCCCCGAGCCTATAGTCCCCAATAAACAGATCACCACAAACCCCCATTGAGAGACCACCTGTCTATTTAGACATCCAATTAAGAGCACCTTTATACGAAGAGCACGTTTACAATAACACAAGTTCTCCTGATCTCAAGCCCCAAGAAACAGACCACCTTTACCACCTTAAATGCCCATCAAGAAACCGCCTGCGCTTTGAGACTACTTTAGGCCAATCCCAAGAGCGTTATTGATAGAGTGGTGTCGACTGTGCTTCTACAACAAACGTTTTCAGGACTTCGGCTATGACACCAAACCCATCTTGTCCGCCAATGACGCCCGCCCCTCCCCAGAGGACGAGGCGGAGAGGCGGCGGCGCGGCCTCAGCCAGCTGCCCAGCTTCCACGAGTTCACGCAGCAGACGACAATGCACGGCATCGCGTACGTGTTCGAGGGCCGCTTCCGGGTGCGCAGGTGAGATACAGAGTCACATAGGATGATTTTGAGGGAAGTGGAGGGGGGGGTAGGGGGCGCACGCCTCCTTAACCCACTTTATCTTCATAGTTTTCTTTTGGCATGATCGCTATCGATCGCGAGTACGAAACACCATTCTTATCTGTTCGAGCTTATCACTTATTGAAAGTGAACATTGACTTTGAAGGCTGTGTGAATGGGAAAGCCGTGAAACCTACGATGACGAAACACATAAGATCAATTAAGTGCCACCCACTCCTTTTCTGAAAACTTGGATCTGGCAATGTACAGAGATACCGAGTAGTGTGTTCTTAGGGAACGATCATAAATAACGATACCCTGGGGGTCGTCCATTTTGTGGGGCTCGAAGAAAAAGTTAACCGACCCCCCCATCAACATTTTAAGAAGTTGAGTGACACCCCCCATCCGCTAAAGAAAAAGTCCGCTATATAGTCATTGCATTGCTAAAAGAAAATATTTGAAAAAATATACCATTGCGTGATAAAAAAGTTCAGCGACCCCCAAAAAATGAATCAGAAAAGTTGGACGACCCCCCCAGATTTTTGGACGACCCTCCCCGGTATCATTATTTATGATCGTTCCCTTATAGGCTCACTGAAACGAGCAAGCGTGTATGCATTTCTAATTATTTATCTAGACACTAATCACTTTTGTAATTTCTTAACGTTGGTATTTGTGATAAATCTTGGCTACACTTAATCGTGAAAACTGCAGAGAGACCTGTAGTGGCTACAGTCTCGTGGCGGCGTCTAACCAAATTATTAAAAGCTTAGGCTACATCCGGCAGTAGGCCCTATTGCATCCCTACGGTCTGTCAAGTGCCACAAACTCCTGAATAACTTATGTGAATCAGTGCGCGTCCATGCAGTGCTAAACTACGTTCGTCGCGAGGCATACGGCGGTAGTAGCAAAAGTGTAGAAAGGTTTTAAATGTTAGACTTCCATCACGACCAACAGTAGCCTAGCCGTAGGTAGGCTTACGGAGCCAGTTCGTTAGGCCGTACGTTATTATCCGCCGTAGACACCGCACACACGGAAGAGAACTTGCTGTCAAAACGCCCGAACTGCCGCTTGTGCCACTCAGTGATGGATCCAGGATTCGAAGGGGGGCGGTGCTTGAAATTTTTGTTTCGCGTGGCAGAGAGCCGTGGACGGAGATTTTGATGACTCAAAGGGGTAGTTATATAAAGATAACAATATAAAAACAACAATTTCAAAATACAAACTAAACATAATATATTTTCATCAGAGATTAAGAGAATGCGGGTGGGGGCATGAATGTCAGCAGGGGCGGATCCAGCATTTTGAGTTAGTGGGGGGAGGGGGGCACAACTGTGTCAACTGGGGCCGCTTAAGGGGGGGGACCCGGGGGGCAAAGCCTTCCGGAAGCTAGAGTGCATTGGTAATTTAGAGGTGTCTAGAGCGGTGCTCACTAACAATGATAAGAAACAATTCATCTACTTTAATAATCTACTATCTAACAATGAACACTGGGTGTTGATTATCAGGGAGCCATCCGCTTTTGGGGTTTGTGTTATGCTACAATGATGTTAATGTTTAAATGTTGTTTTTTGTTTCTTTTTAAAATTAAATTTATTTTTTATCTTTATTCATTTTTAAAGGGGGGGGCCCCCCAAATCTGCCCCTGGTTGGGGAATATGCTTGAGAGTTGGCACATGAGGGAAAAATGTATCTTGAGAGAAAGCTGGGGTTTGAGAGGTTTCTGAGTATATGGCTGAGGGGTGGGGGTGGGGCGCTTGGTTTGAGAGAAAAACAAGAGCATGAGAGAATGAGCTAGGGGCTTGTGAGTATATGGCGCGGAGTGGGTTTGAGAGATGGCGGTGGCGTGTGAGAGTATGGGGAGGAGGGGGGTGGACCTTGGCTTGAAAGAATTCCAGAGAAAGGGAGGGGGGGGATGGGAGGCTTTTTTTAGTAAATGGCTGGGGTGGGGGTGGGGGTTTGGTTTGAATGAGATGAGGGGGGGGCGCTTGTGAATATATGCTTGAGGGGTAAGGGGTAACTTGAGAGAAAGTGAGGGCTTGAGAGAATGGGCGGCTTATGGCAGGGAGTGGGCTTGAGAGATGGCGGCGGCTTGTGAGAGTAGGGGGGTAGGGGGCTTGAGACAAGGTGAGAGCTTGAGAGAAGGAGGGGGGGGCTTGTGAGTATATGGCTGACGGGGAGGGGATGGCTTGGCTTGAGAGAAGGTAGGAGCTTGAGAGGGGGGGGAGAGCTTATGTTAGTGGGGCAGGGGAGACTGAGAGAAGGCGGGGGGGCCTTGTGTGATTATAGCATATAGGGTTGTGGGGTTGGGGCCTGAGAGATTTGAGTATATGGATTTGAGAGTATATGTATGGGGGATTATGAGTATAGGTAAGGGGGATGGGGTGTGTGACTTGTGAGACACTTACAAAAGATTGGAAAGAGGGTAGGTTCACGTGCGTTAGGGAAAAGAGTTTGAGACCGCGCACGTGTGCGCGCGCGTGTGTGTGTGTGGGGGGTGGGTGGTGGTGGTGGTGGTGCTTAAGCCCCCCAAGCCCCCTGGATCCATCGCTGCCACTAGCTTAAGCAATTAGTGCACAAATAGTTAATGACCATTTGTTACAATCCTGTTTTCCTCCATAATTCTTTGATATTATATTGATACTATAGTGATACTATTATTGTTTCGGAGTGCATTCATCTCCGGTCCCCATCCTGTAAGTTTTCAAGGATTAATATTCGTGACTCTCTGACTGGGGCTTAAAGCCATGGGCACCAGCATAGGAAAAGTGGTGGTCGATAAATGTAATGTTTTACTACCACAAGACATATATGTTACATAATTAGCAGTTGTCTCATCGATTGTTAGCCTTCATTTGACTACTTCTACATTAATTGCTTATATTCAGGTGACTACTAGTACATGTGCACAGTAGAGACTCAAATTCAGCGCTCTCTATCGAGAACACCTTTTGAAATAAGACCATATTTCATAGAGACTAACCTTATTTAATAGACCGTCATGGTCTTTCGTTAAGAGCGCACCTCTCTGTATCGACCACTTGAAATCAGCCACTGGACTATCTGAATTGAGAGGTTGTAACGGATTAACGGGTAAATCAAGAAACAGATGGACATAATCCATATCTTTCACGGCTGGTGTAAATGTTTTTTGAATTTGTCTGCCCAATTTCATCAACAGTAGAACCTCACTAGTAAGTCAAGCAAACTTCGTGTCTTCTCATAACTGAGGTAGTCTTGAGGTCGCAAAACCGATATTTATTATAGCTTTATTATAGCCTTCTTATCGATATCTGGAGATTGTCATGGATAATCATCAAGGAAATGTATCAAATGACACGACGTTAGATCTACTCCTTAGTCCTTAAGTCGAGAACAAACCCGAAGGGCAAACTGTGGTCAATGAGTTGAATTCCGGTCGCATGAGAGATCAGAAACTTGGTCAAGGTTGACTGAGTGAAATGAATTATGAGCGTCTCTTTATATAGAATATAGCAATATTGGACATGGGCGGCAGAATGCGCAAAACAAGTTACAGTCAATAGTAACTTGCGAACGCTATGTTACTGTAGAACCCCAAATTACAGCCACTAGGAGTCAACCTCTATAATGAGACCACGTCTATAGTAATGAAACCATTTGCACGGTCCCAAAGCTTAAAAATCACATAAGACAATATCACAATCCCACCACTCTATTATGAACACTCGAGTCCAACTCTCCGGGTGGTCTTATTAGTGAAGTTATTTTGAAGGAAGACTTATGCAAGCGTGTTTCATTGATATATATAAATAAGGTCAAAATGAGGTACAGCTGGATGATCTAGCACCATTCTGGGCTCATACACCCGACTTCAAATATAGACTTCCGGGCGGGGGCCTTTTACCGAGCCGGATTGAATTACTCTTGTCCGAAACCAGCCAGTACTATCAACTGAAATAATTACCATTGCCATCATTTTTCTGGTCGATTCAAATGTATTTGTCACTTGTGCTCATCAGACGCAGTGTAATATCTTCCAATGCAAAGCCGAACTGATATAGTGGACTGCAACGTTCCATTCTGGTGAAAAGTAATGACCTCTTCTTGGTCACATTATCCATGTACGGCGGGCTGGTCAAAGCTGATATATGGTGAGACGTAATTGCCGGTGTCGGATGTTGATGCGGTATACGGTGACTGACGTGAACTAGTTAACCACACGAACCTCGTCTATCTTGGTCACCTGTCAACGTATCTGGGAGAGTAATTCTCCAAACAACATCTACAATTTGAGCCTCTTCTATTACTGCTTGACCCAACGCAATACTTATTATATACACAGGGCTCTCATTTCAATAGTCAATATGCAAGGTAATGTATTAATATGATTTGCTCTGATTTGAGTGTGCTATCATAACTAGCGTAGCTCATCAGCCATTAACTTAAAATGTGGAGCACTGACACTGGTAGTGTTGGTTGAAACAATATATGAAAAAAATACTAGACTTGTGTTTTAGTGGGTGCTTCCTTGAACGAGTTGATAGCCAGCTGGACTCGTGGCCAGAGAGTCGTGTGACCGAGTCCAAATTAGGTCAGGTTGTGCGTGAGTGTCCCGGGTGGGTGTTGAGCAGAGGGTTCCCATTGCTGTTCCGATAACAAGTTTAAATGGGGACACTATGGAGAGAATACTCATCAGTTGGGATACTATGTGTGAAACATTCACATATATGTGCTCATAAAGATTTATTAGAAAGATTACTTATACCCACTGTGTCCACGCTGTTTCAGGATCCTGTGGCTGTTGGTTGTTGGTGTCTGCTGGGCGATACTGGTGATGCAGGTGAGATTCTAGACGGAAATAACATTTTGAAATATATCATTTACAATAAAAAATCTTTTTGAATAGTATTACTGTCTGATGTGATTGGTATATGTGCTCATAATCTAATTGGAGGAAAAATGAAACCAACTGCTCTATATGAAGGCTTGGGACCGTGAAAATTGCTCGTAATATAGAGGCGGTCTCAATAGAGTGGCGGTCTTAATAGGAGGCTTTTACTATGTAACTGGTAACAAGACCTAGACATAACCGTCTCATGTCGTCTGCTGTCAGTTGGGGCAGCGCGCGGCAGACTACTTCCTGTACGGCACCATGGTTGACGTGCAGCTCGTGTACGCCGCCAGCGTGGCCTTCCCCGCCGTGACGCTGTGCAACCAGAACAACTACAGGTACACGGGCACTATCTACTTTTGTAGGCAGATCCAGGGGTTGGGGGTGGGGTAGGTTGGGTCGGATGAGATACGTGCACCCATGTCTTTCACACTCGAAGTTTTATTTTTTATGTTTTTTTTTGGCAGCTTTTCGACCCTCCGCGAGTACCAAACCCATCAGAGGCTGTGGGTGCGCCCCCACCCTCCTTCTCGAAAACCTGGATCTGCGAGTAGATCTACTATTATGATCATTGCTGGGGTTGGGCACAGTTCACCACGAAAGATGGTCGTGTTAGACCGTGTGTTCAATTAGAGTTCTAAATCATTGCTTGCTTTTAAATGTCATGTACGAAAACACTACACCATCAGCTACATCTTTGCCAATATTTACTCTCCCCCCAGAACGAGCAAGGCGGTAGAGTATGATCTGTACTACTTCTTGGATGAGATCTACAGCGTAGAGAACAGCTCGAGCGTGAACCTCAGCAAGTACCACCTTGACGGCGTGGACACGAAGGCCTTCCTCGAGGACTCGGCCCACCAGCTCACCGACTTCATTGACAGGTGATCCAAATTTTCAGAACTCAAGGGGGGAGGTGCGCAACCAGTGAATGTCATGGTATTCTTAAGCCTTACTCGACAAAGCTCTTGGAGTTGCACATACATACACGTAGTAGAATATTTTGGGCAAAAAGGCCAGGAGATGTACCGGCACCGTCTTCGATCTGCCAGTGAGTAGGTATGCATGCGGCATAGATACAACCACAGAACATTTTTTGTTTGTTTTGGTCATAACATTATTAGTTGTACGTTTTGTCTAACCAGTCTACACATAGTATTATAATAGATTGTATATTGTACATAAACGCGGTGATCGGTTGAAACTAACTGCAGGCCCGAGATTATCTTTTCCTAAAGAAGTGATGGTTCATTTTCATCTTTTCGCGAGCAATCGCCCCATGGATATGATTCAGCTGAACCACCCTAACCATCGCTGAAAGAGGGCCCGGACCAGCTCAAACGTTAACCCCATATCCAAATTCAGAAGCGAGGGGTGGAGAGTATTTTCACATCAAAAATTTAATTTTCATGTTTTTTTGCATCTCCGTATCCCCATGAGCCATTGCTAGTGCGATCGTAATAAAACCCTGTAAATGCGCCTCCACCCCTCATTCCTGATCAGGGACGGATCCAGCGGGGGGGGGGGGGCTCGGGGGGCTCTAGCCCCCCGCCTGCCATATTAGCCTTAAAGCCCCCCCGCCCCTACAATTTAGCCCCCGCCCCCCTTTCCCCACCAAAATACTTCATTTTCATAGGGTTTTTCATAAAATCCCGTAAGTGAGCCCCCCCTTTCCTTATGTTTTCCTTACGTCCCTTTTCCAAAAACCTGGATCTGCCCCCACGCACGGACAAATCCGCCCCCCCCACTCTCAAAATTTGAAAATTAGCCCCCCAGCTCTCAAAATTTGAAAATTAGCCCCCCCCCCGCTCTCAAAATTTGAAAATTAGCCCCCCGGGTCTCAAATTTCTGAGTCCGTCCCTGCTAATTAAAGTACTGGATCTGGCATTGAACCATTCCCCATGTTTCCACCTGCTTACAGCTGTTCTTGGAAGGGCGAGCCGTGCAATCTGACGCGGGATTTCGTGGTCACGAACACGGACATGGGGGTCTGCTACACGTTCAACTCCGGCAAAAATCAGCCTCAGTACGATGCCACAGAATCAGGTAGTTTAGATTTTTTAAATATGAATCAAGATATAATAATTGCTGATATGTTTTATATATTTAGTTGCAGTGTATAGCCTAGATGATGTAATTACATTCATTATGTTTATATTCCTTAATTCTATTCATACACAACTAAAACAAAGATAAAGAAAAAAATTAATAGTATGTCAATTGAAAAACACACACATAACTTTTCGTTGGAACACCCTTACCTTCACACCACTGATGACGTCGTATTTCACTCGAACCCCCCACCCCCATTATCTTTATTCTCAGAACCTACACCAGCCCTCTCCGCGATGACGTCATTTGTGAACGATCCCTAACCATTATTATGGTCTATAGTAGGCTAGAGTATGGTGTTTACATATTCAGTTATATAAAGAGCTTGCACAGCGACCGATCAAATTGAACATAGTCTTTGAACCTCGGCCTTGGTTGATTGACCCATAAAAGAAGAAGTGTGCAGTCACCATTCAATTATTACGTTTCATTGCCCGGAGGCCAGTGAAGGTTGCTGGAGGGTCTCATACTTGACCATCCCTTTGATATGTAAAAAAGAAAAAATCTATCAGAAATCTGGTTGAATGCTGACTTTGTTTACGTATAATAGCACCCACATTCAATACTGCCATCATGAATGCTTCCGGTGTTAATGCACGATGTGTAAATCTGGAATATACAAGACAAATTTGGTTTCTAAAAGAATTTACTACCATTGATTTTTCAAGTAGTTATCAAGGCACCACGAGTGCATCATTATTAATTTTTGGAATAGTTATTCACGAGGGATTCGTACTAGATCTTTTTTTTTATCTTTCACACATCAATTTTTGTGAATGCCAAATGCATTGATGAAATATTAGTACAATGGGCAAATCTGCACCCCCGTTTCCTTGAATGAGCTGATTGTGTCGGAATCTTGAATCGTATGTTTTTTCCGGTCCTGCAAAACAAAATAGACGTCAGTTCAACAACATATAGTGGTCATCTATCTCCATTTTCCACGTAGGAAGTCAAGACTCAAGAGTGACTGGTGCGTTCAGAGATATTCTGAAGAGAGCCAAAGCCAGTGGTTGAAGCTCTCCATACGAACGACCATTCTGTGTTGTGCGTGAGGAAACTGTATATAAAGATAAAAGTGATCTAGATAAATACTTTACACAGTATTTCTGAAGCTCGACCATACAACACACATGTCACAACACACACAGGCCTCTTACATAAAACATGTCGTTGTTATATTTACATCTGCAAGTTTTTATGTAAAAAAGCCCCGGAATCCACTAGTTGGAACCACCCCTTCCCCCTCCCAACAATTTCTCCCCAAACTTGAATCTACCACTGGACAATGAACTGACCACTATCCACTCCCTGCCCAGGCACGCAGTTCGGGCTGAGCCTGATCCTCAACGCTGAACAGTATGAGTACATGCGGGGTCCTCACAGCGACGCCGGCATCAAGGTGGGTGAGCACAAGAGAAAATAACACGTTTACAAGCCTTGTAAACAGGAAATAAAAGTTTCTGAGCTTGTAAACAAGTTTGTTAACAGGTTGGAAACTAACCCTAACCCTACCCCATTCTCAAGTCTCAGCAAAAATCCAGGACCATTCTCACTAATTTTCTAACCATTATCATTTCACAATTTTACAATTTATCACAATTCTCAAAGCAAATTAACCCCCATTGCCATTTCTCATAAAAAATCAAGGGCCATTTTCACGTCTCAAAATAGTTATATCTCCCCCTCATGATATGAACATGTGAAACTCTACGTTTTGCACACGTGTCCGAATCTTAAGAAAACACCATGTTTCTCTAATTTGAGAGAACGTGGTTCCCTCTCAATGTAGGACGATGATATATCACGTAACTTGATACAAAAAGGAAAGTTTTGGATGTAATTCTATGAGTCAAATCGTAGGGGAAAGCTGTGTGCCTCTAATAAGAAGACCCTGGCCAGTGGTGCACATATCCCCCTTTTTAAAATTAAAAGTAAAAACTTCATTCTGATAGAAGATGTTTTAAGCCTACAACAATATTGGAATGATATTAATCAGGGACTGATTATCTGTGTACATGTATGTATTAGTTTCTTCCTGGTTCTTGTCAAATTTGGAATAAGGGATGATCTTTAAGAGTATGAAATGTATTTGTATGAAATATCAGTACATGTGTATAAGTCTAGAAACCTGTTCTGACATTTCTGAACGTTTCCTTACTGTCGGTCAGATGAGTATGTCTTGTAGATTCCTATACGGTAAAATATTGACTAAATTAAACTCCTTAAATCTGACTGATCTTTATTAAACTTCTACAGATGTCAGAGTACGTTTCTATAAGTGCACTGACACCATTTCAGTGAGATACATTGCAAATGTTTGGAGATAAGCCCCAAATTCTAATTATTTAACGAATCTGAAGCCACCAATAGAGGTGTGTTCACTCAGGTGCTGCTGCACGACCCTGGAGAGTTCCCTCTTGTCCACGACCTGGGCTTTGCTGCAGCGCCCGGCATACACACGCTTGTCGCACTCGAGAGGACTGAGGTGGGTGTGGTAGGTGGGGAGAGAAAGGGTGGGGGTGAGGGATGGTTGGTGGCGGCAGGAGAGAGTTAGAGGCTGAGACAGACAATTGCCATGCAGTTGGACGGAGTATGGAACATATTTGTTACGTTCACATTCAGTGGATAAATGCTAGAATTTGCTTCTTTCCCTATGGATTTATCGGCTTCACGCACAGATAGTTATGTTGATTCACAAAAAAGATTAAGCAATAATGATAATTTCAATTCCTCTGCATCATAACAACACACAATTAAACATGCACGAACGCATGCAAGCAACCACGTAAGCAAGCAAGCAAACAAGCACGCACGCACACAAGCAAGCAAGCAATCACACACAGAGACACAACAAATACAGAAACGGCCAAGCAAATTTGTAGACAGGCTTGTAAGCAACGCTTACAGACACAGACAACCAAACACACTATCAAACACACAGCCAATCACACAACCATACATTACTCTAAGTCTTGGCTGAAGTCTCACCGAATCACCCATCTCTCTCGCCTACAGACGAACACGATGGAGCCGCCGTACGGCAAGTGTGACGCAGCCGACACCACGCCCATGTCCACGTGTCTGCTCACGTGTCGCACGCGCATGCTCAGTGACGTCTGCGGCTGTCGCGACTTCTACATGCCGCCAAACGTCACAAACGGTTTGTTTTGTTTATTTGTTTATTTGTTTGTTGTTTATTAATGAATAGTGAAATGAACAAGTAGCAGATACATAGAAAATCAAAAAACTAAATGGAAATAATATCCGAACAAATCTCGTTCACTTCCGGGAGTAAGATTGAACATTGACACTCATTTGAATAAAGTCTTTAGACAAGAAACAGGCTAGTCAGTAAAGCTATAAACCTGTGAAAAAATATCATTTCCAACATAACCCCAATCAGTTTGTTTACAAAGCAAATGCCCTCATTTGAGGGAACCTTATGCTCTTCGTGACAGGACACTTTCTTGTCTTTCAGAACCCATTGAAGTTTGTGATATGGAGTCCAAATTTGTGTGCGTACGGGAAAAGATGAGTAAGTATATATAGTTATATGCACATTATTTTCTGCATAGGTTCGAACAGAACAGTAGGTCCATATACTTTGTTTCATAACATATGGGTCTTTTTAAGGATGAAGCAAAAAGTGCCACCATTACAAAGGTAATCCTATTAGTGAAGCATTTTACAAATATCACATGAATGGAAAGAAATAAAATCTCACTTGTTGGACAACATTCTCATTATCAAGGTGTCATTATGGTGAGTTTCTACCGAGCATCAAGTTATCCATTATTTCAGATGACGTGATGAAACGTCAGAGCGAGTGTAACTGCCTCGTGCCGTGCTCCAGGGCCAGCTACAAGCCCAAGATGTCGTATGCTCTCCTCTCCAAGTTCAACATCGACCGCATGGTGATGAACGACCCCCTGAGGCGTGCCTACGTCAACGACAAGTTTCTGCTAGCGCGAGAGCTAGCACAGCGAGTGCAGCTAGACGTTGTAGCTAAAGACGAGGCGATGCTAGACGTCATACAGCGCGATCTAGACACATTGTGGCAAGACCTGAAGGTGGTTGTTACTGCTCTGGAATCTGACGAGGCTTTTGCTCAGGCGTTTGGTATTTTGCCTATAGTGGAGGTGGGAGACGGCTTGCTGAATAAGGATTTACAAATGATAGGTACTGGTTTTTATTGATTTTATTTTGATAGCGAGATAATGAAAGATTCTTTGATAATAGAATCCAATGCTATTTCAGTCTTGTGGTCTTCAGATCTCTAAGATCAAAGTTATTCTGGTAATATTACAAACTACATGTCATCTATTCACTTGAATCAAGACTGATAGCACCTGCCATGATGAAGTATCTTATTCGAAACATTTCAGGAGCCCGTTTTGCAAACTTTGGCACGCTCCTCAAGCCTGTTATGACAACCGAAATCATATCCCTGGACAAATGGCTGCCGGCCGCAATGTTCAACCTGCTAGAAGTTAGCCTCACACCAGGAGAAACACCAGGAATAGCCACTAAAATAGGCACATGTTCATTCACCTACCCACTTCCGGACTACGGAGGAGACATCCGTGGGTACTTTGCAGCGCGAAAGAAACGTAGTCATGTCCCGGAATCTCCAGCCGCCAAGGTCTTCTTCGGTGTAGAAAATGCAGAGTACGAAAAGGTCAAGACGGTCAGTGACTGCAACGATTATCTGTCACTCAAGCAGGATCTCGCACAAGTTCTAGCAAACATTCGCCCGGCTCTAGAAGCAGACAAACAGCACATAGAACAGATTTACGCTGCTTGGGATGCGCTCTTTGCAGATGCCTTTAGAAATACATACCGATCGCCAACCGACCTTCCCAAATATACTCAATGCATTGACGTATTGGATTACTTGAAAGACACATTGTTTGTTGAAATCGACACGTTGGTAGCCCAACTGACAGCCTTTCAGGCAGCTAGCAACGATGGAGAAGTGATGGCAGCTCTGTCTGGAATGCTGGGCGTCCTCAGCACTACTGGGTTAGTTGAAACCGCTGCCTATACAGCCCAAGGCAAGCTCTATCTCAACTGTTACTGGGTTTACTTTGACCTAATGAGCGAGAACGACGAAGGCAGAGACTACGGCCTCATGAAACTCACCCAGCTAGAGTTCACGAATGCTTACCTCGCTTACCCGGGCATCAAAACGAGCTTTTCCAACCTGCACTCGTACGTCAAGGAGATGTATGATGTCATGAAGGACAACATTCTGCCAGCAATGGATATCATCAATACCTACCGCTCAAGAAATGCAACAAAGAAAGAGCTTGCTTCAGTGTTTGACTCCATCTCTTTACAGAAGGCGTTTGTGGATTTGGTTTCCCTGGGCGTAGAGTTTATTTCAGGCAGCAGGGAGTTCAAACAGAGGCTTGAGAGTGTTTTCCACAACATAAAAACTGGACACATTTACGCGTTCAGCTTCACTCTGCCAGTGGTCGACACCACTGCTCTTTGGCAACTGAATTTTGTGAAACATGCGCAATCAAAGAGTATACCCAGCATCAACGGAATTCTGGCCCAAATGTCCGCAGATCCCAGCAAGGTATAAAGAATTACCATTAATTCTGCTAAACATATTACATTGAATAAGATATACTGCTTTTCCATGCTATTTTACAACATTAGATGTTTTATAATTGTGGTCTCTGTCAACGACTTAAACTTAGTAATCTGTATGTTTAACTACTTGTGAAAAGTAATGCATTTGAGAGAAACGACTTGTTTTCGTCAATAGGACAAACGAAAGAGCTTGTATGCTCTAATGAGATATGTAATGCTAAGTCTACTAGTTAACAATGTTAATGTACAGATTTCTCTGATTCTAGTTGGCTACACTTTATGCCATTGTCAATATTAACAGAATAAAACCAAACACCGCGTAAATGTACAGTATACTGGAGTATGTTGTAAATTTGTGGACATTACATTACAAAACGGCACCTTACAAATTAGAGCAAGTAACAAGGTTATAAACCATAGAGCAGACACTTACTAGTATATTCCTTCAGCCAGTTCACTCAGTGGTCCAAATTTATAAGCTCTATTGTAATGCAACACTGAATTTACAGTAGAACTTTTCTATTTGGACCACTGAGTGGACTGGCTGAAGAAATGTATTAGCAAGTGCCTTTTCTATGGTTTATAACCTTGTTACAACGCACGTACTCAGCATAGGCAGATCCAGGTAGCGCGCCCCCTTTTCTCACCAAAATACTTCATTTTCATAGGGTTTTCTACACGACAGCCATCCACTGCGCGTACGAAACCCATGAAATCCCCTTCCAAAAACTTGGATCTGCAATTGCTCAGCAAAAGTGAGTTAAAAAATACACATCCCAGTAAATCACCTATTGCCGTTGGCCTCCCCCGCAGTCGCTGGTGCTGTACCAGATGTTCCTCGCCACCATGGAGCATTCGTACACGCTGGCCGTGGACTCTCTCCGCCATCGTCTGCCACTGGAGATAGACAAGCTGCTCAAGGCGTACCACGTGATGCTCGAGGGGCTGCTCGTGTACGCGGACGATAGCAGGATGAACGAAGCCTTCTTCATGTGAGTATGCGGGTGGAAAACATTGCATGAAGTGTAGCTTGATGTGAGAAAAGCGTGCAGTTTTGGTAAGAGCGAGATGAATGATGCCTTTTTTATGTAAGTTTGTGGGCTAATAACATTGCATGATGTCCAGCTTGATGTGAGAAAAGTTCATAAGTTTCATAACTGCAGGATGCATGAGGTCTTGTTCATGTGAGAATGTGTGTGGGTTGATTGATAGCATTGCATGACTTGCAGCTTGATGCGGGCTAAGTGCAGTTCAAATTTTCTTAACAGCAAGATGAAAGTGGCTTTCTTTGTGTGAGTACAAGTATCTGGTATTGCATAGTTCTCATATGAGCATAAACTGTGAACATGGCGTGTTAGCATTGAATGACATGCACTGCAATGACTCTGTGGAATGGCAACTTCATGCACAAACATGCCTTTGCATGCTGCAGGGAGAACATCGTGCAGTTGGACGTGTACTACAAGGACCTGAGCTTCACCAAGGTGACAGTCACCGAGGAACTCAGTTTCGTCAGTCTTCTAGGAGAGGTGATGAAAGTGTATTCTATATGCAGTTTCTATCAATGACAGCATAGATTAGTCAAACCATTAGCTTAGCTTACGGCAGAAGCTGTCATGTGATGCATTGAGTTGGTGACTACCATTCCCACCGCATTCAACGTTAATCCCTTAGAGCTACATTGCTATGCATCATTGAAAGATCAAAGCAAGGATTGGGTTTTTCACACAATTCTTTATATAACATATCCATTAGAATATCATTAATCATCTCAAATGTCTTAACTGGATGAAATTTTCTTATGCAGATTGGCGGTTTCATGGGCCTACTGTGTGGCATGAGCGTCCTCACGATCTGTGAGATCATCGACTTTATCATCTTCCGCTCCGTCAAGGAGTGTGGACTGCAAAGGTTAAAGAAGAAGACGAAGAAGCAGAAGCAGCAAGTGCTCAAGACATAGTCTCTCACAGGAATTATGTACCTCAAGTTATGTACTATTATATAGTATAGGTGTTCATTATTCAATGTCTAATTGATGTTGCATTATGCCAGGACTTTATCTAAGTGTATGCACCTTTGATATGGAGTTAGTACAGTGCACAAGTGCAGTCAGGCCCGTAGGAAGCAAAATGATTGGTCAGGCTATGATTGAATTATTGAATATCATTTCTTTCTCCAACACAAATTATTGGTCAGGCCATGGCCTTAACCCTTATAGACTATTAGCCCTTCCTTCGGGCCTGGCAGTGACGATTACACTTTTATTTTATAGAATGTGTATATGTAGATGTTTATATTTTTATACCAATTTATGCATATTCTATCATTAAGAAATAATGCATTGAATGTTCATGTTTGAATATAGCCACAAATTTGTAGTTAAATATCTGGCCTTGTTTTGACAATATTCCAATATGGGACAAGTTTGAGGCGGGAATTCTGAGGGGAATTCCTTCAGCGGCTTTAACTTTAAAAGCACAGTCAGACTCACATAGGTAGTCATGTGAGGCACCTTATTTATCACATGATGCTCGTCTGTAATTATATAATGCATTTGTGGAAGAATTAATACTCATGTAATGACTGTATTCATATTGAATATAAAATGATAAGACATGAGCTTCATGGGTTTAGGTTGTATTGAAACGATCAAACAAACAGTACAGTCGCGTTGCAAGAGGACGTTGTGAATACGGCTTCGATTTCAACTGGTACTTTCAAGCTTCTAATTTTACAGTGTAAGTTCAAATGTATCAATTCTCTGTAATGTATGCCATGAATCCAATTCCTAATGATATGTTTGTTTAAAGTTATATTACTAATATCGCTGAATATTTATGTGAATTGAGGGTTTCAAAATGGCGCGCCAGAAAACTAAATATTTATCTGCGACACCACCATCAAAATGGTCGCTGTTAGTTCCGGGTAATTTAAACTAACACGACTTAAAGGTCATTTTTAAGTATCATTTTTCGTATGTCAAGTGTGGAAAGAATTGTCTTGATGGGAATACGTGTGAGGATTATGAATCTGTAATCAGAGTTTAGTTAGCTTGGGAATTGACGAAGTTATGGGTCTTAACAAACTGTTAATCAAAATAGCAGACGATCAGTGACTGAAGTAAACTTGCGAACTTCATATGTACACCCCAAACAGATGTATTTACTTCATTTTCCAATATCACGTGCAATACACATTTAATATGAAATAGCATGAAATGCGGTAAATGGACACATAGCGGAAGTGACCATCAACTTTCGTGTCTCAAAAGTAAATAAAAAAGACGAGTGTGCATCTTAACTACGCAACTTGGAAGTGAAGTATATACAGCCAGGGGAGGATGGGTGTCACTTTAGAGAGACATGATGTATAGTATATCACGCTCATTTGAAGGGTTATACACACTTGGAACACTACTGGATTGGCAAAATTATAATGAATTAAAATTTAAATTAATGAACTTCTAACAAACGATGTAGTGTTGCGTCAAAGAATGTGCAGTGTATATGTCAATATACTATTATTTGTGCCAGCACCTACATGTATTTACACTATATATGTGCACACATACCATGCGGGATAAATGAAAATGTCACATTCATGCTAAAAAGTTGTATTTTTACAAGGCCACAAAATGTTGTATCTGAATGCTACCACGAGCTCAAAAAATAAAATTAGATATACTAAACTGAATTGCTAAATGTGAACGGAGTAAGAAAATAATTAATAATACATGATCTGTATTGAATACATGTTTATACATATGAAATATAAATGCTAACAAAATCTATACTCATGTTTTTTTTTCTATTAGCTTAGCCCTTTACAGAATGTAAATCTCAATTGAATGTTTTGACATAATCTTAATTATTCGAATGTTTATTCACAAACGCGCCGGGTGTGCCAAAATGAATTACTGTTTATTTTTGTTCAACATGTCAACTTACAAGCCACCTAAAAACAACTTTTGTCTGTGAACATATTCAATGAATTAATGTTTTTTAAGACATTCGTAAAATTTCCCCAAAGTATGTACGCTATATGTAATGAACATGTATTATAAAAATATAAAAAGGATACATGAGAGCATGGTAAACGAACCCAAAACGAATGTAGTCAAATAAAAGAAACCAATTAACATTAATTCTTTAAGGAAAATTTGAGCTTAAATTTTAGAAGTATTACACAGAAGACTACTTATCAGGAGTGTTATCTTTTTACCCATTTAAATTCACATTTTCACTTGTCAACTCTCATATCTAGTTTATTACTTCATTTTCTAATTTTGATATGTAGTAGCAATAATAATTGCTGTAAACACGATAGTAACAAATGGACAAGACAATTCGGATGAAGACATGCAGTAACATTAATCATGGCTTTACTAATGATCTTCTATCTTAATATTAGCCATGTCAATTATCACCATACACTCACCCACCCTTTAGTGCCATTCTTGACAACATTTTGCACACTATAAATTGTACCTTAGTCTTGTCTTAGAATGCATTATGGTTTACTGAAGGACGTAGGCCTTATAGTATTATTCCATTCACGTTGAGTGTAGCATCTGCTGCATTTGATTCCTCAACATCAAAGTTGAACACATATTCATATTATCGAGAGGGATAATAATAATAAGAGTGCAATAGTCACACAATTATGGCCGATGAGAATCCGATTAGCGAGTTTTGTATGGAATATCTTCAAAGAGTAAACTCACGTATAGGACAAAGAGCCTATGAAGAATTTGCATCAAACTTCAGATTACAGCGTGAAGGACGTATTGAGAAATCCCAACTCATCAGAAGGACAGAGGTATTACTTGCAGGCCACCCTGATCTTGTCCAAGAATTTTATGATTTAATTAATCAGGCTGTTAATAAGGGCAAAATGTGATAACTACTATCGATATCGCTAAACCTATTATGGAAGACATTTACCCATAATGACCAAATGGATCAACTATGTCAACCATACAGCATGTGAAGGAGTATTGAAGACTTGAATTTCTATCTTATCAGACAGCCCGGTGTGACTTCTTATTCTTTTGTTTTCACATTTTTAAACCAATTTCAATATATATATTTCATTTTAAAAGCACATTCTCACATTATATAGTCACCTTATTTATTATATGATGCTCGTCTATAATTATATAATGCATTTGTGGGTGAAATAATACCTCAGATTAATACCCGTGTATTGACTGTAATCATATTGAATATTCAATGATAACACATGCACTTCGTGGGTTTAGGTTATAAATGAAACGGAAAGGACAGTCTCGTTTTCAAGAGGACGTTGTGATTACGGTTTCGATTTTGATTGCAACTTGTAAGCTCCTAATTTCAATGTGTAAGCTTAAATGTATCAAATCACTCCAATGTATATTATAAATCCGATTCCAATTAATCTGATTGTTTATAACTCTTACTAATATAAATGAATATTTATGGAATTGGTTTCAAAATGTCACTTGTAATAGGGCTGATATAGTATACCGCTAGGTGACGATGAGTGTCAATTTAAGAGTGCTATGATGTACAGTATATCACACTCATTTGAAGGTTGATACACACTGTGAACACGACTTGACTGTATTGTATTTCCAGCAAACGATGTAGTGTTGTGCAAAAGAATGTGCTGTATATATGTTTACATACTCTTATTTGTGCCAACACATACATGTATGTGCACACATACTGTGGTATGTGGTATAAAGAAAATGTCGCATGTATAATTAATAGTTGTATTTTTACAAGCCCACATTTTTTTTTTCTGAATGCTACCCTGAGCTCATAGAATAAAATCAGATATAATGAAATGTACTGCTAAATGTGAAAGGAGTAGGAAAATAAATAATTTTACATGATCTGTATATTGAATACATGTTTATAAAAATGAAATAGAAGTGATTACAAAATCCATATTCATGTTTTGTTCTATTAGTTTAGCCATTTCAAAATGTAAACCTCAATTGAATGTTATTGACATAATCTCAATTATTCGAATGTCTACTACACACGCGCGGAATGATATAATCTCTCACATGTCAAAGCCAGGGGAGGGCATTAATCAGAGAAAATCTTATCTATTAAAGTTTTCTATACTCTTATAACCGCAATTTGTTTATTTCCATGTTAATTCACTTAATAGACATCGAACATGTGTCATATAGTATTCATATTTCTTACGCAATGGAATGACTGATAACACACCGGGTGTGTCAAAATTAATTACTGTTTTGTTCAACACGTCTGCTTAAAAAGCCACGTAAGAACTGCCTTTGTATGTTGAATATATTCAATGAATCAATGTTGTTGGAAATTATAGTTTAAAGTCCTATTTAGATGACACTGATCCAAAGATCATACTGATTGTAAATAAAACAAGTGTGTTCTCGTTATCTGAAATAAATCTATTTTAAAATAACTATTAAAAGTATGCAAGGCAGTATACTGAGACTTCCAAACTGACTGTGCTGCATGACACAATGTAATCAAAACGAATATAAGAAGCTACAAGACATTCTAAAAGTTTTCCAAACGTACGTACATTATGTGTAATGAACTTGTAATATAAAACCATTAAAATGATACAAGAGAGGTTTACATGCCAAACGAACCTCAAATGAATGTGGTCAAATAAAATGGACCAATTAGCATTGGGGAAAATTTGAGCTTAAATTAGAAATGTCACACAGAAAACTTATCAGGAGTGTTATGTTTTTATCTGTTTAAATTTACGTTTTCACTTACTAACTCTCCTATCTAGATTATTACTGAACTTCATTTTCTAATTTTGATATAAAGTAGCAATTATAAGTGTTGTAAAGACGATAGTAACAAATTGACAAGACATGCAGTAACACTGATTATGCATTGACTAATGATCTTCTATCTTCAAACTAGCCATGTCTCAACATTAACCTTATCTCACGCATGATACTACTGACACTGAAATAGATTACACATAACATATAGAGCAACGTGTACATGTAGTTGAGATTTATAACTATCACTGCAGTGTACTGTTAAATCACAGATTATATGATAACTTAGAATATTTTATGTTTTGATCAGGATTACATACACAAGAAGTAACAAAAATCTCAAGTTCTAAACTTCATTTATTTTTATGAAAGAAAATAGAATAACATTTACTTTGTACAAATGTTATAGTAAATATATTAAGAATGCATAAGAATAGAGCTATGAAGCAATACCCCATGACGCAGCTCTTTAAAAATGTTGGGCTTACAAGATCTATTTGTAACTGACTATTTGTAACTAAATAGAAATGTAAATATGCTCATTTTTATGCTCAATTCTTTGTTATCATGCTCACTCGACTTTACATTCACACCAGTCAATGGGCATCCCTGGCACTCAATAATGCCCCACTGGGGAGCATACATTTGTAAAAAAAGACTTTAAATAAATAAATAAGTAAATAAATAAATAAAATACTTAATAAATAAAGTAACAATACCAATGAAGAAACAATACTGCAAAATGCACTAGCCCCAAAGCACCAAGCGTGAATCCTAAACTGACAGTCAAGAATGTTCATCCCCTAATATTCACCATCGGGTAGGAAATAACACATACACGGGAGGATATATGATTGTGCCTTTTAAAAACACACCTGTTAAGAGACAACATTCCAATCAACAATGACTGGGATATCATAAATGATCTTTCTTTAATATTCGGGGTTTACTTGTCTATGTCGTCATCACATATCTCTTCATCATCTGATAATACTTGTTCCATGAACTCAACTTTCTTTACAATCCCACCTCGCATCCTGTCCTTTCCCATGTCTATCCCTTCCCCATCGTCATCGTCATTTGCTAAGTCTTCACTAGGTTTTCGCCGGGGCGTGGGCATACTATTGTAATGGTCTATCAATCCACGCAACTGTTCATAGTCATACAGTGGAGCTCCACACTGCTGTAAAATACTATTCCCCGATGCACTCAAAGTAGTATATCCACCAACAGGGTACTCAGTTCTAATCAAAGACCGTTCCAAACCCTGAAATCTTGGATCACAACTCGACTGTCTATAATACGGCCTCTTAGTTAAACGTCCACTGGGTGACTTGGAGACCGGACTACTATTTTGGGAACCTTTTCTGGAGGAGTCAAATGTTTCTGTGACGTCTTGTCCGTTAATGCGGCTAGACATTGGACTTTGATGATCTACACTACCATCCTCATTGATAACCTCCTTGACAAGTACATAATTTGTAGTGGAAAACTTACTCAAATCTTTTTCTAGCTCACCGGATGTGATGGCCGAGTAACTACGATTGATACCACGCCTGTTCACATGTCCATTTGAATGTCCATTTGCTTCTAAGACTTGTCTTTCACTATTTTTAGAAGCTCCCAAAATTGAGAGAGACCTGGGTGTTAATGTCGTCTGGCCATTGCTGATGCTCACAGCACTTTTGCTGCCTGTATTCTGTGCAGTACCGTCTGTGGTGTTTGGAAATTTTCTGGATGATTTTGGTACACGTCTGCGGTTGGTACTGGTGTTGACATGATTTGAGGTACCAGTCACGGCTGTGGTGTGGGGTCTTTCATCACCTGATGATCGATATCTATGAAAAAAACCGCACATTTGAATCAATTTGCTCATACTGATAGATAGATGGATTTACGTTAAAAAAAACCCACTTACAATATGCAAAGTGACCCCCATTTCCACAACCCACTTCCTGTGGTAATATTTGATCAATGCCTAAAAACATAAGCATACGCCATTTTTTTCCGTAACATGTGAGATATGAGAGAAAAGGTTTAAAACATGAAAATTTCTCAACCATTTTAAAAACACAAACAATGACTTACCCTACGGCATCGTGGACCATAATATCTGGAAGGTATGAAATGTGGTTAATCCCGATGGATCGCAGATGCTGCTGCTTGATGGATTGTTGGACAATGAAAGACTTTCGGTGCAACTCCAGAAGTTTGCTGATTCGGCGCTGCTCCATGGACAGCAGACTTAATCTGGATCACAATAAAAGTCAGTGGATCATTATTCATTAAATATTAATGACCAATCTCATCACCAATGATTGATTGAATGAAATTTGACAAGATTCCTCAACTGTGCTTATATCCATTTGAAACTGAAAACCACAACTAATCCACAAAAGAGTTTTGTCAGGTATCAGGCCCTTTAATACATATCATCTGTAAAATTACTGATATAAGCAAATCAAATAGCAGTCTTGTCTGAGTCGGTAATGTTTAATTTCAGTCAATGTGCTTTTGTGACCAAGTGGAAAGGGAGTAAGAGTTGGACTCGTGACCAGAAGGTCGTGGGTTCGATTCCAGGTTGGGTCTGGTGGTGGGTGTTGAGCAAACTCATATCTAAATAGCTGCACACTGCTCCGTGACACCAACACGTTAAATAGGTACAGGTCATCGAGTTGAAAGAGTGAGTGACTGTGAGTGATTACATACCATTGTGCGTTGAATGTGCAAGGATGGGAAAAATGATCAATTGATGATCAATAAATGGGCCAATGACCTGGCGTAAATCATAAAGTCGTGAGAGCAAGACTTGGATCACGACTACAAACCATTAAACTTACACATTTACACACACACACACACACACACACACACACACACACACACACACACACACACACACACACACACACACACACACACACACACACACACACACACACACACACACACACACACACACACACACACACACACACACACACACACACACACACACACACACACACACACACACACACACACACACACACACACACACACACACACACACACACACACACACACACACACACACACACACACACATTTGTGTGTGTGTAAACACTCCGCAGCCATCAGTTTTGATGATTATAGCAGAGGGAGGCAACGCGGTCTTGGTGCATGGACCTCCAGAGGCAGGCTAGGTAACCAACTGAGCCTCGGGGGTGGAGGGATCACACTAGCTATTGTTTTCAAACTAGGTGAGTTCTTTTACTTTCAGAGGGGGGCCCACCCTGTAGCGCCCATTCTCGCCAACGTTTTGCAGACTACAAATTGCACTTCAGTCTTGTCTTAGAATGTCTTAGAATGCAATCTGGTTTACTGAAGTAGACCTACTAGTTCTATCCCACTCACGTGAGTGTAGAATTTGATTCAACATTGACGTTTGACGCCGGCGTTTAGTTGGACACATATTTATATTATAGAGAGGGATAATAATAATACTAATAAAGCGGGCAATAGTCACCCAATTATGGCCGAAATCTATGAGAAGCTTAGGAAGACCATAGAATTTTGTTTCAGAGTAAAATCACGTATAGGACCAAGTGCCTATGAAGAATTCCAAAGAATCTACGTTTTACATAAGGAAGGACTTATGGGACAATCAGAAACCATTAGAAGGACAGAGGTATTACTTGCAGGCCACCCTGATCTTCTTGTTGAATTTCATTATATAACTAATAGTTATAATTTCATACGGTTATAATTATATAACAATTTCATGATTGGATCTGTGACCCATTTATGGTCACAGTAACTATGGACAGTTAACCAAAATGACCAAACGGATCAACAACGTCAAACATGTGAATAGGAATGTTGAAGACCTGAATTTGAACCTTTCAACGAGGCAACCAGGATGTGATAATGACTTCTTATTCTTCTTTTAATTTCACATTTAAACAAATTTCATTTTATAATTCATTTTAAAAGTACGAAGCCTTGATTGGTATGTAGAAGCTTGATTAACTGTATTACTGAAAATGTAGTGATGCAATAAAAATAAAAAATTGGAATAAAATAAAAACAAACAAAACAAATCTGCTGCTGGCTGGCGTCATACACTCACGCATCCCACATGCACACAATGTTGACCCAATTTCGATGACCATAAATCATACTTTGTTCTTGACTTAGTGATATTCAATGCGGTGTACTGAAGTACTGCAGGACTCACTTTGAGTCCAGCATCTGCTGCTGGCTGACGTTGTCGTGCAGCAATACTCGAGTCACGCTGGTGCGCTGTGCCACGTGCTTCTTGCGTCCGTAGTTGGGCACGATCTGGGGCGGCTGGTGCCACATTTGAGGCATACTATGGCAGTAGTGTGGGCTCTAGGCACTCTGGAAAAAAGAAGACCAAGTACTGTAAAACCTCCACTATAATAAGACCACCTCTAGATTGAGACCACCTCTCGATTAGGAGCATTTCTCGCGGTCACAAGCCTTTATAAACAGACCACCACTGACCTCTGGAGCAAGGCCACCTCTTTTTTAAGAGCACTTGAGGTCGGTCCCCAGGTGGTCTTGATAGAGAGGTTCTACTTGCTATTGAGTTTTGACTGTGTACGGCAGTTTTCTGTACCACGCACTTTCAGCTGTAGTTTATGCTATATGTAGGCATGATACGAGTAAAAAGTGGAACACAAATTGTCTGTCTTGAACACGTGAACTAGAAAGAAAAATAATGTTGCCATGAAACGAAACTACACAACACTTCCATGAGTCACGTTTTATGGTCTGAAGTCCTAGTTTTGATGATGCTCAACTGATAAAAGGTTGTAAGTTTTGTTATTCCTGTCAATATGTGCATGGCATGTAATGCCCAGTGTCGGACGCGCCCGAACATTGTCCCACATTGTCTACATGTATATTAGTGTTTACTGTCACATATTATCGTCACAGATTTCTGTTTAAATTTCCAAACGTAAAGCTACCTTGATGTTCTTTAGTATAGGTGTTACATGTCCGACTTCTAGTGACGTCTGCTTTGTTTTTATTAAAAACTAAATCATATCATAACGTTCTTATATATACTTGGTGATCCGTGTAGAATATCAGATCTTAATAAGAAGTGAAAAAATATATTGTATCAATAATATAATTAACATATATATTGAACCCGCGATAGTTAAAGATAATGGAACAATACGATACATGTCATACAAAATATTTTTTACACACACAAGTAAACTTAAAACAGGTTGACCCCTAGTAAAGAGTGTTCGATTTATGTATTATCTTAAGATCATAATAACCCAGGCACCAATTAAGACCCATAATTGCCACTAAATAATGTAAAAATAATCATGCAATTTAAAGCACTATTTAAAGTTAAGAAAAGGTGTTTAATTCTTGCCATTAACATGAAGTATGTGGCTATCAAAATCATGGCAAGTCACTTTCTTAATTAACTATAAACACCACAGCCCATTTACTACACATGTTTTATTAACTTTTCAAGATCCAAGTACTTCTGGTTAACAGTGGAAATTGTGGCATAATTTAGATTTTTATAATCTAAATTAGATCTTTTATCTGTTGGGATTTTCAAAGAGTCCACTCTTTATTTACATGACACTCCTAATAAGTGCACTGTAAATAAAGATTATCTATCTAAATGTTGTCAAAATTGCAGACTTTACCTGCTCGATATTTTGTTAACGCTGTATGAAAATGCTATCAACGTGTCATTATCAATTAGATATGGTTTAATTGAAACCTTAATTCTCCACGAATCGATTGTTCAATCCTATTAGAATGTGATTATGAGTATTGATTTGACAGTTAATAAGAGTGATCCTCTTTTATGTAATAGTTTTCTAACTTTTCTAATGTCTAATTATGGCGTCAGACATTTCCAAGTATTGAATCCGAAACTGTCGTAGTATCCATTGGTAATTGCCCGGGGTAAGTAATTGCACATTGTCAGAAGGGATTTTAAAGAAAAAATATCTCCCCCATGCATTTCTCGACTACTATACTGAATTTAGAAACGTACCTGATACTGCTGGTACTCCGTAAATATAAAACTATATAGTTTGATTGCAAATTTTATCATAAAAAGGGTATGTAAATCATACACAAAAGCGCATCAAAATGTGTGCAATGCCCCGATAAGGTTCATTATTTAAGCGTTAATCTTATCAATAGCAGTATCAAATTGTAATGATTGCAAGTTGTAACGGTAGTTGATAACAATAGAAGAAAGCAATTTCAAGTACAACTCATCATTGACACGTGGGGGTCTTCCTAGTTTCTCAAGTACTACATAATCCCGGTAATCCTGCTTTTATCATTACGATTATGTTAGCATGAGGCCAATTAAGACCACTTCACGTGCATAAAAACGGTGTAGAAAATTATGCAGAAATTCCCACCAGCAAAGATCATAATCCCATTTAAAATAATGACTATTCCTAGATCGGCCATGGCATTAGAACATTTTGCATCAGCCAGCAAAAAAAAAAAAAAAAAAAAAAAAAAAAAAAAAAAAAGAAAAATTCTAACCATTAAAAAAAAGTCGCAAGTCCGCAATATGGCTAAACAAGCATCTTCTTTTCACTACTTGGAATATAATGAATCAAATATATATTCTATACATTCCTAGATTTGAAAGGGAACCCGATTGCCCATAAGTTAATTTTTTGGGTGACACGCCCCGAAATCCTACCTTCTGATTGGTTTAGAACAGAAATCAGAGGCCATATACAAACAAAATGCGCTACGCAAAAATTGTTTTCGTCTTGTAAAGAAAGAAACCGTAGAGCATACATTTTGATGCGTGATAGATGCACTTTTTATGCACTATCATGAGGTTCGCTCAAACAAGTTGACCATTTCATTTCTCATCACCCCATCTCACACTTCTCCCTTAAAGGGCAATCCTACCCTCCTAAAATACATCTTAAAGCAAATCTCGCCACAAATTTAAAGATTTTTCACCAATTCTTTACACAGTTAAGTGTTCAAGTGTTCGGTGTACAATACGAATTGTTTGTACTGCAGCAGATCCTGGGAACAAGACAGTTTGCTCTGACAAAGGGATTAAGATATATGATACTCAATACACATCTCAGTTCTGGTGGTTTAGTATGCGGTAGCCAAGAAAAGGCATTAGGCGTTGGTAAAGCTAGGGTCCGACAATAGTGGTAAATGTAAATGAAGCGGAATCATTCGTGGAATCATGGCCATTGTAATCTATCGCCTTTGCAGACGTGTTTTTTACGGTTTGATCATTGTTTTCCCCACATCATTTCTCGTGTGCTACCGCGCTGTAAAACAAATCTGGAATGAACATTCGAGTCTGTCAGTCTTGTTCTTCAGTAGATTTACTTGTAGGTGACATGTTTGTTTGAGTTTGATTTTGAGATTTAGGGCAAAGTATGGTACGTATGACGCATATAATAGCCTAGCAAATAGCATACAAGGTAAACTTCACTAAGTATACAATTTGACAGCTAATGTAGGGCTATGTCAAACAAAAATACCAAAACAAACTGCGTGGCGCATTTAGCTCTGTTTTGTGACAAATACAGAGTGCAATAAAACTATTGACGAACATCACCCAGTATTTTTCTTCTTGTAAGTCGATCTGTCATAATGACCTATAAAACTGTAAAGGGGCTACTAGACCAGTTATCATACCCCCATGAACAAAAAACAACCATTATGTTGTCGTATTCATGACACCATCTCAAATACATTTTTTTCATCCTCTCACCTTCTGATAAAATACCTACTAATACACGTACATCCAGCAACTACGTCAACTCCAGAACTCCTGATGTATATTCTCTAATCCGCCATACAGTGTGCATTTAAAGTTGATGATAAATTATCATATCATTCTATTCAAGCGGCAAATGTAGTTTTGATAAGGCGAAAATTAACCGCTGTACAGTCTACAAATGCACAGAATATCTGTTTGCTGACGAGATGCTATCATTTAAAAAGTCATCTGGTCGAAAATCTTCAGAATGTGTAACATTATTGTTTCATGATAGTAAGAAACAATTGCTGATAGTGTGTTTAATTCATTGAACTTATCAGTTAGTACACACGTATGATTGCCAACTATATACATTTGAAAAGCTATACATTATCGATAATAAAATAAAGCCTAATCAATTTGACATTCTATCATTCCGTGCAAAAATCACCGCCAATAACCAACGCTGATTGGTCAACCAGCGTTCTCAATTATACGATTGACTGCACGCGCGGAGATCACTACTACGGCACTAGCCTAAACTCGTCACATTATTAACACAGCCGCTGACGTCGCAAGGCGTGTCCCGTGTAAAGGAGAGCAAAAGTTTAGACTAGTGCTGTAGTAGTGGTCTCCGCGCGTGTAGTCAATCGTATAATTGAGCACGCTGGTTGACAAATTGTCTGGCAATGAGAACGTTATAATATGATTTATTTTAAAATAAAAACGAATCAGACACTCGTTTAGTGTGGATTTTAGTCATGATAGAATGGTATTTGAACGAAGTGAGGGTAAATCAGACGTCAGCATGCTCAATTTTCCTATTGACACGACAATCGAGTGGTCAATTCTTACAATGTGTAAAGATTTAGAAATGTGAGAATATGCAAAACCTATGAACAGTAACAGTCCAATTACGATTTTGCAGGTCACAGCATTCGGGACATTAACCATTTTGGCCAACTATTTGGCACCGTTAGATGCATCAGCCCCGCAGAAAATGATATAAATAAAAACTTAAAGCAAAACTGAAGACAGGTCATATAATAATATATATGGGTTTTGTCATCTCTGTGAGCTTTCGTGCATGTATCTGGATCTGTAACTATTACGGACACGTTTCCATTAGTAATTAGAATGCTTTTAGTTTTAACATCATAAATGCTTAGAGGCGTGGATATTTGTTCCTACTTTCACTTCTTGTCATAGTACTAAGCCCCTTTTTTATCTAGTTGTGTATGATTCGCCACCGTAATCATATTAACATTTCCGTGTTCAAATCACGATCTAATGATAAAAGAGCATTCACAGCAAACACAGTACATTTGTACATGTACATGTAGCCTACAGTTGATGAAAAAAGAATATCTAGCAAACATCACTAATAGCCTAGGGTATGACCATGCCTAATTCGTGAAAACACGGTAATGACTTACAATTGAAGTATGAAATTTGAGTGTATGTTTTACATGATATTACTTACAAACGCATCTTATAGGTTTTATTGGTAATTTACTCTTTACTCTGTTGCATAAATGGCGACGAATGTTGAACTATTTAATAGAATTGGACTGAAAAGTGCTATCTACCAACACTCAACAAACTAATGTGACGATTGCACCTGTTTGGTTTTAGGTAGTGAATGTGCAATGAAGGGAAAATATTCAAATAGATAATCTTTATCCATACAACGTCCATACATTCGACTAGACCAAGTTTGAAATAAAAGGCTTCAACTGCGCAAGATATGTGTGCTGTCTGCGTTTGATATTTAACATGTATACCAGCTCACCAGAGAAAACTTTTACCATGTACGTCAGCAGTTTTCAAGATCTCTACATGGGTTAAAAGCCTTTAAGTTTGCCAACTCCATTTTATATAGCATGAAAATCTGAGGAGCGTGCAACCTTTGTAAATCTCTGGACAAGACACGGTGAATCTATTTTTTTAAATGTGTGTTTGCATGTGCGCGCGTATTTTTTTTAAGAAAGTCTTCCAGCAAAAATACAGGCATATTCTCAACTGTTATGACACCCTACATAGGCAGATCCAGGGTGGTGGTGGTGGTGGGGCGCCCCCCCCCCTTTTCCCCACCAAAATACTTCATTTTCATAGGGTTTTTCATGAAATCCTTAAGTGCGCCCCCCTTTTCCTTAAGTGCGTCCCCCCTTTTCCAAAAACCTGGATCTGCCTATGCCCTAGTACGCTAAGAGACACAAGGATGTGCTCTTTATTTTCGGACCCATGTATGGACTTTATCAATGTAGTGACCCACAACCACACAGGAGTGTCGCTACTGTCGCTAACAACAAGAGCAACAAGACTGATTATCATTCTTACAAAAACAGTTTGTTTATCAGTCGATACCTGTCGAAGGTATCTATACTGCCTAGTTAGGACACAACTTTATGTTTGTTCTCCTTTTTTTGGCCTGTTTTCTTTTCCTTCAAACGAATGATAGTGATTAGCACAGCTAGTCTCTTTCGTAAGAAGAGATAGTTGAATATGATGAATGGCAGACTGCAGTCTAGTTTTGACAGTTTACATGTTTCAAACAAAGCAGACCCACGTGTATGAATAGAGGAAGGAATAGCAAGATTTTCATTTAAGGAGTCTTATAAGTTTTGATACTATTGTGCAATATGATTGAATAGGAAGTTTGAGCAATATGATAATCGGGCTACTGTAGAACAACCACTGAAGACCACTTCTATAAAAGAAGCCGCTTCTATTATAATATACACGGTCACAAACCACCATTTGAAGACCACCACGAACCTCGATAAAAAGACCACCTTTTCATCGATAACAGATAAATGCAGTTCACCATGTGGTCACATTAGAGAAGGTCTGCAATTAATCGTATTAGACAGAAGTAGAAAGTTCAATCAACGGTTTCATTGGATCAAGTCTTGATTTATAAACTCTAAATATTTGAACAATTATCAAAGATGATGAAAACATTGGAATGAAGCTAACAATAAATATATACCAAGGTTCGTCAATATATACAAAGTGGGTGTAATAAAGCATTGGTTATCATAAACATTTTCTTCAGCTAAATGACCTTGTCCACTTTCAATGCATATTTACTCTTTGCTATGTGATTGTTTATTGTATTATTTGCGTCTGGGGGTATGTGTGACATTCAAACAATTTCAGCACAATCAGTTAAAAAGCAGCTATACCAAGTCCAGTCACAATGCACATTCAATTTGTCCGGCTTGCACCTTTAAAAAAAAACGTTGCAGATACCCTCACTCGGGTGCAACGATTTAGATGTTTAAGAAATAAGCCAAAATGTGTTTCTCTATTTCTGTCACTAAACAACACAACAACGTTTTCGAATATGAAGGGACAATTTACTAGTAACAGTTACAATGGCACAGCTGGTTCGGCTTTGATTATCGAGGCTGTCAGACCCTAACTTTATTCACGAACCCTTCAGCAGACGATATAATCGACCACTTGTGTCACCTGCCCCCAGTAAAAAGGCTCAATTAGGCCAATGTTATTGAGCGAAGGTGAGATTATTGGAAAGCTCAACTCAGTGTACAACATTAGAGCAAATACCAAGAAAACATTAAGATTCTTTATTTTGTTTATCATGGAGATGGAAAGTGGTTAATTTGCATTTTTATTGGTGATATCACTTGCAGATCCAAAAGTGGGGTTTGAGGGGTGTGGGGGTATACGGGGTAACAGTGATGAGCGATGAGTTGGGGACCTACCATGTTTCCTTTAAAAAACACAATTAACATGTCGTTGTCGATGAGTTGGGGACCTACCATGTTTCCTTTAAAAACACAATTAACATGTCGTTGTTTTCTTTTACATTTCTGCAAGCTTTTGCGCGCATGGGGAAACCCATGAATGCACAGGTCAAAGACAGATTCAGATTGGACGCAAGGGGCGTGCACTCTTTTTTCCACCCGAAAAGTTTCATTTTCATCGATTTATTGCAGCTCTGCTAGCCCTCGCGCGTACAAAACCCCTAAAATCATGTGGGTGTGAGAATAGAAAAAATAAAAATAAAAACAAAAACGAAAACTAACACACCTGCGTGTAGTTCTATTTCAAGTTTGAGTCCGTTGGTGTTCGTTTTAGCGGATGGGGACTCTCCAAAATCTCCTTCAAATTTTAGTCCAACGCCTATTATCCTTGTACTTATGTATTAGAGTACGCGTATTTGTTTTTTCCCGTTCTGACATAAATAAGCCGTACATACATCGTATTCTGAATGGTTTCCAAACAATATTCACTCTTCTTATAATCACTGAATAAATATGAGGTTATGTATTGTTTGCAAACTCCCAGATCTCTTTGACAAGTTTCGTCTGATTAGACAACTATACTCAAGTACAAACACGCATAGCCATTGGGATTTATAAATACGTTTTGCTAATATATCTATATAGCTACACAGATATTGATATATGTAGATTAAACATAATGTACCCGTCGCATGACCTAGAACAGCAAAAACACAGAATGGCTTTGAAGTCATTCACCAACAATCACATTTATAAAAATATATGTTAAGTATCACTCCAAAATGACCTTGTCCAATATATTATATTAACCCTACATATTTACCCTTAACTGAACTCTACTTTCAGCCTAGTTTCCAGCAAGTTAACCTTTTGGTCACGTATTTTCATTCTTTGTGTTAACCCTCCCATGTGACCAGCATTCAGTTCAACTGTTAACTTTCAAAGTTTTCGTTCGGGATTTTGAAAGTTTTCATTGTTGGAGGATTAATTCAGACTTTAGTTAAGTTTCGCGTTGTGCTAGTGCAGATTACTTTGTGGAGTATTTCTTTGAACAAGGCTGGTGTTTTTCAGGTGTGTGTAATTTTTGCTGTCATTATTGTTACACGTGGTTTGGGCGTTTTGTCGTTGTAACCATGCAGCCAAAAGATTCTAGTAATTGGCCATTCGTTTGTGAGTCGTTTTTCTCAATATGCCATTCAAGCTAATAACAGAACTAATTTGGGTTTATGTACATCTTCACACAAAGTCCATTTGCGGGGTTTCTCAGCAATGTTAGTAGATCACTTTTTAAAAAATTAAACCATAAAAATTTTTTTTTGGGTTTAAAGGCCCCCCACACCCCTTTTTGGGTTTAAAAAGGGGGGGCCAAAATTTTACTT
>CM032663.1:14229684-14241579 GCA_019095985.1 Streblospio benedicti
ATCTAAGTGTGTTTTAAAAAACATGGATGCGTATAGAGATTGCAATGGTGTGTACCAAAGCGGAGATCAAGTCTTCAGAAAGCCGCGTGAGTATTTAAAAAAAAACTTATGTCACTTGTGACTTCTGAGTGTCAGTGACAGTGACAGTGTCACTGTCCATTGAAGCTTCATTCATGATTCATGATGGTGATGACCGGTCCTTTTGAACAATTATGATGGAACCGAAGTAAAGAGCAACTATTCACAAACATTTATTTTCATGTTAGACCTTCAGTCTTTACTTAAATTTGACGATAAAACCCCACAAAACACGCTTGTATAGATTCTGTCTTTTGTTCTACAGACAGATTTAGATTTTAGGCTAGAAAAAATATTAAATGATATCAATATTTAATTATTATTAAATTTTAGACTAAAAATGATTATTTATGTATGGCAGCATTAATTTTTGTTATGCAATCCTTCAGACAAAATAGATATATTTAGCAATTAACTAAGTTGGTCTAAGTTAACTAAGTTGGTCAACGATAAGTTAAGATTACTCTTAATTTCTATAGAGTCTGACATCAAGAGCGTGCTAACAAGATCTCAAGTAAGTTCAGTTTATTTTACTAAAATAAAAAATAAAAAAATATATATAAATACAATAATTTTCATGTTTTTTAAAATGCTTGAATTGTATATACATGTATATATTTATTGAATTCAAATGACAATTAAGTTTATCAAAATTGTCTTCAATCATTTTGCTGTAGATACCTGATTTGATAGATTTGTGACTAGATATCAGAATGCAGGCTGTCCAGTGATCTAAATATTGCTATAAATTCTTATATTTTTCTATGTCTTAAAATCTTCTAATCTGTACAGTTTTCAAAATACAAACTAACACATTTGTGAGTGTGTGCTACCTCTTGGACAATATTTATCAACTAACTGTCAAAGTAAGCCCTTAAATCTGCAACAGCTAATGTTTTTTTCATAAGATTGAAAAACACACACCAAAGCATTGCTTACTCTAACAGCAACCAATCACAGGAGGAAATCACTATCTTCCTTTGATTCTTTCTTCACAAAAAATACTTATTATTCACTAAAGAGTGCTGGACAGCTTGGCAATGTTGACCATAATTTAAAATTTTAATAGTTTATTAGTGTTATGTTCTTGTTCTTTTTTATATATTCAAATTAGTTGTTATGTTTTTATATTGCAGACATTGCACTGCTTTGACTGTTTGTTTTGTTTTAATATTTCAATATACAGTCCGATGTCATTAATCAACAATCTCATAATTAGATATTTAATGTTCCAATGCTGGGGTTGGACAGCTCAAATTACTCAGTTGCAATTTCCATCTTGATACATACATCTCAGATTTTCTTTTAACTTCAAATGTTCTTGCATTTTCCATCTAGACAGAAACTTTACAAGTGTCAGCATATTTCAGTAATTCTGAGAACTGATAGAAACAATCAAAGTTAAGATTTCAAACGTAATCATATGGCTAGTTAATTAAGCCTAAACAAGATCATGGATAATTACTTCAATAATGAAAAACAAATAAATCTTTAATCCTCAGGTCCCGAGATCATCTGTTCCATATGAACAATTAAAAGACCCAAAACTCGTTATCCCAAAGAGAAGTAAGAACTGTGATATTTCATGATGTTTAATATGATGTTAATATCTTACAAAAAATTGAAATATTGTAAATATTTTGAAAGTAGATACAGCCTGATGATTTATAATAACCTTAAAGTAAAAGTCATGGGTAATTTTGTCTATAGCCATTTCTTTTCACGAATTATTCTACATGATCATAAAATTTGGGGATTTATCTATTTAAGTTTGACTCTCTTAACAAGCTGTTGAAATTAATTATTTTCTGTGGTCTTCCAGGTCGTAATATACCCATTCCCAATGTAGTGCCCCACTTTAAAGCCCTTCCACTACCTAAATCGCCAGAGCACTACACTCCTTCCTTCCCAGCGCACCGTCATCAGTACAAACAGTGGTTCACTTATTATGCTGCAGTTCAAGGTAATAACGCATATACTGTGCCACATCATCACATGATCATGATTTTGATCTTAAATGTACTTCTTGAAAATTCAAATCAATCTGTAAGAAATTATTAATTACTGTCAACTAATACGAACGTTAGCTATTAATTACTGTTAACTAAGTTATTCATGAAAATGTGTGAGAAATTACGCATATTTTATTGTATATTTTACTTCAGCTATCGAAAACCCTCCTCCAGTTCAAGCTGGTCCAAAGGTGATTAATGCATCTTACAAGCCACATACTTCTGGATTTTTCCCCGCCGACTTCAGCAATGGCGACCCTAACTCTGATGCTGCTAATGTCGAACCAGATGTGATTCTTATGAAGAAAAACTGGAGCCCTGTTAAAAAGAATGAAGTGAATGTTCCCAAGGAAGAGCTCTGTGCAGGAGATGCTGATCGTTTGGCTCAGCATTTAGTTTAAATAAAACTATCTTTTTTAGGGGAGTGTTTATTTTTAAGTTTTATAATGACATAATTCTTTGAAAATCCAATATTTTTGACATTTATAAGCACTAGTATGGATAATGGTTTATTGGTATTTTATTTATTGTATTTTTATCATGATTCTCTTGATATTATTAATTTAGTATCACACAGTAACATTAATATGACATTCTTGATTTGTATTTTGTGGTTGAAATGGAATTATAAGCAGTAGCTAATCATTGTGAATTAAGAGCCATTTGAAAGAAGAGAAAAAAGTATGTCCATTTGGGCGATTATATGGTCATTAGGGGTTATGAACATTCAAGTTTATCTTGTATGCAATTGTTGTGCTAAATAGAGCGATTATGTACTATATTGGTACAAATTATTACTGTGACATTAATTTGAATGTACATGTTTATTTTTCATACAACCTCCAAGACATATATATTTGTTACAGTTCAAGCAAATTTGTTTATCAATTCATAAGCTTCACCAATATGGCAATAAAAATACCACAAATCTTATGTCTAGTTTTGTTATGATTTTAATTATGGTTACCTAATGTTAAGATAAAATCACGCAATGTCAGTACCATGTTTAGATGTAAGATTTATAATCACTAACAGTTAGTAACACTCATCAAAAGTCAACTCCCCAGAAAGAAATGCATAATGAATAAAGTACGATTTTCTAGATATTTACATCTGGAGTATTTAAATCACCATAACACAAGCAACAGCGACCAATTATAGAAATGAGGAGATGGCCATTAATATTCCTTCAAAATATAATTATTGGGTATTCATGTATGTACAGTACAATTATAGTTATTAATAGATGCACTCACTTACCTATTATTATAACATTTCTTGATTATTCATATGCGTATAATTGGTCGTATAAAGACTATCAATTTATGCCCTAAATATGAGTAAAATGTAGTTTTGAATAATGAAGTTTATTTTAGTATTGTCATCCACCAGAATAAATTTGTGGTGAATGCAGGTATTATGAATCATAATATATTTACTATCTATACTTTTATTCCGTAATTGTAAACAATGTTGAACGCAATGTCATTATGTGGAGCACACACTCTGCAATGGGCAATACCGTATTTGGTTAACGACAGCGGCTATGCTCTGTATTGATATCAACCGTGTTTACCATATAAGGCATGAGTCACAATCAACATGCTAATGTATATCCATAAAAGGACTGATTCACGAATAATATCCATGAGGCAGGCACCTTTTCACCTCATGAATTATATATGTAAAATGATAGATCCAAAAGCAGAGCGGGTGATTTGTCTTTATATTTAGCTATGAGAAATCCAGGGCTTGGGAAAGATGCTATAAAAGCGTTGTCGTCAATGAATGAAACAACATACGAACTACACAAACCGGTGATAGCTGTAGCAGCACAAACTCTTATTATAAAGTGTAAGACTAAGAAAAGTAACACACAGCAGTGCACCGGGAATAATTCCACTAGGAATAAGTATCCAGAATAAATTACGAAAATCAAAATGAGTAACTTAAATGATGAAATCAGCGCAGTCGTCATTGACAATGGATCTGGCATGTGCAAGGCCGGATTCGCAGGAGATGATGCGCCAAGAGCTGTGTTCCCCGCGGTGACTGGAAGACCGAGGTACAATATCGTAATGCCGGGCATGGGAAACAAAGACTCGTTCGTAGGCGATGAAGCCCAAGCTCGCCGTGGAGTCCTCACGCTCAAGTATCCCATCGAGCACGGCGTAGTGACCAACTGGGACGATATGGAGAAGATTTGGCATCACACGTTCTACAACGAGCTTCGTGTCGCTCCGGAGGAACATCCAGTGCTGCTCACAGAGGCACCGCTCAACCCCAAGGCCAACCGCGAAAAGATGACTCAGATAATGTTTGAAACATTCAACACGCCAGCGATGTATGTGGCTATTCAAGCTGTGCTCTCTCTGTATTCGTCCGGTCGCACTACAGGTATTGTGTTCGATGCTGGTGATGGTGTTTCCCACGTGGTCCCAATCTACGAAGGTTATTCCCTGCCACATGCCATTGAACGAATGGATCTTGCTGGAAGAGATCTCACCAAATACATGCTGAGGATTCTTACAGAGCGAGGCTATGCATTCAACTCTTCTGCAGAACTAGAAATTGTAAGAGATATTAAAGAGCGACTGAGCTATGTTGCACTGGATTTTGAGCAAGAAATGGCCTTAGCGGCTAAATCTTCTACTGTAGAAAAAAGCTACGAAATGCCTGATGGACAAATTGTCACCATTGGAAATGAGCGATTCCGCTGTCCAGAAGCCCTTTTCCAACCGTCCTTCGTGGGTATGGAATCTGCAGGAATCCATGAAATGATTTACAACTCTATCATGAAATGTGATGTTGACATTCGTAAAGATATGTATTCAAATGTAGTGATGTCTGGTGGAACAACAATGTATCCTGGTATTGCTGACAGAATGTCTAAAGAGCTAGGAACTCTTATTCCAAGTGGTATGAAAATTAAAGTGATCGCAGCTCCGGAAAGAAAGTACTCTGTCTGGATGGGAGGTTCAATTCTTGGTTCTCTGAGCACTTTCCAGCAAATGTGGATAAGTAAAACGGAATACGATGAATGTGGACCTTCTATTGTACATCGCAAATGCTTTTAGCTTGGTTACAAGTGTTGAAACTTTCTGGTATTAAACAAATTTTATAAAAAAGAAAAAGATACAGACATCTGTAAGACAGAAAGTGTCCACATCGTGGAATATATTTAGACAGTTATGTTTTAGAATTATGTGATACAATGAAAGTTTTATGATTGTAATTAATATGTGTTCATATTTTCATAACCATTCATATCAAATATCAATTTCATTAAACATGAGAATTGTGGGTGTGATAGTTTATCTTTCACATGTTATTCAAGATCTCTGTTTTAATTGAATTTCTTAATAATGTTTCAAATCTCTTATTATTGTGATTAGGTTGTACATAAGTACCGGTATTCTGATATCTAGTCCCAGATTCTGTTGTTATATTTCAATCTCCCATATGACTAAGTCATTTGTGAAATTAAATGTATTGGAACAAATGATTTAAGAATTTTATATACATGTACATGTACCTTACATTTGGTTTGAATGTGTGCATGTCTCTTTGTGTTTTAATTTTGATATACAGATGAAAGTAAAAAAGATTAAATGTAAGATAGATGTAAAGTGTGCGTGTCTAATGTTGGATGTTGTAAAATATGAAATTAGCTTTTAAAATTGTGACCAGTTATATGTTCAATGATATTATTTGCATATATTTTTATAATGTTGTCATATCAATTGTAATAATGAAAAGTATTAAATGTAATAAAGAGAATTATCAGCAAAAAGACAATGGTACAAGAGATCATGGCAAAAAAACCCTATAGGTGCAATACATTATCCATTAGTAGTTTATCTCCAAATATACCACGTGTGGGGGTGGGGAAGGGGTTCTGTTTACGTAAATGTCTGTTATTTGCTCCATAAATGTGTTCAGTTCCACAGGTGGTCTACATAACTATTCTTTGAATATTATTCAATGATGAACTACCTCTAAGATACATTGATAAATTAGAATAATTTTTGAATAACTTTATGAAGTTTTTGTATAAAAATTTCAAAATTAACCAGAGATATATTAATCAAACCGCGACTATAGGAAGAACACTGTATGCACTATATTAGCGAATCATTTTGGAAATGTATTTATTTCAACAACATTATATACCTAGAAGCACTACTTATGCATAGAATTTAGTTATACTCAAGTGTTGGTTATACGATGGTTGTGATCTTGGGTTATTTCTTTTACCCATGCAGGTCATTTTTTGTAAGTTTTCCCTCGTGCCCACCAAGTAGGTAGAGTGGTACCTACGGTACACGGGTACAGATATATGCCCCTATTAAGACCTGCCCTGTATTCTATCTTAAGATACCCCTTTTCCTGAGCAGATCTTGAGACACCATCATTTTCTCTGGATAGATTTTAAAGACACTTTTACCGGTGTGAAAGCTTAACACCCTGACTTATTAATACCGCCGGAGAGTGACGATATTCTAACATACACTTTTACTGCAAATAAAAATCTTACTATCCCCATATTTGCAAAATATTATGCCCCCCCGTTTTACATATCATATTAGTCCCCAGATTATTAGGTCCGGGGGGGGGGGGGTGGGGATGGATACTCCCATACTTAAAGTTTTATGACTACGCCTTCTACCCCGAACTCTGGTCTAAAACTAGGAGCGCAAATGACCCGTTCTGAGAAATTAATGATATACCTTGATACGGGTGGCATGCTGGCGACAATATCCACGCCTACGAAGATTTATTTATGAATGAACCCCTACTGTTACTGTATAATTGCCGTCTTTGTTAAAATTTCCCTTCTCACCTCTATTCATATATTATTCATAGAAGTATTATAACTTTCAGCTCGGAAAAGTCAACCACATCCTTATCTATTCAGGTTTATTACTTATTGAAAATAATATATATCATGAACATGGACTTTGAAGGCTGTGTGAATGGGAAAGCCGTGAATTCAGCGATGGGTCAACTATCGCTAGTTTTGATTTTTATTTCTGTATGCTTAGAACACAGTAGTATTCATATTGTTTCTATGCATATACAGACAGATTCTTGCAGTATTTGTATTGTACTTGTTATTGTGATTACCGTATGCTGTATATGATCATAACAGTTCCGCACACTTTACTGACTCTATTTCATTGTTCATTATAGAATAATTTTACAGTAGGAATAGTATAGACATCATTGTATAAGTGGCCATAAGTATATAGTGATTGAATATAGAGCTATAAAGAATACAAAGAGTTACAACATACATCGTATACAGTACATAGAAGTGTCAGATAATCTATTATTCATTAGTAAATGCAGATCCAGATTTTCGGAAAATAGTGCAACCATGGCAGTGGACTTCAATGTTCTAGGTTTCTTAGACATGAATACCCGTGTAAATAAATGTACCAGAAACCCAATAGTAAAATCGAAAACTTTATGAGAGAAACCAAAGATATTATAGAATAACCTCGCTAAAACGACGGACTTCTATATAAAAAAAAAAAAAATTCCTCCTGAGACCCCTCGAACAGCCAATTAGTCTGCGTTCATCACCGGTTGAAAGTGTGTCTATTTGTTTGATCAACGTCAATAATAATCATGCCACATTAAGTATATTGTACTATTTATATGCCTAGACCGGAATATCCCTAGTCCCCATTGTTTTCTAAATAACAACAAATACGTACATCAATACAAATGGACAAAACAGCAACAAAATGTTGGAGACCATGTTTCTTTAAAACAAAATAGGGGAAAGTGGACTACGTGATGGAAAATGGTTGTTTTTGTATGTTTTTTTGTTTTTGGCGTACGAACTTACTGTCTGGCAGTCTATTAAAATACAACAAAACATTATGTTCTCCAGCAGAAAAATAGGGGCAAAATAGAGGAACTAATACACTGTAGCCTAGTAAATATCAACAATACTTAGATTATGGGAAATTACAAAATCCAGATTTTATTCTGGGTTTTCTTGAACACAAAGAAAATATATAAGAAACGTCCGATGGGCCCATTACACACTTGTAAGTCCAGGTATTCGGAAAAGAAAACAGCTCACGGAAATGCAAAAAAGAAATCATAGAATGACTTTTGGGTGAAAAAAATGAACACCCAATCTTGCAGCATCAGTTATTGGATCTGCCAGTACCTCTTTGGTGATTGATTTGGTTCAATGCATTAAACTTAAACATCAATGCACAGCATATCTTGTGTATGAAATTATGTAAAATCATAGAGCACGGTTTTAACCTTGCCACCAAAAGAAGAAAGATCAAAACCTAATATAACGTAATATTTACTGGGTGTCCCAAATTTATATATGACCAGCCGTGCTGTGACATAAATAGTTGAAATCACACCCTATGTACAACTGACTTGATACCAACGGGGTTATATTGCACAATTTCTTCTAATCTAATTGAAGTAGGCGGAAAGTAGCGCTCTCATAGGACAGTTAGCTTAATAGATAAAATTGTAAACAGCTAACACATACCTTTTGTAAATGAAATATCCTAAGAAACACCCGCCAGGACACTATTGGTAAAGTTTAAAACACACTGAAATTATCGTTTGCAATGTTCATCTATCATTGTTTATCAGTGAACGTACAACATCAGAATCTCTGTGGTCACTGATAAGTAGTTTAAGTAGACTAATCTAGATCACGGACATTTTCCCACGTTCTATACAGATATGATTAAACGGATTTAGTCTAATAAATCACATACTAAGGTTATCCAAATGAACCTGGAGCAATCTTACATAGATGATCTGGTCTCAGAAGCACATTAATGTGGTCTAGTTCCATATATGAGCTTACTCACTCATAATGAAAAAATGACATAAGAGCAAGCAGACATCACTACAAGTGTTCTTAGCATTTGCTACCCTTGGATACATAGTTTTTATAATCACGTTTCCATGTTCAGTTAAACTAGGGTCAGACATGTCTGAGTATTGAAGATGAAACGGTCTAGATCTCTAGGCGAGGATGGGTCCGTTTATGTTAGGTACATCGTCTGGTCGCAGACGTGTTTTTTATGGTTGAATCACCAGTTTCCTCATCTACCACTGCACGCACAGTATGATAAATTGGAGATGAAGATTCGTAACTGTCAGACTGGGACTTTAACTATGTTTTACCCATTAAAAAATCACCAGCCACTATATATTAAATGAGTATTTGTATGCAACAAAGAAGCTAATTCATGAATACAACGTTATACATAATGAAATGTGTGCCTTGCGATTTCTTTTCAAAAAGTGTGTCATCAAATTCCAGTTTATAAATCCATAAAAAGGTTGGACCTTGCATTGATCTTATTGTCGTGCCTTTACCGAGGGGGTCCGTATGGATAAACAAATGCTATCTTAGATTGTGCAAATATTTACTGTTCTAAATTAGAGTCTCGTTTGGCAGACATTTGCCTTCAATGGCATAGTAATTTTCTGGGAACCCACGTTATGGCGCAGCGCTTAGTTGAAACTGCTAGTACATTTTTTAAATGTGCACATTATAGTGGTTGTGCAATCGTCTTGTGCATTAATAATTTTCAAAAATAAATGTGTTGAATGTAGGTTGTCCCAATAGCACAGTTTTTTCTTCAGTTTTCCGCTCGCTGTCCAGCAATGTTGTTATGTGGTCCCCCCCCCCAAAAAAAAAAAAAAAAAAATAAAAAAAAAAATAAAAAATAAATAAATAAATAAATAAATAAATAAAAAATAAATAAATAAAATGCAAGCTGATCAGAAGAATATAACACACTCTAGGGAGCTTCCCCCGAAACCCCACAAGCAAGGGCCTGCTGGTAAATGTGTAGTAAATATATAGACAGAATTGCGTTCTACTGTCATATATCAACGTGACTCATCACACAAAAGTTCGTGTCAAACCCAGAAAAACAACTCACTTCCTCATATACAGTAGAACCTCGAATAAAGACCACTTCTATGTAGAGACCACCTCTGTTATAGGACCATTTTCCTGCTCCCGAATGTTCATTAAGTGAGCAAAATGAACCTCCTTATAAAGAACACCTCTCCATTGAGACCACTTGAGGTCAGACCCACAGGTGGTCTTGATAGAGAGGTTCTACTGTAATAACGTAGACGATAGACATGAAGGGCAACTCATGATCACTGGAATAAGCATGAACCTGTCATAAATCACATTCTATGTGCAGCTCCACGCTCAAGGACATAAAATAAAGTTATTGACATGCTTTTGCGTATTTTCCGTCCACCGTTTGTTTTATTTTTAGACACGTTTTGTCTCAGCCTTCTCGAGCTCATTTCTTCTCATAGCAACATTTATGGAAGTAATGTATCTATTGTTGCATGGTTGAAGCCTTGAGACAGTGCACATGTATTCAGAATGGTTATTCCGAAAAGTAAACAAACAAATGGCAACCAACTTAGAGACAAGAAAAGAACATGCAACGAAAGGAACCCAGAACCTTGGGGTCGTGAGTTCGAGTCCCGTCTTGGCCACTTGATATAGTCAAATGGAAGATGTGTCTTCAAGCTATGTCAATATAGTGGGTAGGAGCTTGCTTGCCATGGAAGAGAGAGAGAAGAATATAATTGTATCCACAAGCAAACTTGGGAAAAACACATTAGTAAAATAAGAACATAAAAGTGCCTGTTGTTATCAATAATAAAGATGTAGAGTTTGTTAATCATTATAATTATCTTGGAGTCACCCTCCAAAGCGATCTTAAGTGGAACCATCATATAGACAATGAAGTAAAAAAAGCTAACAAAAGACTACCATGTTAGATGCCTTGTAAAATTGAAAATTGACCGTAATATTATATCCATGTTTAATAATTCAGTTGCATCTAGTACGTGTTTTATTCTATGCAATTGCATGTTGGTTTAATTCTTGTTGTGAAAAGGGGAAGAAAAAGATTTATAAGTTCAGGATAAGAATGGTGAAAATAGTTGGCGATAAATATCCAATTGAAAAAGCAGAAAATATGCACATAAATAGATGTTTATGTCAAACGTATTACTAAAGACAATACCCATCCGTTTCATAAAAAGTTTGTAATTCTCCCAAGTAGACACAAGTTTAATGCATTCCGCGTAAAACAGAACGATCAAATAACACATTTGTTTCTAGTGCTGTTAGTATTTGTAATGTTAACTTGAATTAATTCACTTGTAAGTCATTAGCTTGTTATAAGTCATAATGCTGATCAACAAATCAGCTTAATCAGTATGTCATATCAGTATTCATTTATTCTATTACTAGCTGTATACCCGGCGCTGCTCGGGTTGAAAGAGAAGAGATCCGGAACACATTAAATCCTCCTCCCTCCCCACCCTTCCCTCTCACACCAGCTCCAATCAGAATACAGGACTGTGACGGATAGAATACACCTCCATCACACACCTTCTACTACCCCTGGTAAACATGTGTGGAACAGATTAAATGAGAAAGATGAGAATTCCGGTATTTAATATTGACAATCACATACAACACATTAAATCCTCCTCTCTCCCCACCCTTCCGCTATACCTCTTCCCTCACAGCAGCTCCCGTCAGAATTCAGGTCTGTGATGGATAGAATACACCTCCATCACCTTCCTCCCATCGGCATAAGGGAATGTTCATTATTTGGGTCGGGGGGCACAATATTTTCGAGACATGACATGAAAACTTTTGAAACCCTCAGAGCTGATAAAAACTTTTGACCCCCCCAGGACATCTGAAACTGGACCCCCCCCTGAATTGTTAAACATGTAAAATTTCACTCCAATT
>CM032663.1:14241679-14295927 GCA_019095985.1 Streblospio benedicti
GGACTTTAACATGTTTTACCGTAAAAAATCACCAGCCTCTATATATTAAATGGTATTTGTATGCAACAAAGAAGCTAATTCATAGAATACAACGTTATACATAATGAAATGTGCCTTGCGATTTTTCTTTTCAAAAAGTGTGTCATCAAATTCCAGTTTATAAATCCATAAAAAGGTTGGACCTTGCATTGATCCTATTGTCGTGCCTTTACCGAGGGGGTCCGTATGGATAAACAAATGCTATCTTAGATTGTGCAAATATTTTTACTGTTCTAAATTAGAGTCTCGTTTGGCGAACATTTGCCTTCAATGGCATAGTAATTTTCTGGGAACCCACATTATGGCGCAGATTAGTTGAAACTACTAGTATATATTTGAAATGTGCACATTATAGTGGTTGTGCAATCGTCTTGTGCATTAATAATTTCCAAAAATAAATGTGTTGAACGTAGTTTGTCCAGTAGCACAGTTTTTCTTCAGTTTTCCTGCTCGCTGTCCAACAATGTTGTGCCCCCCAAAAATAAAAAAATAAAAAAATATGAGGGTTCCCTGAAAAATAATCAAGCTGATCAAGCTGATCAGAAGAATATAACACACTCCAGGGAGCACCCCTCGAAACCCCACAAGCACGGGCCTGCTGGTAAAATTGTAGTAAATATATGGACAGAATTGCGTTCTACTGTCATATATCAACGTGACTCATCACACAAAAAGTTTGTGTCAAACCCAGAGAAAACAACTCACATTTCATATACAGTAGAACCCGAATAAAGACCACTTCTATGTAGAGACCACCTCTGTTATAGGACCATTTTTCATGCTCCCGAATGTTCATAAAAGTGAGCAACATAAACTTATAAAGAACACCTCTCTATTGAGACCACTTGAGGTCAGACCCACAGGTGGTCTTGATAGAAGGTTCTCTAATAATAACGTAGACTATGACATGGCGAAGGGCAACTCATGATCTCGAATAAGCATGAACCTGTCATAAATCACATTCAATGTGCAGCTCCACAGTCAAGGACATAAATAAAGTTATTAACATGCTTTTTGCGTATTTTCAGTCCACCCGTTTGTTTTATTTTTAGACACGTTTTGTCTCAGCCTTCTCATTTCTTCTCATAGCAACATTTATGGAAGTAATGTATCTATTGTTGCATGGTTGAAGCCTTGAGACAGTGCACATGTATTCAGAATGGTTATTCCGAAAAGTAAACAAACAAATGGCAAACCAACTTAAGAGACACGAAAAAAAGAACATGCACGAAAAGGAACCCAGAACCTTGGGGTAGTGAGTTCGAGTCCCGTCTGGGCCACTTGATGTAGTCAAATGGAAGATGTGTCTTCAAGCTATGTCGATATAGTGGGTAGGAGCTTGCTTGCCATGGAAGAGAGAGAGAGAAGAATATAATTATCCTGACAAGAAGAGAAAATAAGAACAGAGTGCCTGTTGTTATCAATAATAAAGATGTAAAGTTTGTTAATCCATTATGATTATCTCCACCCTCAAAGTGATCTTAACGAGACTTTCTGGAGAAAAAAAATTCACTTGTGTTTTATTTTTTAGTAAAAGTACAGGCATTTTCCTTTTTAAAAATGTATATAACACTTTAGGGGTTTCGGGAATAGATTTTGGTTCATGGACCATACAAAAGATCATGTATATAATTTCGGTACAGTCAAAATTAACATTGACTGAATTTTTCATTATTTGTATGATCTTTTTGTATAATCAAATTCCCATTCCGCAACCTTTAATTATTTACAAAAATAAATGGAGTCATTTTCCAAATTCTTTTCTCTAGCAAGTCTCCTTAAGTGGAACCATCATATAGACAATGAAGTAAAAAAAAAAAGCTAACAAAAAGTCTACCATGTTAGATGCCTTGTAAAATTGAAAATTGACCGTAATATTATATCCATGTTTAATAATTCAGTTGCATCTAGTACGTGTTTATTCTATGCAATTGCCTGTTGGTTTAGTTCTTGTTGTCAAAAGGGAAGAAAAAAGAATAATAAGTTCATGAAAGAATGGTGAAAATAGTTGGCGATAAATATCCAATTGAAAAGCAGAAAATATGCACATAAATAGATGTTTAAGTCAAACGTATTACTAAAGACAATACCCATCCGTTTCATAAAAAGTTTGTAATTCTCCCAAGTAGACACAAGTTTAATGCATTCCGCGTAAAACAGAACGATCAAATAACACATTTGTTTCTAGTGCTGTTAGTATTTGTAATGTTAACTTGAATTTATTCACTTGTAAGTCATTAGCTTGTTATAAGTCATAAGTCATAATGCTTAATAAACAAATCAGCTTAATTAGTATGTCATATCAGTATTCATTTATTCTATTACTAGCTGTATACCCGGCGCTGCTCAGGTTGAAACAGAAAGAGATCGGAACACATAAAAATCCTCCTCCCTCCACACCTTCCTCTCGGGGGGCCCAGCTCCAATCAGAATACAGGACTGTGACGGATAGAATACACCTCCATCACACACCAGCTTCTACCCCTTGTAAACATGTGTGGAACAGATTAAATGAGAAAGATGAGAATTCCGGTATTTAATATTGACAATCACGTACATGTATTTAGATAAACAAAAATATCAGAAATAGAATTTATAGACGACACGAATACATAAAACATTAAAATGCAAAACATTCAATTTAGGTTACTTCCCAAACTTGACTGTCATGATATCATAACGCAAACAGCATCGTTTTTTTTTTCGTCCTTTCTACGACTTAAGGACCAGTAATTTAAATGCTATAATAGTGATTAATATTACTTTTATCCTTATTGGGTCAAAAAGATAAATAGTAAAAAACAATATTACTGTGAAAATACAGACACTCTAAACAATATTTAGAAACAAATAAATTCAATAACAATTGCATTTCAATAAAACTAAAAAAAATTGGTTCTTAAAATTATTTTATCTATTTTTTTTTCTGGTAAAGAATAGTATTTCTTAAAATTCTTTGCAACACACTATACACGCTCTCTAACAATAGCAAACATTAGTTGTTTCAGGCTTCTTAAAAGCAAATCTATTCTATAAGAAAGAATTAGAGCCAAACAATTGACTAACATATTTTTTATAAAGATTTTCCCATCTGCATAAACAATGTTCACTGAAGATATGCTATTAAGTTGGATGACCACGCATATCAATATACATGATATAGGAGTATCAGTAACTTACAAATTATAGCAAATTATAGCTGCATACCCGGCACTCGGGTTGAAACAGAAGAGAGCCGGAACACATTAAATCCTCCTCCTCTCCCCCCACCCTTCCGCTATACCTCTTCCCTCACAGCAGCTCCCGTCAGAATTCAGGTCTGTGATGGATAGAATACACCTCCATCACCTTCCTCCCATCGGCATAAGGGAATGTTCATTATTTGGGTCGGGGGGGGCGCAATATTTCGAGACATGACATAGATACTTTTTGACCCCTCAGAGTTGATAAAAACTTTTTTGACCCCCCAGGACATCTGGAAACTTTTCTGACCCCCCCCCAATTGTACAACATGTAAAATTTCACTTCCCAATTGTAAGACTTTAAAGTTTCGTTTACAGACAACTTAGTACATTCAAAACTATCCTGGGTGTGAAGTGATTCTTAGACGCAATACCATTAAATAACATATTTTAATTAATGTTTTTTTTGTAACAATTTCAAATAATACATTGTGCATATACATCGTATGTAAGTTACCCATCATAGACATGATAACAAATGTATAGATTGTTATTGTTGTTATTTTATTGTTATTACTCTCACTTAGTCATGTTTACATACACTATGTACAACAAATTCTGTAAAGCCAATAAATTTATCTGATCTTATATTCATATAACACACCGACACTGTTAATAATCCCACTTGACGTATATATTCCTATCACTAAATCATAATGCAAACAGAACCAAAGTCAAGGTGCGATGACTGTCCCGATGAATATCTATACGTTGGTTTTATTTTAACCATTATCATTATTTTCATTCATTATTTTCTTTGTATAAAAGTACTAAAGCCCCATTTTAGTAAGATTATTTTGTTTTATACCCCCTTGGACTAAACCCCGCATACCTACCAACACCAATAAATATATAACCATGAACAACATATTTTAGTATAAAATCAATTTCAGTTTCCCTAAACAGGCTGAGACCTAAATAATGACGTTTTCCTACCTTACTCACTTACTATCAAAATGACTGCGCTAGAGTTGGATCCCATTTTCTTAAAAGCTTTAAAAATATTACATTCAAAAAGCAAAGATGCTGCTGATCAGCTTAAGCAAATGCATGATGATGTTTTGGCCAAACGGAAGATAGATTTAACGCCCAAAAAGGTGGTTCTAGATTAGATTTCGTCAATTTATGTGGGCGATAATGTAGTTTGAGGGACATTCCTGAAAGCTAAATTTTAGTCAGCAGACTGAGCAGTCAAGTTCTCCTTTCTTGCACATAAATATTCACTCACCATGGCATCAGACTCTTTCCCTAATAATGTACATAGGATATTGATGGCTCTATGAGGCTAAAGAACAACCACATTGATGATTTTGTTAGATGAATTGCAGTTATTGGTCGTTGCCATTGCTATTCCTGCAATAACTATATTTTACAACCTAACATACCTCTACAACCGACGTAACAAAAGGTTTCTCACAACTACATGTAAGGAGAAATCATTTCTGAATCGTCAATATTTCACCAATCATAATGGCATCTTTTGTTTACGTTTCGTAAGGTGCACGTGTTTCTAATCTAGCCAGGGATGCGACGTATAAATCAAGAACAAGAAGGGAGCGCTAATTTTGTCATCTAATTCAAAGGAAATTTCTAATGTGATTAATGGCGATCATACGCAATTATTCCATGTTTAGTACATTTAGAAACACTAAATATAATTACAAAAACCTAAATAAGCAAAGAGAACAAGATAATACGTTTTACCAAGTGGGGAGTTTCTTGACTCAGAGTCAAGACCAAAACAACTTATGCTCTTCATCAACCAAATCGTACGTAAATCTTAAAATCGAGCGTAAATAACGTATAGTACGCTATAAAATCGATATGCATTTTTCTGCAGTACAAGTTTACAAGGAAAACTCCCGTGGTAAAAATAAACGTAAATAACAAAAGTATCACAATGGTCGAAGATTTGTATTGCATGCCTAATCATAGGTTGAAAAATGTAGATTCTGGATTACTCTACATTATTACTGTGGTAGGTTTCAGATATTAGTAAACTCGATGTTGCTTGTATACCGAAAAATATGTGAACGACCAGTAACTTGTGGACGTGGGTGCCATTTCCAACTCGCCATTTCTACTTTAATCTTAATAAACTTACTCAAATTTAAAGACATCTGGTAAATCATGATACCGCCTGTGCAAAATTTGCTTTTGGGCAAAAGATTCTTTGCACAACAATATTTAGTTTTGTTATTAAGTATGTGACGCACAAAATTATGGTTCATGGAACACGAATATCTTACTCCATGAACTTGCTGTCAGCATTTAAGTCACATCGTCAGTCTTGGAAATTTTTTGGAATTGATACCTATATGGTCCAGGAGTAGTCAATATTTATGAGTATCAAATCCTGATTCATAACCTGACTATAGATCATGTAATGTGAAAACAGTGAATTTGTAAATAATCAGAATGTAGCGTTTCTTGGAGGTTTATCGTTAACAACATTCATGCAATATGGATGTAGACTTCACTTGTGATTCAAAAATATTCCTAAGCTAGCAAACAAAAACTAGAAATACAGCATGAGATAATTAAACTTTGGCAACCACATATAACAATTACAACATATTTACTTTTTATATTTTCTTATTTTTAGAATGATATTGATAGGAACGATATCTTTGGGGAAAAGAAGAAAGAAGAAAAGAGGACTCTTGATAAGGTACTGTTTGTTAAGTATGCCCGATAATATGATAATTATTAATTTCTACATATCAACTTTCGTGGGAGAATAGTAGCTACAAAGTAGGATATGTATTATTTAAATAAATTAAATTTTGTTTCTCATTAAACAAATGGCTCATTTTATTCTATCCATGTTGTATTCATGTTTTGAATTTATTTTTCTAAATTACAGATCAAGGATTTGACCGATGATCCTATCCCTTCGAAACGTGCCAAGTATGATACACCATCCCCTTCCAGTAGTAGTAATGACTCTAAATCAGAAAGAGATCGGCACCGTGACTCCAGTAGAGAAAAGAGCAGCAGTCGAGACAAAGATCGCGACAGAGACAGAGATCGTCATAGAGATAGGGATAGAGATAAAGATAGAGAAAGAAGGAAGGAGAAGGAAAGGCGGGAGAAAGAACGTGAAAGAGAAAAAGAAAAGGAAAGAGAAGCTGCGATGCGTGAAAAGAAAGAAGATAAAGAGTCTAATCTTGTGAAGAAAAAATTAGATTCGTCAAGTAGTGATGAGAGTGAATCTGACAGTGGAGTGAAGCAACTCTCAGCATCAGCTAGTGGCTTTGAGTTGGACCTGGCTGATATTGCTTGTGTGAAATGCAAGTAAGTGTTCATAAAAGGTCTAGGTCATACTCTTCTATAGCTTGTTTACTGTGTTATTCTCTTTCTGATTTGTATTGTCTACGATTTGATGTAATGTTATCATAATATAACGTTGAATTTATTTAGTCGAATGTGCACTTTCATTTTTTGTCAATACCTGAATATTTACTATTAATAATATATGTATTGTTTTCTTATATGCAGTTAATTAAACCAAAATTTTATTTCTAGAACCACGTATATGATTTCTTTTTACTTTTTAATTTTCGAATTCATAATTATTTTGATCTCATGTGTCTCATGTATTATAATCCCACTGTTGGATTTGTTTTCAATATACTACTCTTTTGCAAAATCAGTATTGAAAGAATACCCTTTAACTGAATATTTACTACACAATACAACAATAATGTGCTCGCTTGATGAATTATAAATCTGTCACTACTTGCTATTCTTATCTTTTTATGGCGCAGACTTTACCATACAAATACTTGACTATTTTTCAGTATGTTTGAAGTTCAAACTGGGAACCAGCTGATGGAGTGCCAGGAATGTCACAGTCTGTATCATCAGGTATATTACTTTAGTCAATTTCTGCAGGTCACTCACCAGTAGGACCTGACTTATATTTAAATATGAAAACTAAATTTACATTAGAAATATGTTGAAATAGTTTTTTGTTTAAAAGTTATGCTCAGCGGCCGAACAGGTATGCTTGAACGGAAACAATATTATGTGTTCTGTACATTCTGAAAGTTTCTTTCTTTTAAACAGCGTATTGAAATATCTTGAGCAATTTCAATACCACTCAATAACAGGCCAGTTATAAACCCACCAAAACACGTATACACAAGAAATGTAAACTGAATGATTTTCGTTAAACGTAACTTGCACGGTGGACGTAAGAAATTTTCTATCTCTACAATGTTAAATGGCACATCTGCCATCAGAAATCAGCAGTATGTCTGGTGAAAATCATTCGATTATGCAATATCACATGACCATGTGTTTTAGCTAACAAGACATCATGGTATTTTTAAAGGTGTGATAAGTATTAAACGTGGAGAATATAAATACTATTTTCATTACACTTGCAATTGATAAGGCATCATCTATTGATACTTAACTTTACAGCACAAATATGTTTTTGGCTGAGTAACATCTTTAACTAAAATTTTGGATTAGAACAGAGATAACTTTTCATCTGTAAAGTACAGCTTTATTATCCACTTGAATAATTTCTGGTGTGTTTTACCCAAGTTTGCTTGCCATAGAACAGAGAGAGAGAGGAATATGATAATTTCAGGAAACTGCTTTATTTTCCTAATTATTTTCCAAACAGTCTTATCGGATTTTCTACTTTTTGAAGGAGTGTCACACGCCGCCTGTGGCTGACCGAGATGTGAGTGATCCGCGCTTCGTGTGGTACTGTAGCAACTGCCAGAAACGCATGAAGAAGGTGCAGAGTAAGCCGTCCAAGACCAAGCCCTCTACCCCACCATTAGTCAAGGATAATGTGCCGGCCAAGCCGGCCAAGACTGATCCAAACATGCTGTTTTCTTTCAAGAGGAATGATGCTCCGAAGGTTGGCTCATTTTGCAATTATCTGCCTTTCTTATTTTGTAATTCCATAACTGGCATACTTTTACTGTGAAACTGTCTTTTGTTTACCAAAACATGTGAAGAGAAGTGTTAGTTTAAAATTGTGGAATAGTACTTAATAGTAAAAATAGCAGCCACATTTCTTTGTAATCTGTAAACTTTGGTGATCCAATGTCCATATAAATCCTACATACAAGCCTACAAGGTTTCTATAATGTTTTCTGCAATAGCTGACCTGTGATATATGGTATAGTTGAGATATTTTAACTTTGGCTTTATTTTTTCAGCAGTCATCTTCATCTACCAAAGAATCTTCAACTGCGATTGGATCATCTTCTAGCTCTTCTAGCAAGGCACCATTTGCAGCACTATCTGGCTTGGCAACTCTTGCTGCCAGTTCTCGCAAACACTCTGAAAAATCCACTCATGAGTCCAGCAGTAAGAAATCAGAGAAGAACAAGGATTCATCATCATCATCTAAATCCAGTAGCTCGAAAAGCAGTTCCTCCATGTCAAAATCAGAATCCTCATCAAAGTTAACTGGACTTAGTGCTTTAGCAAAAGAGTCTAAGAGTACTTCCAGTTCAAGGAATTCTTCATCCAGCAGTTCCACTAAGCCTAGTGGTTCCTCAAGTTCCTCTTCTATCAGCAAATCTAGTTCGAGTAAAGATTTACTGAGGCAATCGTCCACAAGTGGATCTTCAAGCAAACAACCTTCATCAACTAGCGGCGGGAATTCGACATCAAGTTCCTCTTACCAGAGTGCTGAAAAGAGACTCCATTTAATGAAAAAGAAGGCTTCAGCAAAATTGATGGATAAAAGTCGTGGATCTTCTTACAAAAATTGAATAACTAATGCAATTTCAGTCACATTTATAAAGTGCTTTTTATGTTTGTTTATGATGATACCAGTAAGACTTAAGTAATTGAATTGTGGTGCCTATTCTTAATATTGACTGAAATTGCTTCTAAACATCTTCTAGCAGAAATATGGCAATTTGATATTTGAAATGTTAATCGTAAGCTATTAAGTTATTTTAGAAAAAAAAAATACTAAATTGAAAAAAGTTTCAAAGGACATTGTTAATGATATTCAATATGAAGCAAAAGTTCATTTTATTTGAATACTCTTTGACAACTCATCCCCTATTACTACTTAATGACTATTATATATGATTGAACTCGTTTATTCCTTTTGATATTTTATTTTAGTATTGCCAATATCTATTTCAATGTGTTATTAAAGTATAGAAGGTAACTACAAATTTCTGAGATCATATTGCATATTTACCAGGTTTTCAAATATGATGAATAATATAAACCTATAAAAGAATTATATTTTCAAACTAAAAGTTTCAATCACAGTATCTTTAGAACTTGTTTTTAATTGTGACATATAATCAGAAAGTTACCAAAATTGTTGTATCATTTTGAGTGATAACACGTAAGCTTTATTTTATTTGTATTTGTATATGTATGTTATCAATATTGAAATGAGTTTATTTCCCTATGAATATAAATGTCTCGATATTAACATGTTGCCCATATATATATTATTACCGGTATTTTGTAAGGTTGAGAAATGTTGGTAAAAAGTGTATCCGTCGATTGTATCGATGAAATAGAAAACAGAATAACATTGACAAACCAGTGAACATAACCAAAAAATGGAAAATTTAAGAAATTATTCGATATGTTCCTTTATATGTACTATTGTGTGAAAATTGTAGTGATCATAGTATAACGGCTATACTATTTTTTTTTCTTTTAATATGTTTTGAAATATATTTCACCATGTAATTTGAGTGAAAGTTCTGTGCTATAGATGAGTATAACGGAAATATGCTTGAATGGAGATAAATGTAGTGTATGTACTATCAATCACACTTGAAACTCCATGTGATATATATTATATATATAAAAGCAATGTATACCTTTGAAAACAAGGTACACTATTTTTATTATGCACAAAATTGTGTGTTAGGTTTTTGTTGCTTGGTGTGACAGATGCTGTTCAACTGAATGTTTTCTCTGTCTTAAATTTCTTATTGTAAGGATAATTCTACCACCATATTTGGAACCAGTGCCCCTCAAAGTATTCAAATGTAAGATACAGTTATAAAACATGCTCGGGCTTTGGGCTATGCCAGTATAGTCCAGCTGGTATAGTCATAGAAATATGCGTGAGAATCTACAAGCATATGAAACACATTAAATTATATACTGTTTATTCATTAAAATCATAGAATTATTCACCAAATCAAGTATTTTAGCTTTGGCTTGAAACCTTTTGTGCACCAAGCATTATGCTTGATGCACAGCTGCATTTCTCTGAGATTTAGGAAGACTGATGCAGATCGAAAATATCTTGTACAGCTTAAATATTTGTTTAGTGAAATGTGATCTAGATCATTGAAAGATAATAAGAGTACATGAACAAAGGATTTTAATGTGAACATCTGATGCTGTTATATTAGTATTGTATCTAGGAAAATATATTAAATGTTGATACATCTATTATGTAGCTGTTTGTGAGGTGTGTTTTTGATTGCTGTGGGTGAAATATCAATTCATGAAAATGAATTTTAACTTATTTTTTTATAGTGAATTTCTTTTTTGTTAATGAACAATGGGCTTATTTAACAAACTAGGATGTGAAATAAATATGTACAGTGTAATTAATTGTTCGTTCATTTCATTAATGACAAAACTTGTATTGCATGTATTCGATCCAGTGAATGACATGCATTGTTTTTAAATTGTGTTTTATTAATATGTGGAAATAGTGTCCATACTGAAAAACAACTGAACCAACTCCTTCAAAAGTTTACTAAAAAATTACTTTGTATTTTTTCTTTACGTGAAGTAGAACATGCCAATTACAATTACAGGAAATTAAATTTATGTGAAATTGTAAAACACTTAAACTCAATAACATACACAACTTACCTTATTTTCTTGAATGAGTACCTATTCTTGAACTCATGAAATGCTGTTGGTATCTAAATAAGCTAGATTATTCTAATGCTGTTTGCAATGTGACCAGAAAGCTTCTGCAGATCTAGAACTGAATTTGATGTAACTTGATATAATATTAAACCTATTCCAAATAGATATAGTACAAAATTGAAGCTCTCACAAAACTACATCATGGATTAAAAAAAGTGAGAAACTGGTGTGCTTCTGTGGCCGAGAGGTTAGGAGTAGGACTCGTGTACGCATTGGACTTGTGTAGGTGTTAATTAGGTACAGGTCATTGGGTTGAATGAGCGAGTGATTGTGTGAGTGATTAGCATTGTGGCTGAGTATGCTGCCGATGCAAGCATATGAGAAATGATCGATTGATGATTAACAAGTGGGCCAATGGCCTGGTGTAAATTGTAAAGTTGTGAGAGCAAGACTTTGATCAGGATTGTAATCCACCACGTTTACATTTACATTCATCAAATAGTATCTAACCACTTACAAGAGAACATACATCCCTCTTTTTAGTACACCCCCCCCATTCCACACTCCGCCTCTCCCCCCCCCCCCCGCCAATTTTGCCTACATGGATATTGTAATCTTATCATACTAAGCCACTACCCATGGCATTCGCGATTCTGAAAAACTAACCACCTACATGACTAATCGGTAGTTACTGCCGAGAAAACGAAAGTACGGGCAGTATATGGTTTTTATGGTGACGAGAAAGTTGGTTGCACGCCAGGAAAAGTCTGAAATATCAACTCAAAGAAAACATGTAACAGCAACTATACATTCATGAAATCTAATTTGATTTGCTTCAGTTAACTTTACCATCGTAAACGATTGTAAATAGTTACTTAAAAAAAAACAAACAAACTGCATGCATTGTCTCCAATATTTTCAGATTTGTCAACCGATAGACAGGCCGAATGTCTGGTTAATACGCAACTTTGGATTCATATGGTCAGCTTTATCAACTATACAATTTTCTTTCCTGTGGTAAATTATGTTTGCGATGAGGCAGTTTCGTGTTTTAGCTAGTTTTATAAGACAGTCTCGAACATCGAAACTGATGTCGCCATAACCATGATAACATTGCCTTGTTACTATTGTTTTTTTTTTTTTTTTTTTTTTTTAAATTGTACAATCATCTTTCCACCACGAATTTTTCATCTATTCTAGCACAGTAAAAAGTTCAGGGGTGTAAATTTAATAGTACCTTTCTGCTTTGATGAGTTGCATAGGATGCGGCATTAGTTTAGTTTGCACCTCACGGGATCAGTTTACCTACGAGTTGTCTGATCCCATCTCGAGGATCACCTATATATTCTACATTATTGTATGTTAGAAACCCCCCAAATAACGTATATCAAACGTAGCCAGTTTGACATAGTAACATTATTTGATCAACAATCTGTGTCATGATAAAAACAAAGCGGATGTGGGCTAAATGAAGTCTGCTGCCATGTTATTGTTCCACCGCAAGAGGTTGAAAATACTGTCTATAGTGTAGTGTAAATATGCGTCATATCGTTTCACTTTGGGATACATCATGGAGGATTGAGGATCGCAGTAGAGTTTGTGGAAATCTAGTGTACGTAAAGCATTAGTTGCCATAAAGAAGAAAACAAAATTTTGTTATTCTGCTTATGTTCACATACACATTTTTTTTTATCAAGTTACATTTGTAAGTACTTATTTGTTTTTTTTGAATAGGGAATTGGCGGAGACACTATATATGTATGTTTGTCAACGTGATAATATTCATATCATTCACGGTGCTTTAAATGTCTTCCTGGTTGTGCAATTAATCAAATGGTAAATTTCAAACGTTATAGGGTGCATATAGCACCATGACGCGAGAATTTTGATATAGGAGTTTTTTGTAATGGATTCAAATGCACAATATTTTATACTGTTATTCACTGAGCAGATCTAGCTATGCCACATAAACTGTTAAGTGGATTATATGTATCTGTTGTTGTTACGGGAATAATAGTTATGTACCTAGTTAGAAGGTACAGAGATGTATTATTCTGGTCCACACAATTTGTATACTCTATTTCTATTCCACCACAACAATGGTGCTGCTTGAAAGCATTCTGTTAGACAGAATGTCTACTTCATTTTGCTACATTCATTCTCACACCAAATAAATGTTTGAAAATTGGTCCACAGAATCAGCAATACCAACATAGGTAAATTTGTCCAACACAGAAAGACAGATGAAGCACTGTGATATTGAAAATTAGTAGCTGTGCATGACAACACTAATAAAAAGAATAGGGTTACACGAATAATAGCTTGCCTATAATATTCTTACTTTACAATGTTATTTGCTCTATATTTATGAAATCGTAACTCACCACTGCATATAATGCAATGATGACCAGCATCTAAAGTTTTGTCTTGAAGCCATTTTCCTCAACAGTACACGTTTGGGCAACGCATGTGCGAATATAAGATAAACTAGTTGAAATGGAAAATGGAAAATTATGGTTTATTGAAATACATTATTTGTCACCATGTTGCATATGAAAAGTATATTATTTTTAGAAGCTATCATATCACATAGGATGGATACAGAGTTGGACTCGTGACCAGAAGGTTGCGTGTTTAATTTCCGCTCCTTTTTTGTAGTATGAAAATGTCAAAGAGGTAGGCCTACTGGTCAGGCAAGGGAACGCTGATGTGAGTGATGAACACGATGCCCATCGGTAGCAAGTATTGTATGCTCCCCCAAGGATTTTAGAAAGACAATACAGTGTGAAAAGAATGCCATTTAATGATCTGGTGTGAATGTAAAGTCGCTCAAGACATAGTGGCTGTAAAGAAAAGCACTCGGGAGATGATGTATCAACTAACTATAAGCTACACGTCAAGACGCATTCGCCCTCATCATTCGAGACCCGACTTCAACCGAACTTTAAGCATGTTGCATGCCATATTAATCATATGTTTTACTTACTCATGATCGTCCAACACAATTATACTTGCAGGTATCTGTAAAAATGATTCGCCGCACCCTTCCCATGATCCTGGTCCTCATCATGTTCGGCATGCTACTCGCCTGTCGTGGTCTAGGTCTTCAAACGTTCATGACACCTGCTGACACACGGATTATATTCTTCACAGAAATTCTAGTTTCATTGGTTGCAGGTATCATCTTCGTGGTGTTCTATATGAAAGACTATTCCATAACAGACATTCCGAGCAATAATGATGGACACGAAGCTGAAGAAAACCAGGGTAAAGCCCTCAAAATCTATTTGGAAAACGAGCCAAGTGCGCACACAATAGCACATTTCTTCACCCAGCATGCCAATGTGCTAGCTGTTTACATTTTTGGGGGTGGAACTGTTGCTTTGCATGTTTTCTTTATATATTATGAGAGCCAGTGCATTGGGTTCTTTAAGGAAAAGGAGGACAATTCAAGCAAAAGTTATCATCTTCTCGGTGAAAATCCCCCTCCTCATGATGTTTTTGACTACACCGATGAAGTATCGAGAATGCTAACTAGCTGTGCGAAGATCCTGATGATAACATTTGAGATCCCGTTTTTGCATTATTTGTCTATGGTAAAATTTACTACGAGGAAGAGTGCTATAGCAAATATTCTACTACTATTGGTGATGGGCGCAAACGTTTCACTGTGGCTATTTACATTTATTGGAGAAACAAATCTTCTTCAGATATTTGTATATGATCACCCCCACACGGCGTATACTGATGACATGAAAACAGCCTGTCTTAACCACAGCAATGTAGCTGAAGTTTACGCTTTTACGACACTCACACCTGTGTTGTATCCATTTGCAATGGAATTCTGTATAGTATCCATGGAAATACTGTACCACGTCTATTTTATCAAGGAAATTACGGGAGTTCAAATTCCTGTGGAACGTGAAACCAATGAAGCTCACAGGGAGACAATAACAGCAATTCAGAGGTTATGCGCAACACAAAATACATGTCTAATCCCACAGTCAATTGACCAAATGCCTGGTGAATATGATGGACGAGAACCCTGGAATGTTATAGCCGCAGAAGAACTCAATATTCAGGACGAAGAGGAAAGACCACTTGTATATGCGAACAATCCTACACCACCGCGCATGCGTCAAATCCAGGGTGCCAACGCAAATCTAGGAGCAGACGACTTACTAGTGGAAATCTACTTTCCAGGAAGAAAACCACAAGTACCGAGGAAATCGCTTCTGACCAAGTTGTGGTGTGCTTTGATATCAATCAACTCCCCCGTCACAGCACTTATTGTTGGTGGAATAGAAGCCGTGATGATAAAACTGTTTCTCATACACGAAGAAATGTTGCACGAAGACACGGGCTACATTTCTGAACCATATTTTCATTTTCACTGCGGTGTACCTCTCACCATGTTCTGCATCATATGCGATGGTATACCACTTATGTGCTGCACAGTAACGTCGTACATTATCCTGAGACAATTCCCCCACAAAAGACCGTGTTACCCACAGCTGAAAAGTAGCATAGTTTTGGCTCTTGTTGGTATCAGTATTCTCAGTTCGTTCAAAGTGATAGTGTCAATTATCAAACTTGGGAAGAAGGAGGACCAGGAGCCAAGTGAACAATGGATAACAACGCTAACGCTTCTGGAGGCATTGCTCTACTGGCCAATTTATTTCATCCAGACCATGGTCATCTATTTGGGACAGCAAAAAATTAGTGATCCCAGTCACCCGATGTATGACATTTTACAGGTACGTTGTTTGTCAATATGTCAGAATAACATATTGCATGCATTTGAAAAAAGATAATTATTTATGAGAACATATCATATGTTCTTTTTACTCATGTTTTATTATTAAACATCATTGATTATCAAAGCATACTCTACATGTATCAATATATAAATTGTCCTTGATAAAAGTCTTACTAACAGCGACTGTCGACCAAACTGATAATAACACAGAATACAAACTAACTAAACTACACAACAATCACTTTACACGTATTTGCTAAGCACATTATCACAAACTAAACCCCCCAATTTAGCATAGCTATCTCTGAAGGCCTAATTAAACATCTAACGTGCATATAATAAGCAAAATGAAAATAAAGTACGGGCATTTATCTGACAAACAACAAAGGGTGTCACAGTTTTAATGTTCTCTGCACAATGCTGTTTTCAGGGCGCACTGTCGTACATCGCCATGAACAACTTCCTGCACTGGGGCATCAGCAGCTTCCTGGAGACAGACTACCTCACCAGCCGCATGGAGCTGCACCGCGACGTGGCTCTGTGGGACACACTCGTCTACCTCTTCACGCCCACGTCCATCTTCTACTACTTCACGTGCACGTTCTTGCTGCTGGAGGTGAAGTCTCTGCTGAAGGATTCTGGTCGGCCGTCTGAACACTGGAGCTTCAGGTTAAAGACTGGCAATAGACGGTTTTGAAGACTCTCTGTTGAACGACTCATTGGAGCTTCAGGTTGAAAAAAAACAACAACAACAACAACAACTAACAATTGGCGGTTTTGAGATGAATATTCTATGACAGATAACTTCACCTTCAAATTAATCAGTTTGTTCTTTTATTGACATTATGCACACCACATTTTCACGGTACTATAAATATTGATATATTGATACAAGGAAAATTATTCATGATGACTATGATAGCAAAACAATGCCGGTCAAACATGGACTTCCCAGAACTCCCACTTTAATATTGCTGTATGGTTTATATATAATTAAACGATTTTTAAGGCATAGTGAAGTAGCATAAGTAAAAGTAGTGTACATGTAGCTGTAGCAAGTCGCTCGTCGCGGAAAATATGAACACTCCATGTCATAATATAATTTTGCCTGTGAAAAGTCGCGCAGTGCATGCCGCTGGTTGCATAAAATGTGACATAATGAAAGATCAAAAAAAAAACTCGCACGCACACAAACAACAACAAAGACACAAAACAATACCAGCAAAAAAAAACCCTGTCATACATGTACAACTTTATTAGCGTGGAGGTTATAATTTGCATAACAAGTATCGGATAAATGCAGTTACATGCCAATTCAAGCTTGACTTCAATCAGATTTAAAGATAAATTAACACCCGAGTCATTTGTGTATGTGGATTCATCCATTTGAAAATCCCAGTCCATCTTCATATCGTGAAAATCCAATGCACCGTAGACACCAACATCGGAAAACAATGATATGGAATTGCTCTCCCTTTCCACGGCCTTCAGATGTTAGGGGTGCAGACGAATTTTCTTTGTTACTGCTCTGGCTATCGTCAGATGTTGGTGGTTCGGCCATCACAGACACACGTGGTGTTGACGATCCTGTCTGTCCCTGACAGAGTGTTCGATGATTCTGACTGTCCTGACGGAGCCTTAGAGGATTCCAACTGTCCTGATTTTGATACTTTCGAATCATTTGAAATGCCAGTTTACAGATCACCAGAATCAGATTTTAACAGACAGGAAGAGCTGCAGTTGACTTCCGTATCATTCGCAGATTGTTCTGTTTGCCGCTGGTCACTTGCAGGACTCAAAACCGATGTGCCGAGATCACTGGTGTTGCTGACCTGTAGAGCGTCTTCTGAACCGGAAGTAGATGACGAAGACTTATTTGAATCATGTTCAACAGTTCTATTTGCTGAATCCAAACCTCCATTTATATCTACTCCACTGTGAGTGTACAAGCTTGTGCCCTTGACTTGGCCACCATTGCATCCCAAGACAATGTCCTTGGCCCCATGCGTGAAATTGGCAGAATCTGCGATATCAAAACCAGCAGGAGGAAATTTTTAGCAATATTAGATTCAGTTTTATAAGTTTCAGGTGTTGGAACCGCTGCCTCTCTCTTGCACCTCGTGGCTGTTTCCAGCGTCGACAGGGTCAATATAGGCATCGCCCAAGGTGTTCTTTAACAGCATTTCTATTGCCGCTGGGCCAACAACCGTGTTTGCGTCTGTGTCATCCTTGTCAATAGAGGCATTAGAGGATTGTCCTGCAGCTAGTAATCCTTTTTCGTGTGTGCTAGGCTGAACGACTGCTACATCACTTGCAGTTTGAACGTCTGCTGCCGTTAAACTACAGCCTTCCAAGACAATTTTGAAGACGTCTGTGAACGTTTAGCGTTCTTAGGATTTTGTAGACCCACTCTTGTTTTCTTCGGGGGGTTTCTTGATGATTCTCGTGAAATAGGCATATCTGGGATTGATATCACAACTCCATCGGGTTTTAACTCATCACAGATGGTTAAGTGATACAGATTTGTACACGTTTGTATATGTCTTGAAGTGTGTTGTTATTGGGTGTAGTCATAAGGCCTGTGGCAGAGGGCCGCTGCACTGAATCGTTGGTTTACCCCCCTTTTATTTAACGTTTTAACGTCCCTGTGGAAAAGATAAAATGCTTTTCGATGATTTTTTTGTCCTAGTGGTGTAGACGTGCTTTTTTTGATGATTCTGCCGGCTGGTCACGTGGGTTCGGCGGCCCTTTTTTGCAGATGAGTCCTTGGGTTTTTTACCTGATCGCCGGGAAACCCCACACAGGTAACTGGTTAAAAAAGTACCTAACTGGTGTCACCTCCGGCAAACAAAAAAATGTTTTATTTTTGGGCCCAAAAAATTGTTTGAAAGAAAAAAAATTTTTTTTTAAAACTTACCAAGGGTTGTTTCCCCAAAAAAAAATTTTTCCCCTAAAATTGTAGGGAAAAACTATTTGCCTTTTAAATTATTTTTAATTTTTGCTTTGAAGAAAAAAACATTGTAAATGAAAGAAAATATTGCGCCTTCACAAAGGTCTAAATGTAAAAATGTTATTCATCAAAACCTTGGCCACTTTAATATTGCTGTATGGTTTATATATAATTAAACGATTTTTAAGGCATAGTGAAGTAGCATAAGTAAAAGTAGTGTACATGTAGCTGTAGCAAGTCGCTCGTCGCGGAAAATGTGAACACTCACATAGTAATTATTACATGTCATAATATAATTTTACCTGTGAAAAGTCGCGCGGTGCATGCCGCTGGTTGCATAAAATGTGGACATAATGAAAGGTCGAAAAAAAACCTCGCACACACACAAATAACAACAAAGACACAAACAATACCAGCAAAAAACCTGACATACATGTACAACTTTATTAGCGTGGAGGTTATAATTTGCATAACAAGTATCGGATAAATGCAGTTACATGCCAATTCAAGCTTGACTTCAATCCAGATTTAAAGATAAATTAACACCCGAGTCATTTGTGCACGTGGATTCATCCATTGGAAAATCCCAGTCCATCTTTATATCGTGAAAATCTAATGCACCGTAGACACCAACATCGGAAAACAATGATACGGAATTGCTATCCTTTCCACGGCCTTCAGATGTCAATGGTGCAGACGAATTTTCTTTGTTACTGCTCTGGCTATCGTCAGATGTTGATGGTTCGGCCATAACAGATACACGTGGCGTTGACGATCCTGACTGTCCTGACAGAGTGTTCGATGATTCTGACTGTCCTGACGGTGCATTAGAGGATTCCAACTGCCCTGATTTTGATACTTTCGAATCATTGGAAATGCCAGTTTGCAGATCACCAGAATCAGATTTTAACAGACAGGAAGAGCTGCAGTTGACGTCCGTATCATTCGCAGATTGTTCTGTTTGCCGCTGGTCACTTGCAGGACTCAAAACCGATGTGCCGAGATCACTGGTGTTGCTGACCCGTAGAGCGTCTTCTGAACCGGAAGTAGATGACGAAGATTTATTTGAATCCTGTTCAACAGTTCTATTTGCTGAATCCAAACCTCCATTTATATCTACTCCACTGTGAGTGTACAAGCTTGTGCCTTTGACTTGGCCACCATTGCATCCCAAGACAATGTCCTTGGCACCATGCGTGAAATTGGCAGAATCTGCGATATCAAAATCAGCAGCAGGAGAATTTTTAGCAATATTAGATCCAGTTTTAAAGTTTCAGGTGTTGGAACCGCTGCCTCTCTTGCACATCGTGGCTGTTTTCCAGCGTCGACAGGGTCAATATAGGCATCGCCCAAGGTGTTCTTTAACAGCATTTCTATTGCTGCTGGGCCAACAACCGTGTTTGCGTCTGTGTCATCCTTGTCAATGGAGGCATTAGATGATTGTCCTGCTGCTAGTAATCCTTCTTCGTGTGTGCTAGGCTGAACGACTGCTACATCACTTGCAGTTTGAACGTCTGCTGCCGTTGAACTACGGCCTTCCAAGACAATTTTTGAAGACGTCTGTGAACGCTTAGCGTTCTTAGAGTTTTTGTGGCCACTCTTGTTTTTCTTCGGGGGTTTCCTTGATGATTCTCGTGAAATAGGCATATCTGGGATTGATATCACAACCCCATCGGGTTTTAACTCATCTGGAATGTGGCTAAGTGATGCAATTTGTACACGTTTGTATATGTCTTGAAGTGTGTTGTAATTGGGTGTAGTCATAAGGCCTGTGGCAGAGGGCTGCTGCACTGAATCGTTGGTATATACCCGTTCATTTAACGTTTCTGACTGTCCAGACTGTGAATAAGATACACATGCTTTCGATGATTTTGACTGTCCTAGTGGTGATGTAGAGGCATGTGCTTTTGATGATTCTGCTGGCTGGTCACGTGATAAATCGAGCTGTACTCTGATTGCAGATGAGTCCTCGGCTTTTTTACCTGATCGTTCGGAACCCGACACAGGTAACTGTGAAGAAGAAGTACTCATAACTGGTGTCACCTCCGGCAAACAAGCAAGGAGATGTACATAAGACGTGTTCTGGAACTTCGGGGATAAAGCGCGGTCAGCGCAGCCTGATGCAATCTGCTGACCTCCATATCCACGTGGAGAAGTTTGTATAGAAGGAGTAGTGGTTTTGAGATGCTTGTCTGCTGCTTTTTCAGGATCTTTATCGCTGTTTGCAGACACGGTGCAGGGTGAAGGTGGGAGAGCACGTTGGTGGTGTTGATCGTGATTGTCGGTAGCTTTGGCGTCGTTGGCTGTTGAACTAGAGGCATGAGCGCATGCTGGCATGACTGTCCTGGCTGTAGGCCTGACTGCCCTGACTAGTGCCCTCCGTATGCATGGAACCTGCAAAAAAAGTTGCGACCATTCAGATTAACGAATAGCTCACCGGGAAGTTGAGAACGGATCGTATGGTGCAATGTGACTGAATAATCACATTAACATAACCTCAAAATGGTTCACTCACTGGATTATGGTGATGCCTGCATTTTATCTAAATTATTTAAATACAGTTTTAAGGGTACCTTTGTGTACAGTGAATTTATGTATGATCAAGTTCAAAATGATATTGTAAATGATGAAAAAACATAATGTTCATTATTTACCTCCTTGAGCTGTTAGTTTCTTCACTTTTCTCTTCTCCGCTCTCCTGCGTGTTTCCTCCTTGGACTTGGTGTACCTGGATATACATTAACAACAGGTTATTAGTTTCAAACACAAAAATATTGCTTTTCAGTACTTCATTAAGAGTGCAGCTATGTCCCCAAGGTTCTAATTTTATTCCTCATCCTCCAAAGTGAATTCCAAGTTTCTTCTCTATCAGAATATACAAAAGTTACAGAACCAAACAAAAATATAAAATATAATTGAAAGTATTTCTGTGCCGCAAGTGTTCAAAGTATAATTGTGCATTTTTTATAGTCACTGCATGTGTGGATTTCCCCCCATATTCCATACATATCTAAAGCCAATGGCACAACTGGCAGTACTGATTCTCCGATGCCTCTCTACTGCCAAAAACTCATGGAGACCGTGTGAACCAGTGCGATTCTGTTGCGGCGAATGAACTTTATTTTTAGTAGCCCTACGCCGTAACCTTCCGGTTGTGCACTTGGCTTTATGTAAAACTAGACCATGTTTTCCCCCCGCTCACCTGACGGAGCCCTCCTTGTATCTGTACCCCCGTCTCAGCTGCGAGCCCGTGTCGAACATGTCGGCATAGGCGGGGTCGAACGCCCACGGGCAGCCCGTGTCTCCGCGGCGCCGGCGCGTCTTGTAGAAGCAGTCGTTGACCGTGAGGGCGTGCCGCAGGGTGCCGCGCCACTGGATGGTCGCCGTGCGGTAGTACGGGAAGCGGTCTGTGGGCAGCAGAGGATGAGTTACAGTTGTTTTTGATAAATGATTTCTATATGCTCAGTGCAATAATGAATGGGACGAGAGACACATTGGTTTGTGCATATCATAATGCTAAAAAAAGACTAATGTACTACAGTGAAGCAATGTTTCATACTGTATGTTTCATGTCATTCTAAATATTTTATATATTTTAGCATACTGGTGCTACTTTGCATGTAAATATGTATTTTGTGATTTCATGTATATTTTTCCCATTTAATATCTCATAAATCAAATGTTTGTAATGTAAACTTTTCTATATCTTGAGGCTATCAATAAATACAATACAATAGAGTAGAACCTGATAGGTGGCAGTAGTAGGGATAAATCTCCTCACTACTGAGGTGTCCCTGTTTGTGTAACCTTTTATAAACGCCATACAGCAAATGGCAGGATGGAATGGTGTCCCGTAATGAGAGATATGGTCCTAATAGTGGTGAGATGTCCCCATGGGGGATCCAGTAATTGTAATAAAAGATAAAACGTAGGAACAATCACGTCTTTGAAAAGCCTCCGTTAAAGAAACTTAGAGTATACAGTAGAACCTCCAATTAAGACCACCTCTCTATAGAGACCACCTCTATAATAAAACCACTTTTCACAGTCACAACCTTTCATAAAGCTACCAAAATGAACCTCTGTATATAGACCACTTCTCTATTGAGACCACCAAACATTGGTCCCAAAGGTGATCCCAATAGAGCGGTTCTACTGTAGTACGAGACTTACCCTCGATGTAGCGGCAGATCTCCTTCAGCGTGGCCTGCTGTCCCGGGGCCGCCGTGATGGCCATGCAGATGAGGGCGGCGTAGCTGTACGCCGGCCGGCTCCCCGGCACGGCCTCGGCTGGGTGGGGCAGCATGGCTGAGGCGGGCGGAGGCGGGGATCCCGCCGGGGCTGGCACCGTGGGTCCCGCCGCGGGCACGGCGGCACTTTGGGACTCGGTGGTGTGCATGCCTTGTGGGGCTTGAGTAACCGGTGGGACGGTTTGCTTGGCGCCAGTGTTCTGGGCTTGTGGAGCTTGTGGTGTTGCAGTGGACACGGCGGATGTGGCTGCTGTGTGGTGGTGGGGTTCTGTGTTTGTGGCTGGACGTGTGGAACCTGGTCACCTGTTTAACATTGAAACAGATGTTACATTTTGTTTGTTTTCAATATGGCAACAGGTGTTGATTTTGTTTATGTGTCATTTATGATGTTGAATAAAGCTAAAAAGGCCTAAATATTGTTTTTAAAAAAAGAAAGCATTAAAATTTACGTTTGGTTAATATTTTACCTTGAGCAGGTTTTTTTGTAACTAGGCTGTCGGGTGCAGGGGGCGTATAGACAGGATTATTTCTTTGCTGAGCGGCGAACAGGCTGGGTCTTTGGGCGTGACTTTCCTGTAGCATGGTATTCTCGACTTGTGGGTGGATTTGTGGAGCCTGAACACCTGGAGCAGTTGGTGGGTGACAGTAGGAGCTTTCACGACCTTGCCGGGAATAAGATTGACAGGATTGCTTTGCTGAGTTGCAGAGAGGTTGGATGCTTGATTTGTTGCAGCAGCAGAGATCGGCATTGTTACATCTCTCTGGGCCGTTGATGAGGGGCGCTCATCAGCAGATTGTGACGGCCCAAAGTGTGGCTGATTATTTCCAATGTTATTACCAAACGATATTGGCACAGACGGCGGGGTCTGATTTGCGTTGTTATCATGGAATGGCTTCGACAAGAATGTGTTATTGGCTATGCTAATTAGCCCACCATTTTGATTCTGCTGCTTGGTGTAAGGCTGATTTTGCTGCTGTTGAGTCGTCGGCAGTAATCCATTTGCTTTTGAAAACGGCTGTACAGGGTTTCCTGCAGAAATCGCCGTGCCCGCTTGATTCATCTTAACGTGGCTTTTGGGATCAAAGTAAAACTTGCCCTGCTGACTTCTGGGGTCGAAATATGGATTCGCACGGCGCCTAGCAGCGTCAATGTTAAAGGACTTCTGACTTCTTTGAGCTGAGGTTTGAGTTTGAGTCCCGTAATGTGGATACCCTGCTGGGGGCAACCCTAAACTAGTATTGTTCATATTACCCATGGAAATGCTGAACTGCGATTGAGCATAATTGGCTTGGGTGAATCCAGACACACCCGTGCTAATCTGCGGGTTTGCTTGTGAAGAATTGTACTGATGTTGATCACCAAATGCTTGCTGCTGAACGCCGTAAGACTGCTGAATAGTGTTACCGTAATAGTTGTTACCGTAAGCAGGGTACGAGCTTGGGTGGTACGAGGACGAGCCCTGGTAGCTCGGGGCCGGGGCCCATGCTGTCGGCGGTCCCGCGGCTTGGTAGGTGCCCGGGCCGGCCGGCGGAGGCCCCTGGAAGCCCCCAGGGTAGACGCCCGGTGGAAACATGATCGTGCTGAGATATCCGCGAATAAATTAGGGATACACGCCGAGAGAAACTTGCAACGCTATGCAGTTTCAAGTAAACACTTGTTTTTTCTTCTGTTTTTGCGATTACTTGAATTTCACCGCTGTTTTGAACACAGAGAAAACTGTAAATACGGATTCAAATAAACACTTGGTGTTGTTATTTTTCTGTTTTGCGATAGTTTGAAATGCACGGAAGTTGTGAACACTGTGATAGCGAAGCAACAACTAATTTGGAAATCTTCCTAGACTTGTATTTATGCAGTGCACGTGGCTTCTCAGTTATTAACCATTCACTCGCGTAGTACTCACATATAATTAAACAATAACTTGAAATAACTTAAGTGATTTTCGCTTGAAATGGCTTGCCTTTGATGTGAGTAGTTTTTCTGACCGCTTATAATTAAGATCACCGCACTCTCATACCCGATAGAAGTGAGTACCTTTTCCCAATTAACGATGGCTTGATTTAGACCGGGGGTTAACTGCAGTTATAAAATAAAATTTATTAACTGTTGTTGTAAATAGGACTCTTAAGAGTTGATTTTAATAGATTTAAAAAAAATAGGACTTGCTTGATATTGAATATCAAATAGCATAGGAAGAAAACAACTAAAAATGAGACCATATTCTACGTATAGAATACATGAAATTACTAATATAGCATCAGATATATTTTCTGATTTTAAAATCTTGAGACTATAATGAATGCTTAAATTAATTGATCAAAAGTAAATTGAGATGCTATGTCAATATTTTTTTTTTTATTCGAACAATATTTAGGCTTTTGCACCTTCCTCAAGTTCATAAAACATGATGATATATAGCTAATTTTAGCATTTCAATTTTCCTTCTAATTATTATCATACTTTGACTAAATGCGGCACAGGATTTTGTTCTTTTATGTTTAACTGCAGTTAATGTCAAGGCAATATAATTGTGGTGTACATTGTACAGTAAACCTCTCTATTAAGACCAACCTTTGGACCTGATTTAAGTGGCCCCTATAGAGAGGTGATCTCTTCATGGATGTTCAAGTTGGTCGCTTAGTGAAAATTTGGGACCATGTGTAATGGTTTTATCACAAAGGCGGTCTCCATAGAGCTAGTGGTCAAAAAGTCTCCAGTAAAATTAACGATAAACTTAATATTTCCTCGGCCTCATAGCAAGGAAGAAAGCAATAGAGTCTTGAGTTACATAATTATGTGGTCAAATTTGTATTTGAATATTTTATTATCAATATGTTGCGTTTGGTAAATGAAGGATTTAGAAGATGATATCTATGTGTCTGGTTTTACATTTGACGTGGCATTTATTTTGTCTATTGTAATAAACTCATTATATCATGGGCAAACAAAAACTAATATATATTCATATAAGATAGATGACCCTTTTGGAAAACGCGTTCTTAATTTTCGAGGGGTATCAATCATCTTAAAAGTGTGTTTGAGAGCTGTGCATTGAGGAAACCTTTTCTGTCCCATGATTAAACACACAAGTTTTCTGCCACCACATTTTATCTCATTTGCTGGAGTACTGTCATTGAGGCAATAAAACCCATGATAAACAACAGGAATATGCTGTTTGGATCTTCTACGACTGGTACTGGTGGTGAAAGTACTTTTTCGTCGGCGGCGGCGGGCGGGCGACGCTGGGTGTGTCGGCGGCGGCACCCCGCCTGGAGGCACGACGCAACTACTTCCCCATAGAGCCAATCAAGGGCAGTGAGTGGTATTTTAGTGAGTGGTGAGTGAGTGGTCAGTGAATGGTCAGTGGGTGGACAGTTGGCTTTTCTGTCACGAAAACATTTTATCAGGACGGAAAAAGCTTGCATTTTGCAAGCTGTTCCGTTTTGAAATTGTAGATCTATGATCGGATTTTCATAGTTGTATGGCCCAGAAAGTGCAGATTTGGGTTGACGGACACGGAAATAATATTTCTCTGAAAGAACTGTTGCAGTTCGAACAGAATTAATTTTGTATCATTTTCTTGTGCTGTTTTTAAAGTTTATATACTAAACTAGCATTATTACTTTGAAGGTTTAGATTACCAAAAGTGTGATTTCTGGGCGTTTAAACATAAGACATGATGTATAATTTGTTGTGTATTTTGTAAACCTATAACTTTTGAATGCTTGAATTTGCAAACAAATCAATGTATATTATAAAAAAGTCTGGGACACAATGAAATCGTCATAAATATGTATTCAAGCAAAATATAATATTCACCATCACCATTATAACTCTAGACAAGTGATATTAGATGCCCAGTAAATTAGTTATCTTATCACATTATATGATTCTGGACTAAAATGAGTGTCATTTTCCTTTGAAAAATACACAATCACCATCCTTATCTATTCGGGCTTATTACTTAGTTATGTGAATGAGAAAGCCGTGAAACCCACGATATGATAATCACACATGTACAAACATTGTGAGTGCGTTATGACTTATATTTTATTTTGTTTAAATTTTCTAATATGTGTCAAATTATGAATGATATATGACTATAAATATTAAAACAACTTTTCAAAAACAAGAAATTTAATTGTACAATACACTTTAATATGCATCGATATAATTCAAATGAAACAATGAATAAAAAATATACAATTATTATACAAATCGCTTTGAAGAAATATCTCAAAATTTCTCTTACAACCATCAAATTCTAAGTTCTACTAAATACCAAATATTGTTTGGCGGGACATCGTTTGATGATCCTAAATTACTAAATATCAACGCTGCGTGTCAAAATTCCCGCTCAAATCATATATTCTGATCTACAGTTCAGTAATTGTCTATGGAATCTCTTGAGTATGGGATGTGGTTTTTAAAAAATCACACCTTTTTATACTATCGAGTCATTGTGAGATCTACATTTGGAAGTACATGCAGAACGTGATCAAGTGCACATTCTATCATTCCGTGCAAAAATCACCGCCAATAACCCACGCTGATTGGTCAATCTCCGTGCTCAATTTTGCGATGGAAAACACGCTCCCCCCAAAAACCACGGCGCTAGTCTAATCTCCTCACAATATCAATACAGCCGCTGACGTAGTAAGGCGTGTTTCGTTGTTGGGAGAGCAACAGTTTAGACTAACGCCTCCGCGCGCTCAAAACTGTAGGAATTGACGTCTCCGCGCACTCAAAACAAACAAAATTGACTTGAATGTTGAATGTTATAATATGATTTATTTTAAAAATAAAATGGATTTTTTAGTCATGATAGAATGGTGATTGACTGATTTATCCCATATTGACGTCTGATTTACTTCCTGGTATCTTTATAATTGACATCCAATCTCGTGGTCAATTCCTACAGAGTCTATAGCGACAAATAACACAGCCTGCGATGTTGTAGTGTAGGCTACACGGGGTCGTAACGCTTTGTCCCACACATGATATTATAAATTAACAAACATTTAGAAAATGCCATGATGATGTCAAAAATGTCTTTTTCGTGCATTTTTTAAGAAAGAGACATCGTAGTTGGTCCACAGAATGCGTTTCTTACAATAATGTATGTGGAAAATTATTTAGTTTGCAACGTGGTATTAGCATGTCTGCTTTATTTATGTTGATAATGGCAATTAACCCCTTTAAAACCTTGTAAGAAAATCCACTTGTTAACATTTTTATTTGACTCCAGCCATTCTGTTACATGGTAGACACACATCTTTGGCTAATAACTGATTTTATATGTATTTACTCACTTTATATATTCAAATTTTCATATTTTACCTATTTTAAAAGGTTTCGAATTTTATATTCCGAATTAAATCATGGTATGTTATAACGACCTCGTGCGTTATGAATAAAACTTATTTGACAATATTTTGATTGTGCCATGGTAATGGAAGTACGGGTACTTAAAAAATGGCTTAATTATTTCAAATTAGGTGTTTTAGTAATTGTATTGCTATGATTATTTTGTTTAAAAATGCTATTTTAACTTACTATATTTGTACAACTATATCACACATTTACACTAGAGGATAGGAGGAAGAATCTAAGACTCACGTTTATGTACAAGGTGGTGGAAGGGTTGGTGCCGGCTATCCCAGCACCTGATTTCCTGGTTCCAGCTAAGTCAGGACGTCGACGTATAAAGGCTAAATCATTTAATGAATACAGCTGTTCAAACATTGTTGAGCGTTCCGTACGCCTCAATAGCAAACCGTTCATGCCCCCAAGTGCTTGGACGCCTCAGTATAAGAACTCATTCTTTGTACGAACAGTTATTGACTGGAACTCTCTCCCAGAGGAGATAATCCAGTCTGAGAACGTCGAGCAGTTCAAAGCTGCCATTGACTGTCCACGCATGCAGCAGTAGAGAGCACTTCCCCGCTGCCATCGCGCCTGTTCAGGACCTCAAGCAGCGTTACAGATACAGATATTTATTATATTACGCTTTACAGTTGCTTCCTGGTATATTGATAATTAACATATACAGAAACTTTACACCTTTTGGGTCGTGCTACATTAAATTTGTGGCGCGTTAAATTCATTACTCCAACTATTATCAAGTAGGTGAGGATGAAGGTGACGGGAGGGTTATTCCGCAAAAAATGGGTACGGGTGTGCCATTTCGAACGTTGAAACGATACTCATTTTCTCACATTCTCATTGGTTGAGGCCGTGAAATGTATTCGTCGAGATTAGGACTCTATGAATGAGGGGTCAATTTCAATAGCTTGTGAATTGAATAAAAACACTGAATAAAGAGAAATAAATCAGGATCCGCTTTCTGGACTTTTAGGGAGCAGGCGACGACATGGGACCTGATGTCTGGGGCTGATGATGGGCAATGTAAAAATATCTGCACTTGTTTTAGTTTGTGGGGGTAACATTGGTTGGACCAGCAATTTTGCTCTGAATAAAAATGGATTGTCATTCACCATTTTACATAATTTTATTTTTGCCTAATAAATACTTGAACACGTGAAAGCGCATCAATCCACAACGACAAAATACAAAGTACATTGAACCACAAGCCTACACACAGTAGCAACGCATATTACACACTTTTTTTCTCATGAAAATAATCATTTTGTCTTCATCTTGGATTGAGATAGTTATAACTTCCAACGTGATAAAAATCAATAAAAAACAATCGCATAGTAATTATTATGAACATTCAATTTTCCCCACATTCTCTGTCTTTTAATAGGCTTTCATGTACACATGTACGCGTGAGGCATACATTGGGCAATTGTCCGTAGGTATAAAAACTGCCCCCCCCCCCTTACACATACACGCAATTAAAGTAAGCACATTACGGTATTTCTGATCGTTTACATACAGCCCCTCAAAATTGGTTTGCAGAATTACATACCAACATAACAATAACAATAACATAAATGTAAGTGGCTATCTCATGTAATCAGATAAATAGGTCCAAAGTTACATGGCCGTATTATCCACCAAACTTGATGAACTAGTACGGTCCCGCCTGAGTTCTACAGTACGCTCGCCCTCATCTTCACGAATCGTCGGTTCCCGTGTCCCCGCCGGGCCTGGCACTGGGGAGGGCGAGCGGGATTCCAGAACCCGCTTACTGATCCTTACTCCCACCTAACTTCCTGAGGAACAAACAACAAGTCCTAATGAATTGTATGACTCCAAACCGCGCTCATCATCTACTAATATAACGTGTAGACTAGACATATACAATCACTCCGCCCATAAGCATAAGATTGAATTTTGAAGTGATTTAATTAAATACACAACAATGTCTAATACTTAGAAATAATGGATGCATCCGACAGTGAAGCTACGTACATTTTTTAATTGCTAATGTGTTATATTCACCCGAAATTAACTTTCGGACGACCCATAATTTTTCTATCAATCAAAAAAATCGGTTTACTGTTATGTACATGAGGTTACAGTCATATATAAATATAAACAATAATTTATAGGACGCTGATCTTTCTTTACAAAGTTTTATATGTGGCAATTATAAAAGTAAAGTTAAATACTATATATCATCGACGTTGGATTTGACAAAACATTACAACTAGTTTCCCCAATTTAATATGATATTTAAAACAGTCTAAAAGATCAAGGAATACATTAAAAATAACCGGACATAACGGGCTCCAAACTTTAATATGAGGATTAGTCAAATTGTACAACGTCATTAATGTTTGATATTATCTAAATTTTATACTAAACCTTCTATTTTATTATCCAGATAAATTTACTACACATTGCATTAGGCCTATCATTGTACAACACAAAACACCTTGGTTAAGCCTATGCTTGGTCTAATAATGGAGGTTCACTGTAGATTCACTTTGGAGGGACCATAATAACTGGTATATTATATATAGGAGGTAATTTCATAGAGGGGTTCTTATTTAGAGGTTGCAGTGCATGGATGATAATATTTAATGGCATCAATCATTTTCCATAACTTAATGGGAATATGATTAATGCATGAGTTGGCACAGGGAATATGTCAGTATTATCAATGTACGTGTAGACTATACAATAATTGGTGTTCAGGCAATGTAGTCAAAACATGTGTGTTTTTTCGTTTTTTTGTTTTTATTATTAGTTTTCCGTACAAACATACATTGTACATGCTGAAGCATAATATTAACTTCATATTGTTATTTACATACAAAATATTGCACAATTATCGTTAACACAAGTTCAACACACAATTAGAGCAAATAGCACAAGTTCTACGTCTGTTTGCAAACTTTCATTCAATACATTCAGTAGCAAGTGAACAAACGCGCTATTTAGAATGACGACAACCGTTTTGGAAAATATATCAGCACTCCAAACAAGAACATAAATTACACTCACAAAAATCATTATCTAAAATAAAGGAAACTTCAACCATTCTCTCAAGCTTACTTAGTATCGCATGCAGCACCTAGACTGCTTTCATTGAGCGATCGTGAGCCTCGTATATTATAACGATGAAAACATTTTCAAATTAGTAATTAGTTAATTTAGTGGGACACGCCGATCATTTCACGTCAATGGAACTCCATTATGGGTTTCACACCTTTCCCATTCACAATTTCACACAACCCTGAAAGTCCGATGTTCATGGTATTGATTCCAATAAGTAATAAGTCCTAATAGATAAGGATGATAGAACTCATACATTAGATTTCTGAGCTTTTGGGGAATATAAAATAGCACAAAAACCCCATGCCAGCGGATTTTTATAGTCCATAGGCATTACCCCGAAGAATGAAAATAATATATATATGTGAACTTGAAAATCCAGGCTACGATGTAACCTTATTTATTGATGTCTGCCATAGGACTTCCACTGACATGTAGCCGTCTACGTCAACATTACCAAGACCAGAAATGATTGAGCATATTTGAGGCCTGATATCAACTTATGAATAACATAAATATACTTCGGAATACACCAAAAGTTTCTTTCTTTCACGTTATTGTCGTTACATCCACTGAAGTGTGAGATTTTTCTTTTTTTTTCAATTGTCAGCTACGTATCGAGCAGTTAATAGCACATTCATTCCTGGTTTTTATCTTCTTTCTATCAATTATCGAATGTATCATAACGCGTCATTGTTTTACCTTTTTTGAGATGAATCAATCTCAACTTGCTTTCTAAAATCTATAGTGTAACAATAAACTTTAGCAAATATTGTGGAGTCAATAAGATATAATATATCCTGTTGCATAATTTGAAATCTGCACCCAACTAATAACTGATATCAATATGTTCTTAACAAATACGCCGTACGGGGGGTGGGTGTGGGTGTAGCGGGCTTGTGTTGTTTCGATTTTCAAGTTTAAGTTTGTAACATCGCAACGTTTTCTGCGTCCATATATACAGACGCATTGTTCAACTATACTCCCGGCAGTTCGTATAAGTGGGTGGTCCAATGCACATACTACGGGGGCCAAGTGTTTAACAGTGTTTAATCATCGCCAAGGCCCCACTAATGGATTGGTTAAGACTGCCATGTCGTTGTCATCGTCTGAGCATAGGCAGATCCATGGAGGGGGGGGGGCGCCCCCCCACCCCTTTTCCCACCAAAATACTTCATTTTCATAGGGTTTTTCATGAAATCCCGTAAGTGCGCCCCCTCTTTTCCTTAAGTGCGCCCCCCCTTTTCCAAAAACCTGGATCTGCCTATGTCTGAGGGTAGCCGCCGAGACCGTGTACCAGTCCTGACGCTGTGTAGATGCAGAGGTCACTTTTAGCCAGGAGGACCATGGCTTTGTTCATGATCTACTCTGGTGGGGTGCCTAGGAGTGGGCGACAACGTACCACTCTACCGTGGTCCTGGCCCCAGGCTGATCTGGGTCTGGACGGGACCACCGGTCCTTGCCTCTGGCTGCTGCGATCCCTGGCATCGACCCCGCAAAGTCGTGCCTTACAGCAATGGACGCCTAAGGTTCCTGGACGTGTGGCAGCCGCATGCCCCAGCCCAGCTGCCTTGGAGCTCCCAACGTTGTTCCCCATGCCCTGGATAAGGCAACGAGCTTCCCCTGCGGTCCCGAATTCCTGATCAACGGCATTCCCGGTTGGTCCCCAACGTCGACCTGGATCTTTATCTTACAAATTGAGCTCGCTTTTTGCTCCGTATCCTTAACGCTCACACGCATGAGTAGGTGACATCCATTACTAATAAGACCCTCTGTGATCTTACTATTTATATAACACACAAGTTTTCACTATTGCTGATTATAACGAAGCTAAACACTTACTGATTAAGACCGGTATCACACAGGATTGCTCCCCCACCCCCCACGACATCAGATTAGAAACTTAAAATTCCCTGCTTTAAATTTTGGGTACTGGTTGGAGCTTCATGTAAATTTAACATGAAGGTGCTGTATCAGCAGATTACAAAGCAGAATTGGAGCTCATAGGTGACTAAGTGACGTCTTATTAGCGACGTATTGGTGGCTTACTATATAAAGAGCGTAAATGTAGCCGACTCTCTTCTGTATAGCGGCAAATCAGCGAAAATCAAACGTCGCACCGGGAGCTTACTAACATCGGAATGAACATGTAAGGAGCATGCTGTCGTACTGGAAGATTTTGCAGTATTTTTAATACGATGTCAGTACGCAACCACCGAATTTAGCCTTTGTGACCTAGGCATTAGCGTTCCTTCCCTTTCCATGATTTTGCAGCATTAATGCAATTACGAAGCAACACAGTTATGACATTCCGACTACGCATCTTCACAGATGGTATCATTATTCATGCCCACTACCGTTCTAAAACCTGCTTTACACATTAGCAAATTCCACATACGTAGCTCTACGTGCACTGGCGAACTGGCAAATTTGCAAGGAAATTTTGAACACGTTCAAAATTCATTAACGAATTTGCAGATTGGTTAAAGTTCGCTACAAACAGTTACGCCGTGTCGAGGGATCGTAGAACATTCGCATATATTAGTAACAATTCGTTTAGCTCATTAATTGGCTGCACCATGCATTTTACTACGTCCTGTGTCACCACAATAATACGCACAAAATAGAGATTTTCCTAAAATTCGCGTGGGTGCCTTGGAAGAGTTCGCCAACGATCGCTTATGTGTAAAGCGGGGGACATTGATGTTACAGATTCTCGACAGTGCTGATGAGACCATAGTTGTAGGACCAACCCTATGCATTTTAAAGAGAAGAATCCACAAAAAACATTCCTTTAGCTCGATAGCTATCGCGTGAGCTCATGTATCAATAAAATGTTGATTAAATCACTCAAAATAGGTTCATTTATCGTGAAAATGCCATATTCCGGTATTTACGACGAGGGCACGAGCTTGTAGCCCCATAATCGTTAATGGTGTCTACGAATAATATCATATTCTTGAAACCTCCGCTCATGATGTATGTTGCAATCATTAGTAACTATATGATTCAATAATATATTGAATGTTGTGCTGTAAATAGGTTCGTTTATCAAGAAAACATCACATTATGATAGTTATGATATTTGTGGAGCCTATAATCGTTTTCGGTGCGTGCGCACATTTTCATGACGTCACACGCATATGGGCGGGGCTCTGAGTTCACGTGGCGGTACGGAGTTGCGACAACCAATTAAAGGTGTACACATTTCACCTCTTGGTGACGGCTGTTGATGTGATTTGCTATTGGGATGAACGTCTATACCGAGCAAGTGCGGACACATGGGTCAATCCAACATTCTACTCTATACTCAGATAGAACTATACGCAGTAACGCATAAAGTAAGAGAGTTGGATTGCAAAACGTACCAAACTTAGAGAGATTTTGACTTTGGACATTCCGACATGAAGTTTATTCTCTTCACTGCGGTATTGCTGGGAATCTGTACATGTTCCCAAGCAGTGTTACCAGAAACATTGACGGGTAAGTAGAGTTTAGATTTTACGATAATGTTTTTTTAAACGATAGTTGGAGAACTGCACTTATTTGCGTAGTTAAAATAAAAATAAGAATATAACAATCGGAATTGTGAATTTTCTGAGTCTAATAGTAGCCCCACATTAAACACCCGGAATGTATGGACATTTGTGCTAGTGGTCGATTGTCTCACATATTTCGTGTCATTCTCGTGGCACTGATGCAGGCGAGGGCCAATGCCGATGCATGCATAGATTTTCGGCCAGTTTTGACACCAAGTCTGATGTTAGCTTATCATACGGAAACAAGAACAGAAACAGAAAACTCTAACGGTTAGCTGAGGAAATGTATATGCCCCCCCCCAATAATTCCTCTAATCGTGCAATGTAATCTGTAAGTTGTGCAAATATTACGTTACAAGACATAGGGTTACAATCTGCCGAAAGGTACATTTTAGCAGTGCGGGGTTTCCTTTCTGTGCAGTGTCTACGGCTGATAAATGACGTTCACTACAAACGGTCAGCTGCATATTAGACCGACTATATTTAAGGGTCTAGATGGGATGTGTGGGGTTGGGGGTTGGGGGTGGGCGTCCTCTTCCTTCACACTTAAATTCTAGCTCATTTCCCATACCACACTAAATTTTGTTTTTTTTTTTCATTTTTTCATGAACTTGAAATAGTCTCAGTGCAATCACAACATAACTTCTCTATCTAAATATTGGTTTATATAGGTGTTTTGATTTGGTTTTCAATTTAAGTACAAATTATTTTAGGCAAATCTATAGTATTAGTTCTTTCTTAGATTTTTTCAACATCATAGGTGATGAGTGGCATTGAGTGCGCAAGTAGCTGGGTCGTATTCAGGGAATTTATTCAAAAGTATTTTAGGGCTTTTAATTCCTTGAAGAAGAAGATCAACTGAAACTCTTGTTTTGTTTGAAATAGTTCCTTACATGTAATTTCTTTATCAATGTGTTGAACATCTAAAGCACTTTTTGTGTGCATTGCAATGAACTCACACTCGTCTTCCAATTTAGATCAGCAAGCTTCCATTGTCACATTTTCTGTTGTTTCTTCACTTCCTCAAAGTTTTTTTCATGCATCCCAAACGATATAGATATTTTTCTAATTTTTCATTTTTCTGAGAAAAATCAGTAGTTCCTGACACTTCCTGTAAAAGGTGAACCTAACTTGCCATTTTATTTGAAGTTCATGAATTCAAGTTTCAATCTCAATAAGGGAGGCAGCAAACTGCAAAGTTGTTTGGGTGAAGATAAGCTTGGCGAATATATTGTATCACCTTAGACGAAAATGATCCATACATGGACTGTAAACTACAAGTCCTCATTGCAAGCGAGGGCCAATGCTGATGCATGCATAGATTTTCGGCCAGTTTTGACACTAAGTCTGATGTTAGTGGTTAGTGGTATGATTTGTGGTCCTCAATAGCTCCGTCGTTAGAGCGCACGACCTGAAAACGTGATTTGCCTGCGTCGCAAGTTCTGGCCCCGGTCATGGCAGACACAGTGTCGCCAAAACCGTTACGTCGTGCGTCTGCCACTGAGTTGCTGATTTCCACACAGCACATCGCCACAGTACACATGTTACTACTAGACGGTGGCGACGCCAAGCGGGAGGTTCGAAACCTCGTTAACAGGCGTGTCCCGTGTAGAGGAGAGCCAGCCTGCCCTGGAGATCCATGCACCAACACCACGTACGTGGCCTCCCTCTGCTATAATCATCAAAATTGATGGCTGCAGAGTACAAACGAACAAACAAAAAACAACCCAAAACAAACAAGAGCGTATTTATTGAGTGGCAATGTTCACATGACTAGGGTGGCTTCAGGAGTCCCACAGGGTACTGCACTCGATCCACTGCTATTTGTGTATTATTAATGATTTAAATTACCAAGCGCTGGCGCTCACTCGTGATTCCCTACAGATATGATATTTCTCATATCACACCCAATATGATAACCCTTTTCTCACACTCCACCCTAGAAATCAAATCATAAACATATATATTTTATTATTTAAACCGGACAATTCATTGTCAGCAGTGCAGCATATGCAAATAAGCTTGCAACATAAAAATGAACTCAATTCAAGAGATGGTTAAAAGGTCACTAAACACGGTCTATGCATATAAGTAAAGTCATTTTACCCACCTTTGTGGGCTGTTACATCTGAGAGGGGTAGGCTGTATTTTTAAATACACATTTTACTTCTGAAACTTTAAAAACTTTTTATTTAAAACTTTAAGAAATAGATATTTTACTGCTAGTGAAATAGAATAAAGTTGTTATGTAAAACAGAATTAAATAATGTTTGCACCACAAAATTGAAAATAAATGTTTTAGCCAAAGTCAAACAACCTGGCCCCCTCTCAGATAATCAACTCGTCATCTGAGAGGGGTAGGTAGTTTTTTAGAATGAATATTTTACTTCTGAATATTTTCAAAGTAAACATTTTACTGCTAGTGAAGCACAATATAGTTATGATGTTAAACGGCAAAAACTAATGTTTGTTCCACAAAGTTGAAAATAACTAGTTCTGCCAAAGACAAACAACCTAACCCCCCTCAGATAATCAACTCGTCCTGTGATGAGGAATCATAGCAAACATCACACCACTTCTTTTGACCAATCAGCGAGCTTTATAGCACGAGTTGTAAATATTGTAGTAAAAGTGGGCGTAGTCTAATTACTACGATGACCATATTTGGGGGATGTGAGATGAGGTATTGGGGGATGTGAGATGAGGTATATCATCACCGCCATTCTTTCATATATAGACCCTGGACTGTGAGAATGTGTATTATGCCCGCAGTAACATTTCATGCATTATATTTCATATATCATCTATATATAATTATGAAGACATGGGCGTGGTCATCGTTGTTTTTTTAATTTTGGAAATTCGCCTGCAATCACTTTCCTGGGGCGCTTTCACGCATTTTGAGTGTACCACTTTATGGGAAATGACCTTCTATGGGTTTTTTGTTCTTCGTGCACTTGCTTTCATCAGTATTGACGAGAAAGCTGAGCTGACTTACCATCAAAAGACGTCAACAAATGATTCTTTTTTTTTGTTACGACTCACTTCTGGTTTGTTGTTGCTGCGTGCGTTATGTTTGACTGTTGCTGCGTGTGTCTGATTCACGGGTTTAGAAATGCTGCGTGCGTTATGTTTCTTTGTGTTATGTTGCTCTGTTGCTGCGTGCGTTTCCAATGCTTTAGCCAATTGCATTGTGTTTTCCATGCCTGTGTACAAAATTGCTGCTGTGCGCTTGTCTCTGATGCTGCGTGCGTTATGTCTCCGTACGGAGACGGGGGAAGCTAGTTTATATATAATTACGCAAAGAGGGAAGTGGCCATGGTTGTTTTTATTTCATTTTTGGAAATTCGCCTGCAATCACTTTCCTGGGGCGCTTTTTTTTATTGATGAGAAAACTGATTTACAATCACTGATTCATGTACATATAATTCTGTTCGTTTTTATGACACTCTTCCATTTATTTTCTGCTTTATCCGATTGCATTGTGTTTCCAATGCTTTAGGCGATTGGATTGTGTTTTAACATGCCTATTATCGTCCACGGGTACAATAACACGGATATTGTACATCACGGGTTGTGTTGATGATATTTTAATGGGCATGATGATAGGCTTTCCATGGAAAATATAAACACACAAAATGATACTGTAAATATTTTTTCAGTCGCTATACACTGATGTCAGCGTAGCACTTGACGTTCCACCAACCTCCAAGAAGGATTCATAACGTCATCTTTGAGTGAGACCGACGAATCTAGACAGTGTTTTTCTCATTTTCGTTTCCATCATACACAAAATAGTTTCCGTAGAAGACGGGCCATCTAGTTATAAATGGTATTTCGTTTTGCAATAAGCAAATTCACTAGATATAGGTCTGAGTCAATGACTATGGGAATATATTTCGTGTCAAGGACACTCTGTAAAAATTACAGTATAGCAGTATAACATGGAATAAAATACACCTAATACTACGAGAACATACATAGGTCAAGTAGGCCTACAATTAAACTATTTTATAGTCAGCATAAAACAGCTAGTCACTGATGTAGTAATTTTCAGACTGTGGAATCAGCAACTGCCTTGAATGTGTGGACCAGTTGGGAATGTTCGTGTGCACGGCCTGTATGGCGGGGTACGAGCTTGAGAACGGAAACTGCATTGGTAAGAAGCCTGTTCATATTAGGTGGCTAACATTTATCATGGCCCACGGTGGTATGAAAAAACCCATAGAAGGATGGGTGAGGGGAACTAAAAATCTGGGATGCTTTATAAGGAACGACATAGAAAATTGGTAGTAGGTCTTATTTTAATGGCTGAAACTTTATATTCGTTTTAAGGATATCACTCAGGGTTTTGTTATAACATGATTTCAAATGTTCCAGATTGCCGCCAACAGATGGCAAACCTGAGGATATAATGTCATTTTCAAGTTCATCAATATCAAGGGACTTTATTTTTCTATAGGCGATAGTCTTTGTTGGGAGAGTAGGCTTTTTCAGATTACAATCAAAATACACTGTCTTATCATTGGCCATAAGATCATGCCTCACTTTAATATTCAGAACTTCATGTGCTTCTGCACCCCTTGTAAGTAACAGATGTACACAATGCTTATCTACAGCTTTCACGATGATTGTCAGCTCTGTGACATGCTGTGTCAAACAGCACTTAGAATACGTTTGAACGGCACTGTATCTGGACATGAGATTTGTATTCATTTATTTGTGTATTTCTCATAAAGCCATACAAAGCAAATGTCACCACATTGAGTTTCTTGTGGTGGCCTGACTTTAGTAGACCATAAATATGTGTTTGACTTGGCAGTGTAATTTCATCTCTTGTAGATATCGATGAGTGCTATCACTATTACCATAACTGCCCTGCGGATATGTACTTTGATTGCGTCAATACCGACGGCTCCTATGACTGTGTGTGCGAGAATGGTTATGGTCTCTCGACTGATGACTATGGCGATGATACCTGTGCAAGTGGGTTTGCACACACGATGTTTATCAAAGGCAACTGCATCAATAGATTTGATCTTGATTTGAAAGAGGTCTTGAATGAATGAAAGAAAGGAAAGAATGAATTTCCACTCATTCATTCATCCATTCATTCTTTCTTTCATTATTAATGTTCTCAAAAGAAGATCAAAACCATTGATGCTGCCTTTGATGTTCATTTACTGTGTACTACGTTTTGGCATGCAATTCTTTATCCTTATTGCTGTATTAATATTACTTCATGCTTTGTCTAATATATGGGTATAGTCATTATTAAAAGGTAATCACTGATGTAGTAATTTTCAGACTGTGGAATCAGCAACTGCCTTGAATGTGTGGAGCTTGCGGACCAGTGGAGAATGTTCGTGTGCACTGCCTGTATGCCGGGGTACCAGCTGCTGGACGAAATGTGCTGCATTTATCATGGCCCACGGTGGTATGAAAAACCCATAGAGGGGTAGGTGAGGGGACTTAAAAATCTGGGTAGTGTTAAAAGGAACGGCACAGAAAATTGGTAGTAGGTCTTATTTTAATGGTTGAAAGTTTATATTCGTTTTAAGGATATCACTCAGGGTTTTGTTATAACATGATTCCAAATGTTCCAGATTTCCGCCAACAGATGGCAAACCTGAGGATATAATGTCATTCTTGAATTTATATATATGGGCATAGTCATTATTAAAAGGTAATCACTGATGTAGTAATTTTCAGTCTGTGGAATCAGCAACTGCCTTGAATGTGTGGAGGATGACATTTGGGGAATGTTTGTGTGCGGTGCCTGTATGACGGGGGGTACCAGCTGCTGGACGAAATGTGCATTGGTAAGAATCCTGTTCATATTAGTTGGCTAACATTTATCATGGCCCACGGTGGTATGAAAAAACCCATAGAGGGGTAGGTGAGGGGGACTTAAAAATCTGGGTAGTGTTAAAAGGAACGGCACAGAAAATTGGTAGTAGGTCTTATTTTAATGGTTGAAAGTTTATATTCGTTTTAAGGATATCACTCAGGGTTTTGTTATAACATGATTCCAAATGTTCCAGATTTCCGCCAACAGATGGCAAACCTGAGGATATAATGTCATTCTTGAATTTATATATATGGGCATAGTCATTATTAAAAGGTAATCACTGATGTAGTAATTTTCAGTCTGTGGAATCAGCAACTGCCTTGAATGTGTGGAGGGGGACATTTTGGGAATGTTTGTGTGCGGTGCCTGTATGACGGGGTACCAGCTGGTGGACGGAAACTGCATTGGTAAGAAGCCTGTTCACATTAGTTGGCTAACATTTATCATGGCCCACGGTGGTATGAAAAAACCCATAGAGGGGTAGGTGAGGGGGACTTAAAAATCTGGGTAGTGTTAAAAGGAACGGCACAGAAAATTGGTAGTAGGTCTTATTTTAATGGTTGAAACTTTATATTCGTTTTAAGGATATCACTCAGGGTTTTGTTATAACGTGATTCCAAATAATGAACACTTCTCTCATCTTGGGTTTCTTCATTCATGATATATACAAGAATTTTTAGATACCAACAGAAACCATTGGAACTCACATTTTGGCGAGACTTTCGCTCTTATCACAAGAACTTCTTAAGGCCGAATGAACAGTCCTTAGTTGGTCATGTGACCGCCATGGCGGCGGCAGTCACATGACAGCAATGGCAGGAAAACGGGGGGTAGGTCGTAGCCGGTGTCTTGGTTCATCTCAGGGCGCCGTACACGGATTTGCACGGCTTCCCTGATCTTTTTACGGATTTCTAAGTCTTCATGCGCCACAATTTTGAAGTCTCTGGGGCTGATGGTATGGCCCGTGTCTCTAATATGGTCACCTACAGCGGTGGGCACTCTCTTGGGGTTCAGGTGCTCTTTGATACGAGTACTTAACGTTCTTCCAGTCTCACCGACATAAGTGTACCGGCACTGTGGACACTGTACTTCATATATAATCCCACATTTCGAGTCATCCGGAGACTTGTCCTTCGGAGTGGGCAACATGGATTTAATGGTGTTGAAAGGTTTGTGGTAGGTGCTTACACCGTGTTCACGGAACACACGGGTCAGTTTTTCTGACAGCCCTCTCACATAGGGGATGCAGACTGATCCCAACATTAAATTCACCAATGAACCCGAGGTGAATTTCAAGATTCCTTTTCTGGATACATGTGTTAAGATTAATGAAGATGCCACCACTTCAGTTGAAATCTATCGAAAATCGACGCACACTGATCAATACCTGAAATTCCAATCAAACCACCATTTGGAACATAAAAGATCAGTGGTCCGGACTCTCTTAAATCGCGCCCACAATTTGGTCACCACGCCTGAAGATCAGGCCAGAGAGTGTAGGCATGTCAAAGCAGTGTTGAAAGACAATGGATATAAACCATGGGTGTTTAAATTACCAAGGCCAAAAGTCAAAGAGTCGTCTAATGACGCAAACAGTGGTGTGAGTACAAAAACCCCAGTCTGCATCCCCTATGTGAGAGGGCTGTCAGAAAAACTGACCCGTGTGTTCCGTGAACACGGTGTAAGCACCTACCACAAACCTTTCAACACCATTAAATCCATGTTGCCCACTCCGAAGGACAAGTCTCCGGATGACTCGAAATGTGGGATTATATATGAAGTACAGTGTCCACAGTGCCGGTACACTTATGTCGGTGAGACTGGAAGAACGTTAAGTACTCGTATCAAAGAGCACCTGAACCCCAAGAGAGTGCCCACCGCTGTAGGTGACCATATTAGAGACACGGGCTATACCATCAGCCCCAGAGACTTCAAAATTGTGGCGCGTGAGGACTTAGAAATCCGTAAAAGATCAGGGAAAGCCCCGAGATGAACCGAGACACCAGCTACGACATGCCCCCCGTTTTCCTGCCACTGCTGTCATGTGACTGCCGCCGCCATGGCGGTCACATGACCAACTAAGGACTGTTCATTCGGCCTGAAGAAGCTCTTGCGATAAGAGCGAAAGTCTCGCCAAAATGTGAGTCCCAATGGTTTCTGTTGGTATCTTAAGATTCTTGTATATATGATTCCAAATGTTCCAGATTTCCGCCAACAGATGGCAAACCTGAGGATATAATGTCATTCTTGAATTTATATATATGGGTTTAGTCATTATTAAAAGGTAATCACTGATGTAGTAATTTTCAGACTGTGGAATCAGCAACTGCCTTGAATGTGTGGACCAGTTGGGAATGTGGGTGTGCACTGCCTGTATGACGGGGTACCAGCTGGAGGCCGGAAACTGCATTGGTAAGAAGCCTGTTCACATTAGGTGGCTAACATTTATCATGGCCCACGGTGGTATGAAAAACCCATAGAGGGGTAGGTGAGGGGACTTAAAAATCTGGGTAGTGTTAAGTGGAATGGCACAGAAAATTGGTAGCATGTCTTATTTTAATGGCTGAAACTTTATATTCGTTTTAAGGATATCACTCAGGGTTTTGTTATAACATGATTCCAAATGTTCCAGATTTCCGCCAACAGATGGCAAACCTGAGGATATAATGTCATTCCTGAATTTATCAATATCAAGGGACTTTATTTTTCTATAGGCGATAGTTTTTGGTGGGAGAGTAGGCGTTTTCAGATTACAATCAAAATAGTCTCATAATTGGCCATAAGTTCATGCCTCACCTTAATATTCAGAACTTGTGCTTCTGCACCCCTTTCAAGTAACAGATGTTCACAATGCTTATCTACAGCTTTCACGATGATTGTCAGTTCTGTGACATGCTGTGTCAAACCAATTGCATTTAGAAGGTGTTGGAAGCTCACTGTATCTGAACTAGAGATTTGTATTAATTTATATATGTATTTCTCATAAAGGCATGCAAAGCGTATGTCAACACGGAGTTTTTTGGTGCTGGCCTGGCTTTAGTAGATTATAAAAATGTGTCTGACTCGGCAGTGTAATTTTATCTCCTATAGATATCGATGAGTGCGCAGACAACACGCATGACTGCCCTGAGCATCAGCACTTAGAGTGTGTTAACACCGACGGCTCCTTTGACTGTGTACATGTGTGTGGCCCAGGTTATGTAGAACTGCCTGATGGTACATGTGCAGGTACATGCTCCTCATGGTTTGATTACATGATGAATACAATGGTAAAATATCGATTGTATATACAATGTCTATTTATTGTGTACTGTGTTTTGGCAATTGTCTATTATATGGGTATCGTCCTCATGAAAATGTCTGTGTATCTAATAGTTGCTATTGATTTGAAGAGAATACACACAAGAGCGTAATGAGGACAATATTCGATATAACAATGAAAATTGGCTACGCTGTTTACATGTGTTATTTTGTTTATTTCTAGATATTGATGAGTGTGCAGACGGAACAGACAATTGTGTTGATATCTGTGTGAATCTGCTAGGATCATTCGAGTGTGATTGTTCTGATGGTTACTCTCTCAATGCTGATGGGGTCAGTTGTGATGGTGGGTTTGCACATACGATGTTCATTAACTTTGTACTATGTTTTGGCATGCAATCTTGTATCCTTTATTGCTGTATTGATATTACTTCATGCTTTGTTTTTTATTAGTATATGTGTATATGAATTATGAAAATGTTTGTGTCTCTAAACCCCAGCCTGCATACTTGGTCATCATCGCAACCCAGAGGTTGTGGTTTCGAATCCCACCTAAGGATGGAAATTCTGGGAGGTCTAGTATTGCAGACAGTTAAAATCACAGACTCTAACAACACTATAATATAAAGGGGAACCTTTAAAGTTAGGCATCGACCATTGGATCTCAGGGGGGGCAGCTATTTTCACCATAGCTTCAATTATTCTTTTTTCATGAAATTTGACATCTAATTTTTTTTTCTTAGATTTTTTTTAGATTTTTTTCTTAGATTACTGAACCTCAATTATTACAAAATTTGACAATTATTTTTTTCTAGCCAAATGAAACCTTATTATTTGTTTCACCAATTTTCAGCCTTGCGTTATTTTTTCAATATTTTTGCTGCCCCGCCCCCCTGCGGTGCGCTGGAGGGGAAATTACTGAGGACTCAAGTTGTTACATCAAGTGATGAAAATTCTGGAGAGAGTGGGAGAACAATTGATAAGAAAGAGATTAGATAGACAATATGCAAACTGGATTTGTGCCTGGAAAAAGGACGACGGACACTAATTTCATTGCTCACTAAGTACAGGAGAAATTGTCAGCACCCAACAACCCACTGCAGATGTCCTTTGTGGACTTATAGACGGTATTCGATTGTGTTCCTTGACAAGACATTGTGGGGTATGTGTGAGCTAGATGTGGTAGAATGGCTTGTATAGGTAGTTCAGTCAATGTATGCCAATGCGCGTGGTCATGTTCGTGTTGGAGATGACTACCTTGAGAAATATATAAAAAAAAAATTTTTTTGAGAGGGGTTGGTTAAAATCATTTGTCATGCCCTACTGGGCAACAGCCCCTTCACCCTATCCGCCCTAACGTTAACATTACTACCAATTTCATCAACCTCCACTAAAAGTGCAGCGCAGATATTCAGACACACCCCTACCCACTAAAAATATTTTTTATGCCCCTCCCCCAACACCGAGTTTTGTTCATACGTTTTGAAAAATAAACCCATTATGGTATGATTTTAGGGTTCTCACTAAATTCACTGGAAAATTTCAGTACCCCCCCAAAAAAAACCCAAAAAAAAACAAACAAACAAAAAACAAAAAACCCCACCACAACCAACATTAAAATTACTACCAATCTTTTGTTCTACAACCATCCTAAATTTTCAAGTCCCCCAACACCACAGAACAAAAATAATCAACTCCAGCTTTTGAGGCCCATCATTTTTATTTATCTATCTACCTAAAGTTATGCCTATATTTGTGTACACTTTGGGTTGAAAAAATATTTCATTTTTTGTTGTTGAAAAAAAATCTTTTCATGTGATGGTAGACTATTGGGCAATTTTTAATAGTGAATTATAAGAAAATGTTTAAGGCTACCCTCTTAAATCCAGCGGACTGTTTATTGGTTTCAGATATTAGTATTTAATTTTGTGAAGTACTAATACTTATTTTTTTCTTTCAACAGAGAGTGACTTGACTGTATCGGTGACCTGCTCTCCTGGCGAGATAGTGGCTTCTATCGACTTAGCTGGGCTGGTGGGCAGTCCAGGCACACTGTATGTGGGCGATGACCCCAATGACCCCACCTGCCTCGCCACGATGGACGGAAGCATTGCCACCTTCAGCGTGCCACTTGACGGCTGCGGCGTTGACATTGAGGTGAGGCAGCCCGGATTGTACTCGTAGTCGCAGTTGATTTCACTTGGTGTTTCAATAATGCAACTCATATGCATTTGAATTTATTGATCATAGTGTGGTTCCGTGGCCGAGTGATAGGGAGCTGGACTTGTGACCTGAAGGTGGTGTGTTCGATTCCTGGTCGGGTCTGGTGGTGGGTGTTAAGCAAACCTACATCTAAGAGGTTGCACACTGCTCTTATCTGTGGTACCCACATGTTCAATAGGTACAGCTAAGGTTGGGATATGTTGTATGCTCCACAGGGAGTTGAGAAAGATATAGTGTTACAAGGGTGCCAAAGACCTGGTGTAGAGGTAAATTCGCTAGAGCACGACCAATGTGAATTTACTGTAAATAAGCACATTTATATTTATATTTACATCATGTTGATATTCACGAACTGCTTTGGTTGTTTTAATGCCAACAACTCACATATACAATAGCATCAGAATTCACGTACTGATTAATGAGGGGTGTATATAGATATCCATGATGAAAATCCATTCACCAACATTTTTTCCTAAATCACCAGTCACCAATATTGTAAGTGAATAGTTTGCATCACATTTTCATCACATTTTCATCACATTTCACACACTTAAATACAAGCATATCCCCAATTCAAGCTCAAGATTTAGGGCAAATCACCAATCACAACCTGTGTAATGAGCAGATCACCAGTCACCTATAATAGGTTCCATCACATTTCACGCACTTAAATACAGGCAATTCACAATTGACGCTCAAGATTACGGGCAAATCACCGATCACATTTTTGCTTACCAATCATCAATATGTATACATTTTAATAGGACAGTGACATACATGTCAATGCAGTAGACTTTCAATATTACAATATTATACAATATATTACATTATTATATGGCTTATCTTGATCCTTCTGTTATCTCCAGGTTAGTTTCATTTTCCTTCAACCACATATGTAGGAGCTTGTTACCGGTATCTCAAATATATTGACTATCTTGAACATTTTACTGTTATTCTTACAGATTCAAGATTTAAAATTCATGTACATTCTATTGCCATTTTGCAAAACAATTTACAAATGTAAAATTTAAAAGTTCTCAAAATATCATTTACAATCAGCTCAAATTTACAAACCAATTAAAAAAAATCGCCCAAGGCGGATTGATGGGGATTTTTTTTTCTGAAGTACTACATGGTACGTAGATATAAAAAAAAACAAGAAATGGAATACCCTTGACGTTTGTCCCACAAAATTTCTAATTTGACTGGACTAAATGTGTAAAAGAAAAGAGTAATGTTATTTACTGTTTTTTGGTGTTGTAGGAGGAAAGTGATGACTTGGTCCGGCACATTTACCAAATCATGTCAGTCACAGATGATGACATCATCTACTCTTCCACAGTGAGAGGAGAGTTTCACTGCAGCTTTTACAGCAACGAACTCCTCAGCATTGATTTCTTAGGCCTTCTCATGTAAGTTGTGCTTTGTGATTTAATCTAATGATAGTGACATGAACTCTTATCAAAGGACACGAAATACAGTATCATCTCTCAATTATGACCACCCAAGGACTAACTGCAAGTGGCCTCCAAGGAGAGAGGTAGTATCTTTATGAAGGTTCATGCTGGTTTCTTTATAAAAGTTTGGGAACGGGAGCAAATGGTCTTATTGAAGAGGTGGTCTTAATTTGACATTGTTACCAGAAGAGTGTGAGTAGAAAAGACCTTTTTTAGTCTTAAGCAACTGGAAATATTGAACAATAACTGCAATCATTTGATTTGTACCAAGCTAGCATGATGATTATGTTTGTGGTTTTGATGAAAAGCAAAATTGTCAAGAGTCGATCTGTGATTACTGACATCTATAATATAAAAAATGTGTAATGATAATTGCAAAAAGAATTATTGTGCTGACATAAATTTTATCCCACTACTTTTCAGCTTGTAACAATTTTCTTTCCTTAGACACTTACTGTGTAAATTATTGGAAATGATTCACGCTAAAATGCCGTACACACATGAGAATATTTGTGTTTCTACATAAACTTGGAAAGATGCGCACACTTACAGAAAATTTCAACATTTTTTTAACTAACTTTGTAAAATGGCCATTTTAGTAAGAGGCATATAGACAATGATTGGAACAGCTGTGTGTATAATGCTTTTGGAAACAATTAAATAATTCCTATATTAGGTCAATACTTCGCATCCAATGACTGCATAAACATCAGTGGCGTTTTATAATCTCATGCATTTGGATCTTATTGACCAATTGAAGTTATGTGACAAAACAGAGTTTATGTTTAGGCCATCCAGTGCGGAGGGATTATAGCATTCCTGCAAGGGTTAAAGTAGTTTTTAATATTGCTTCTCACTGGATTAGGATAGATAATCCCCTTAGTCACACTCACCTTGCTGTGTTCATCTTTCTTTTGAGCCCCTGTGGGATTAGGGACCCAGTACGCTATAGTACTGGATGACTTGCGATATTAGAGCTCACTTCTCTTTCAGACACTGGTCGGGCAGGTTAGGGCTGGCAACCTTTCCTCGGTGAGGGAAGGCCCTTATTCTACGATCTTCACGGGGCCTAGCTGATGGCTAGGCTCCACAGTAGCATCACTTCACGCTTGTGCGTGTGGCGGTATTCTTCTTGCTTATACGTGGTACGTGTCAGCATTAGTGCGAAGTCCCTTGTGTAGACAGGGCCCTTCGTGAAACCTGGTGGGATCACTGGCCATAGAGCCTTGCCATATAAAAGTGGAAACTACTGTTGCATCGTAGTAGTGAACGAGGTCTCTTCTTAAACAACACAACAACGAGAAGCACGCGGGGTTGGTGACAAGCCCCGGCTGCGACGAGGCGGGTCTGCTCCCTGAGAGTGGGCTTGTATCAGCATGACGAGGTCGCGGGTGCGACGCAGCATGGTCTGCGCGTGGCCGCAGCTCAAGCCCCTATAAATTTGTTCACAGTTATGCTTTCCGTCACTGATTTAGGTCAGTTACTGCCCCAATTATGCAAATTACTCTTAAAGTTTGATTTGGTTTTACCTGCTCAAAATGTGTATATTTGCAAATTCAGAATTTGAAAATTCTGAAATTTCTGTAAGTGTGCATATCTTTCTAGATTACTTAGAAGCGTGAAATTTGTTTGATGCGTAGGCGCAGCATTCTACTTTAAATCATTTCTAATAATTTTTAAAATAGGTGTCGTAGGAAAAAGTTTTTTCATACGGCAAAAAGTAGTGGAATAAAATTAGTGTCAGCCTAATGCATCTATTTCTCCCAGTTGCCATGTTGAAATAAAAACATCCTTTACAATAGCACTGTTAAAATGTACACAAAATCCAGCATTTTAAGTGTATTTTTATACCTGAAAAGCACTACTTTATCATATGTGTGCATTTAAGCTACCGTTCGGCTAAGAACATTGTTTTCAAACATGTGAAACATCAAACAGAAAAAATGTACATGACATGAAAATCGTCCATAATATCTGACCTCTCCATGTTTTACGCCTCATCCTCCAGCACCAGCACTTACATCGGGTCAGCAACTGGCCACTATGACCTAAGCATGGAGCTGTTGACCTCTGACCTTGCCCCGCCCCCGCCTGCAGTGAATGTGGGTAGCCTCCTAGTGGTGGGCTTGCACTTCAATGGCCCCAACGCCATTAATCTCGCAGTCAACAACTGCTGGGTGGCTCCTGAAGACGACGCTGACCTCAAACACTTCCTTCTTCAGGATGGGTGCGTGTTTAGTTTGGTTTTTATGCTCACATCTTATGTGATATTCCCATAAATGTTTATATATATACAAAGTTCATCTTTCACAGCACGATAGTTCTTGCATTGTTGACAGTTTGGCAAATGCTGTTGCCATTCTCAAAATGTCTCTGCAAATGACAGGTCAGTCAGCACGACTTCCAATGCCGAAAATCGGGGCGTACACATTCAATGCCATAAATGTTATTTAAAATATGTGTTTCTCACAATGAATTTGTAATCACTCACTTCCTTCCATAAACTGGACAGGGGTGTGCACATTGGTTTGCTTCTGTTCAGGCCAGGGTGGCCACAGCTCAGGGAGAATCGGGGAAATCAAGAAATTTTGTTAAAACAATTCCATGCAAAGAGTTTTCAGGGAATTTGACTTTTGGCTTCAAATTCTGGGAGAATTCCATGGAATTTGTGAAGCAAATTTAAATCTATATACGTTTTTTACATTTCAAAATTCTAAACAATTTATTTGTAAATTGTTAGAAAGACTACGACACCGGACTACATATGACTGAAAGTTTACACTTATGAAAGTAATTAAATGTTTCTGTGGTATATTTTTGCATTGATAATATCCTAGTGAAGTCACAATGTTAATTGTTTTTAAGAGAAAGACCATGGTTTTTATGCTAATCGCCAGCTTTGAAAAAAGAATTTTTTCCTTGTGTATAACACCAAACTATATGTGACTGAAAAACTTACTCTTATGAAAGTAATTAAGTGTTTCTGTGGTTTTGTTTTACATTTAGAATAATCCTGTTGATATTGAAGTGAAAATGTATGTAGTTGTTTTCAGGAGAAAGATAATGTATTTATGCCACTTGCCAGCTTTGAAAAAAGATTTTTTTTCTTGCGTATTGTTAATATATCAGGCAATTATGTGTTAATTCATGGGGAAAATCAGGGAGGATCAGGAAATTTGAAATGAAAAATTTAGTGGCCACCCTAGATTTTATCCTTTGCTTTACATGGCTATTTAACTATCTGGTCATACAAATAGTCAGCTGTAATCACCTAAATGAGAACCTACATGTAACTTGAATCACATCATTAGTATATATTTTTTTTATATATATATTTTTCATACATATATTTTTCATATTCATACACATTTTGTACTATGCATGCCTAACACCACAGATCCATGACAGCTAGTTGGGGAATGTGATCTGCCATCACTGTAATTATGAATATAATTATACATGATATGAAATTCTGCTTGTAGGTGTGTGCCGGCTGACATGGATGGGTTTGTGTCCCCTCGGACCGAGCTCGCCTCTCCTCATGACTTCTACCTGCAGTTCACTGTGTTCGTGTTCAAGGGCCACGTGTCCGAGGGTATCAAAAACGTGCTGTCATGCGATGTGCACGTATGCAAGGCTGACGATCCCGGCTGCATTCAGACCACAGTGCGTGAGAGAAAATTTTATACTGCGGGACCTGTCCTCATGGACACCTCCCTTTTTAAGGACACCTGTCTTAGCTGAACTCTTTTTATTCATTTCTAATTAGACAGATTCCAATGTATTTCATCTGCACTCATGATTAGATAATAGCGGTTTCAAAAGCTTCATATGATATAGTTGCAATATGTTATTTAAGAGTTTTATATTTACTCTATAAATGTGTTACCCTTTTGTATACATGTACTGTTAAATAGCAATAATTCTTATTAGACCATAATGTTTATGATGAAATAGTTATGCAATGTGACCGTCTAACTAGTAATTTTGCTTTTTACATGAACATTTAGCTGACAAACGGATATATTTCTAAATATGTTGACTTATCATTTTTGTTATACCAGTTCTTGTGCTTCTTTGATAAAATGTTGCCTCGATTCATAAAGTATAAAGCTAAGAATTATAAAAAAGGGTAAAAGTTCATTGGTATTTTTTACAGGGTGCATTGTGCAGCAGCAAGAGGGACGTCGGGGGTCCTGCTCGATTGAGGTATTCCACTGGCAAGCTGGAATTCTACATCAAAGCATAGATCCAGAGGAGAACTTCCATTGATGGATTCTTCATTCGACTTCTAGAATTTAATTGCATCTTTTTAAATCAATATATGTATTGATAAGATAAATAAATCGCTTGAATCATTGTAGCTATTTTTTGTTATGACTTTTAGAAATTATTTTTACTGTCAGAAGGCTTATCTTGTAAGAAATTGAACAAAACCCCAGACAATTATTACAGTACATGCAATAGAATAAGTGTTATACTATTCATTGACGCACATCTTTAAAATTGATTTTAATATAAGGGCCATTATAAGGATTGCCACTTTTAAATTTTATCATCTAGAAGCAATTTTCTTGGTGATTCAATTACATGTAGCTATGAACTCGTATGATATGACAAACCAGTTCATCGGAAAATCCCATTTGCAGCAGCATTAAACTTACTGAAATTATCACAACTGACTTTATTTATGTTCTGTTTTTAATGATTCATGAATTAAAAGGGGAGTGACACTGGGGAGTGAGATCCATGTTCCATGATATTTTGACACCTTAGATCCATGTTCCACTATCTTTCTGCTCCTATGTGCCACGTTTCACTATAATTTCTCATGTTCCGTGTTCCACTATGAAAATGACCCCAAGCAAACAATTTTGAACACAATTTATTAGCAATCTTTGATCTTATCAAAGTAAAAATTGATTTTGTAAACGCCAGAATTTGTATGGCATGTTCTTACCTGTACAGGACTTAGTCATTCTAGAACTGTTAAGCACTTGTAATTAATCAAACTAGATCACCCTTATTCATTATAACACATAGTCCAGATGCATTTAAAGTTGTACATTTAGCACTTGCACTAATTATGAATACAAATGTACATGATTACAATGACTGACAAACATATGCATTTTCAACCCATGCAGTTAGCAATATACATTTAAATTTTGTGTCATCAAAGATCAGGGTTTACATATGAAGCCATGTGTATCAACTATATTTCCATAATATGTTATCAAAGCTAATTTATTATTATGATTTTCTTTATAGACATCAAAGAGGGTTGTAAATAATTTGGTTTCTGAGGAGCACATTAATTGTTGAAATGTTAACCTGATATTTTAGAGTATTTTGGAATATTTTTGAACATTTTGGAACATTGAAGCAAGTATAAAAAGTGTCACTGTTTTGTTTTGACTACTAAAAAATAAGTATGAGGGGATCTGTTGCAGTTCAAATCATAAATCTAGCAAAGAGATCATGTCTGAATACATTATTATACGCCACATTAAGAGTTTTAAAACTACTATTGGGATAATCACACCATAGCTCACTGCAATACGAGTTCATACAATATGATTGAAACAATTGTTTTTTTTTAACATTTTCTGTACAGTTAGAAAATTGGTGAATCAGTACATTTCCTATACTATAGATGCTTTTGACTTGCCTGCGAATATCTGTATCATCTTTCCAATCTGACGTAATGAACACACCAAGATACTTTTGTTGCTCTACCCATTTAACAGCTTTACCATTTAGATAAATATTAGGTGTTGGTGCACTTGCAGTCGGCTTATTTTTATACACATACAAACAGTCTTTTTAGAATTATACACCATATCATACTCATTTGCAAATAAAAGTCCCATAAATCACAAACACTGTACTGATAAATTTAAATACATAAAACTGATATAAATTACAATGTCCTGAATGTTAAGTGAGCAAAACAACTAGTCAAAACATTGTGTCCTCTCAATCAAAATGATGTCTTCAGCAAATCTCAGTAAATATTAAAACAATACACACATTAACAAATTACCAGTTATATTTTCAAATCACTTTAAAAATCCAATAGTCTTTGATAGTGAGCAACCACCAATTGAGGTTCGTTAAATATAGTTTAAAGAGACCACATCTTAATTATGAATGAGAATGATAAGTTTTGAAAAGTAAGTTATAGTTAAATGGAAGCTTAGGGTGGTAAAACCTGTCTTCAGCTATATCTATCGTTGGTAGAAATATGCTTGCTAAAAAGACGTGTGTGTGAGAAAGAGAAGTATAAAAATAAGTTATTAAAGTAACACAACATTACTCGTTCGTGAAGTTATACTTCTAAACGTTTATAATAACCA